>JANBXA010000727.1:562500-925000 GCA_030556225.1 Cricetiscus sungorus | reverse complement strand
TTTTTTAAACAATGTTCTTTAACGATGTCCTCTGCTAACTAGATCCCAAAACTTAAACTGTGAGTTCAAAACAACCTTGTAAAACCTAATAGATGCCATTTATGTGTACTGTCCTGCCCCTAATTTTGTAAAAATCTTTTTCCAATGTCATCATTCATATAAAAGAAATATGTTTGTTTTGTTTCTTTTTCTTCTCATTTCCACAATTGTGGTAACTATTCACTTGTTATTTATTAATATTATAAAACCGAGAGTATACTACTCTGAACAATAGTGCGGCTAATGTGGCTGGAAAACCATAAGATTTTATTTAAAAAGAGTAGCCACCAGAGCAAATAAACTGGTTTTGAACTACACAAGCTGCCCAAGAAATGTTTCTGGGTTATTTGACCTTGTATTTCCTTTGGGTAAACAGAATTCCAGGACATGAATACCAACCATTGCTGACAACTGCTTAAGAGTTTGCCTACTGAATCCTCTTTCTCCTTCTTTCTGAGCTGAAATTTCTAAAGGGAACAAATCAATACCTCATGAAATGTTCAAGGCCGAGCTCTTTCACTTCAGCTACATTTTCAAGCTGTTTTGGCAGAGCCAACAGGAGGATATAGTTCCTCTTACCTACTTAACCTCATTTTATCTTTCATTAACTTGATTTTTCATTTTTCTCTAAAACCAAGAAGAAATAAAATTGGACATGAAATTCAAAGCCATAGAAAACAACTACAATAATCTTAGGCCACGTGACAGCTAGTTTTCTACCATATCTCCAGCAGATAGCAGAGAGATGAGGTTCAGTCTTCACTGGAGATTCAAGGAATGAGTCTGAGAATTCTAAGTACTTCAACACCTATGGTTTTGATCTGTTGGTTCTTCTACATTGACTACTTTTTAGAAGAGATTTCTATGTAATTTTCAAGTATTTTCCTTCATAATTATTTATTGATCTTGGTTCACTGCTCAAATTATGAAAAAAATCATGTATTTGAGAAGATTAATAATAATGTATATAGGGAAATTTATAAGAAAACAATCAAGGTATGTCATTGTAAAATATATAATGGTCATATAAACTGACCATTTTTTTAACAGCAACTAGACAGTTTATAATATGGCTGGTATTCTACTATAATAGTGGGTATAGAAGTAGAGGATATTTTTACTTAGCTCATTGTGGGGATTTGAATTGCTTCCTTGTTTTGAGAAGCTTGTGTACTTGTGTGTGCCTAGAAATGATTTCAATGTCTCAAAGCTCTAACAAGGATGATATATGATATATAAAGATATACTTATCAAGAAGTCATCTCATGGCTATTTACGAATGAGGCCATGCAAAATTGTGTAGTATACATTGAAAAATACAACCTCATCATAAAGAGTTATAAATATATATTACATATACATATATAATATTAAAGACACACACACACACACCTATGTTTCAAGTTGATGGTTTGAAATATATATTTTAGTTAAAACTAAAAATTGTTGAATTACACCCAGCCCACTGAATTCTTGGCTTGCAAGTTATTATCTATCTGAAAGTGTACTTCATGAATAATCTAGAAAGACAGGTGGTTTGTCAAATGAATGTTGACATTGTAGGCGCTAAGAGATCTGAAGGTTTTCTTAACTTCACAATAGTGCTATTATGAACATCTTTAATTTTCTTTGTCTTCCCTATAACTCACTAGCTATCTGTTATTGAGTCATGAGATGCCATGTCCATAATCTGTGATTGCTTTGTGATCTTTGAATTGAGATTAAAATAGGATGAACAAATTCAATTAAAACCCTACTCCTTTATATACCATTGAAAATCCAAATGACGCCCTGAGCAAGTTTATTTTTTTCCACCATAATATCTTGATTTATTTTAGGTGAATCTTTCTTTTTATTTAAATTAGAAACACATTGTACATATCAATCGCAGTTCCCTCCCATCCTCCCAAGCACCACCACCGATCCTCCCATCCCATCCCGACTGCTCCCTAGGGAGGGTGAGGCCTTCCATGGGAGATCATCAAGGTCTGTCACATCATTTGGGGAAGGGCCTAAATCCTCCCCTGTGTGTCTAGGCTGAGAGAGAGTATCCCTCTATGGGAAATGGGCTCCCAAAGTCTATTCATATACTAGGGATAAATACTGTTCCACTACCAGAGGCCCCATAGACTGTCCAGACCTCCTGACTGACACCGACATTGAGGGGACCTAGTTCTGTCCTATGCTGATTTCTCAGCTGTCAGTCTTGGGCCCATGAGCTCCCCCTTGTTCAGGTCAGCTGTCTCTGTGGGTTTCCCCAGCCTGGTCTTGACCCCTTTGCTCATCACTCCTCCCTCTCTGTAACTGGATTCCAAGAGTTTGGCTCAGTGTTTAGCTGTGGGTGTCTGCTTCTGCTTCCATCAGCTGCTCGATGAAGGCTCCAGGATGGCATATAAAATAGTCATCAACGTCATTATAGGGAAAGGGCGTTTAAGGTGGCCTCTCCACTATCACTTAGATTCTTAGTTGGGGTCATCCTTGTAGATCTCTGGACATTTCCCTAGTGCCAGATTTTTTTTCTTTAAACCTACAGTGACTCCCTCTATTACAGTATCTCTTTTCTTGCTCTCCTCTATTCCCCAACTCAATCTTCCTCCTTCCTCATGTCCTCCTTTCCTATCCTCTTCTCCCCTTCACTTTCTCCTAACTCTGTCTCCCCTTCCCCTGTGCTCCCAATTTCTGAGCAGGTTTCTTAATCATATCCCACCCAGTAAAAACTAAGTTAATTGAATGAATGAGTAGACAGACTTAAATTCTTTTCTATATTTTTATGATAAAACAATACAATTGCTTTGATATCTTATATAATTTCTGTGGTTTTACAAAATTCAATCCCAAGTTCTAATATATTTCTTTGTAGACACCTTATAATCAATTAGGAGTTATACTTGTTGTTAGAGACTACTGACCCCCTTTATCTCAAATCTGCGCTAATTAATACATTTACTACATTTTATTTGGCTGATTGCTCTGAATAGGACCTTTAGTTTGATGTTAAGGGTGGTAATAAGAGAGACCCTTCTTCTTTCCCACTCTTAGGAGATAATTCATATTTTTCACAATTGTACATTATGCTAATTATTTTTAAAATGCTAGTTAGTTTTTATTTGTGTTATTTTTTTTTTTAGTTTTCTGCATCCAAATGTATCTTATTTCTTGTCAAGATTTACTTTTTTAAAATAGTTACTTTTACATTCATGAATCAATATTCAATTCTGTCAAATAAATTCTTGACTCTGTAAGTTATGGAATATAGTTTTCCTCCTTTATACTTCTTGAATTACACTGATCTTTGAACAATAAACCAGTCTTTCTCATATTAAATTTACCCAATTGTCGCCATAACATTTTAAATTCTGCTGAATTTGTTTTAATGATGATTTACTAAAGGGTTTTGCAACTGTGTTTATAAAATATGCCATGTTTAAACGATGCATGGTTTATTTTCTTGCAATATTTTTGGTTTCATTGAAAGGATAATGCTGACTTCAATATAATAAATCAAGAAATATTCACTCTACTTCCACATTCTTAATAAGTCCATGTCTTTAAAATCCCCTTACATTTGTAAGTGTTTGACTTTTTATACATTTACGCATGACATGTATCTATTGCCTGTAGAGACACGAGGATGACATTGTTTCCCCTGAAACTAGAGTTACAGATGACTATGAGCTACCATGTGAGTGCTAGGCATCAATCCTTGGTCTTCTTTCAAGAACCTGCTGAGCCATTTTGTAAGGACCAGTACAAGTATTTAAGTAAACTGACAAAAATTATGTCTGATGTTATCACATACCAGACTTTAATGTGGCAATTTCTGCAGAGAAAAGCTCTTTTCGTGGGTGCTGAGAGCAGCGCTAGGTTTGTGGGTTTTAAAAATATTTAGAAGGCCTCCTAACTATTCTTTCTCTAATCTATTCTTTCCCCGACTCAATAACTAGTGTGGGATTGGACACTGGGAGCCCATTCCCCATTGAGGGATATTCTCTCAGCCTAGACACACAGGCTAGGCCCTTTGCCAAACGATGTGACAGACTTTGATGATCCCCCATATAGGGCCTCACCCTTTCTATGAAGGAGATGAGGGGTAAGATGGGAGTTGGTGAGGGGCGTGGGAGGATGGGAGGGAGAGGGAACTCGGATTGATAAATAAAATAAGATTGTTTCTAATTTAAATTAAAAAATATTTAGAAGGCAGGTCGACAAAGTGTCCGTCACATTAGCAGAGTAAAGCAGTAGGTTCATTTCTGAGGTCTCTGACCTCCCCAAGCCACAGGAGTTTGACCAGGTCCATGATCAAAGGGCATGAAGTGGTCATGAACTCTCTGCTGTGTAGTAGATCTCAGATCCAATCACAACCCATAACATCTGTACCACTGCTACCCACAGACACATCTTATCTGGCAAGTCAAACCGTAGTATAAAAGGTCTAAACCTGGGAAAGGCTGATGGTTTGTTTTTTCTCTAATTTCTTGCTTAATAATAATTTGAGTTTTTTCATACAGGATATGCTGTATGAAAATAATCTATATTCAGCAAAAAAAAAATCATTTGAGTTGAGAACTAACTAGAATAAACTGATTGAATTGTTGGTATTGTCCTTCGACATTGATTATAACAGAGGTTTACATTCAAGTATATAGTCAACAAGTTTTGAAACCATGACTGGTTTCTAATAAATTCACATTTTATGACAGTAAAATGACTTAATCATAGTAATTCAACTTATGTATCAGGTAATCTATAATCACTGATTCAAGAACTTCTTTCCAATTTTTTTTTTTTGCCAAATAAGTACTCATATATTCATCATTAAATGTGATTCGATGATAGTTGTATTAGACAAAATTATTTTAAATACTTCATAGCAGAAAATATAAATTCTACCACCAATCACATTTAAACTGAATTTATTCTGGACATATGTTCAGTGAGTAAGGATGTGGTGTGGCCTTAGTTTTAATCTCTTAGTTTAAGCACGGGAAGATGTTTAGTGGGTCGTTATTCTCACAGCTCATCAGCATGGCTAGTTTGGCCTTGTTTTCTTTATAAGGAACATTTTATCCACTCTGTAAAAATCGTTTCCCTCCTCATTTCATTAAGCAAGGCTTGATGGTTAGATGTTGAGGTTTAATGAGTGTAAATACCCTTGTTCACTGGAATTATAAGCTTTCCTTTGCAAGTCCTTGATTTAGCTTCAGGAAACCTTGGTTAACACTCTCCAGGAGAATATATTGCCACTGCTTTGACTTTCATTGACTAAACAACCCCATTAATTATTGGTAACCAGACTTGACTTCCTTGCAACTTTGTGTGCACCTGGCTTGCAGACGGGATGTAGTAATGGAGGCTGAGGAAGCATACCCAGACCTTACTACAGGCTAGAATATTAGCTATTCTTGGCTAATTTTATGTGTCTGTGGAAAACAGAGCTTTGCACTTGGACCAACTGAAGTTATTGTTTACCAGTTTTCTGTTTAATACCAATGTTCCTATATACAAAAGTCCCAAATAAGAAAACACATTTTCAAAAGGCTGGACACGTCAGCATTTAGTTGCAGTCCCACCCAAATAACTAAGAATTCATATGTTGGAGTCAGCAGGAATTAATGCCTTCTATCAGTTTTGAGACTTGTCATTGAATTTGGCTATTAATAGAATAATATCCTTGTAGATATAATTTGGTAATAAAATATAAAGTCCCCTCCAGAAAAATAAACAAATTCCTTAACACATTCTGCTTTCTTATTTAATACACACACACACACACACACACACACACACACACACACACACACGCACGCATGCACGCACGCACGCACGCATGTGCGTGTGCACACACACACACATACATACATACATACATACATACCACAGTACCCCATAAAAACTGATGTGGAGGTATTCACATATGATCCCAGCCAGCACTCAGGAGATGGAATTGAGTTCATAAATCCAAAGTCATTCTCATCCTCATAGATGACTCACAAGGCACTATTGCAAAAGCACTATAAAAAATAAAAGGTGGAATAAATCTTGACACTATCTCTTCCCTGAATGTGGATGAGCTATATGTCTATGCTTCAATAAATATTTGTGAGAAGTTAAAGTCTTCATGTCCATGTTTTTTTTCCCCCTGTTAGTAAGTTTCACTATATTCAGGAGAAATCCTGACAAGAGAGTGGCTACTACTGCAGCCTTTTCTGTGTCTGAGTTGCAGGAGATCCCTTCACTAACACCTCTAGGTGTTAGTGAACCTATGGTGTTGTGAACAGTTGCAAAGCCAGGTTTTACATATGGTGAGAAGCAAGCTTTCAGAAACAGTGAAGTCAAAGTGTGTCTCCCCACTTTAACTCAGGATTAGCTCTGGGGCAAAGATGCAGAGATGGGAGAAGAGGTGAGCATATTGAAGTTGATGAACACACACTGCTTTTGAGTACAGTTTTTAAAATCACAGCAATATTTTAAGAATTCAAATTCACAATGCAAAGGGTGAGATAAACCATTCCAAACATACTTTCAGAGTCTCCATATGGTACTCAAGGGAATTGTTAGTCTATTTCCACAATAATAAACCATATAATTTGACCCAATTTTATTTTACTTTTTATAATATCATAAATAAAAACAAAATGATGGTTCCTGAAATGATTGATGGGTGGGAATAGGGAACAGAATAGGGATAGTTAAAGCCAAAGCAAAGTAGATGAAAAAAATTCTCTAATGTAGATAGAACTACTTTGTTCTTAAGCCAAATACTTTACCTCAAATAAAAGATCTAAAACTATTTTAATTTTTTTTCACCTAAAGTGGGCATAGAAACAATGGTAAGAAAGCTGCTTGCTTACAAAAATGAAATCTAAAGCATTCCCTCCAATATTGGGCCCATTGTTGAAGAAATAATTAAAAATTTTTTCTTACAGAGGACAGACTTTAACAGGAATGTCACAAGGTTTTGGCTAACTTTATCTTTCAATCGTAGTCCTTGTGGTAATTATTCCAGACCAAACTGTGGTTTCCTGCACAAAATTACAGCCTTAAGCACTGCTGCCTCGTGTTTACTACAGCTCAGAACAATAAAAAATCAACAGCAGGAGAAAATATGTTTTATGCATTTAGTTAAGTTTACACAGAACTGGAAAAATATCAACACACAGTATTTAAAATTGTGTTATCCTAGTTTCTTTCCTGCAACTTGGACATTGACAACCTAACTAGAGATTACCGTTGGGCATAGTTGTTGAGAAGTAAAAATAGCAATTTCTGTAAATATTAAAGATATTTAAATAATAATTTAGTACTAAGATTGACATCCCTTCTTCTGTTTATATGATTAACTTTAAAATATTTAACTTAAGCTGTTTTCAAATGCAAAATAAAGGAAAAGTGATTTTATCCGAGACAAGTACAAAATAACTTAAACATGGGCAAACCTAATTTTCTTAGTAGTTTGATTTAGGACTTCTATTTGTTTAATATGTTTCAGATCCAAGAGCTGCCCGTGGGTTCAGAGTACCACCAGTGCATTAGCTATACATAAATAGTCTTACTTGGCTGCTTAAGAAAGCAAGTTATTGTCTCGATTTCTGTGGGGCAGGAGCCTTGCTAAATGGTTCTAGTTGAGAGTCTCTCACAGGATGAACTTCGAGAACGCAGCCAGAGATGCCGATTTTTGTTTGTTTGTTTATGTTTTTGTTTTGTTTTTGTTTTAGTCTAGGCTACCAGCTAGCTGTTCCCCCAGAATTGTTCAGCCTCTCTCCTCACCCAAGACCCTAGTCCCTTCCTGTCAGGAAGCCCTTGTCACACACATTTCTCCCCACAGACTTTTGATTATCTTCACAGTCTAACAACTGCTTTTCCTAAGTCCAGAGATCTAAGAAAGTGAAAGAAAGCTGCGATGATTTCCATCACCCAGTTCCTGAAGCCACATTCCCTGATTTCCACAACACTCAACAGCATGCTTCTGAATGGAGGGAAATATGTCAAGGTAAGTATATAACTGTGAAGAGATGATCTACACCAAGATGACCTATCATAATCCAGTCTAAGAATGAAAAGGAAAACTCATGAGGACAAAAGGAATTCACATGACCATGAATGAAACTGCTTGGTCATTTACAATAAGAATTACAGAGTATGAAGAGTCAGCACCTCCTTTACTATTGAAATATTCTTGGGGAATGCAGCACAGAGTAATCAAACACAAATTTTCACCTTAAATATGTCGAAGAATGCCAATGATATTGAAAAAAATATAGATCTCTGTGGTATCTGTGATCAAAGCCTAGAAGCTCCAGGATGGATCAGTAATTTATTGGCTTGAGAGAACACTAGTCTTATGAAGGAGAAAGACCCAGTTGGAAGAAACGGATCACTCTGGGAAGATGTTTGGGGACAATACCTAGCAGTGGCTTATTCTTGTAGCTTGCTTTGTCCAGACCTCATAACTATCATGGAGTGATCCCTTATCTATCAAGTCCCTCTTCCCTAATGAACTGACACTTCTAAAATCAAGTCAGAGCAAATATTTTCCTCCTAAAGGCACAGCTGATAAAAATAATACACCGTTCAGCCACACAACTGTCACTCACATCTATGAGGCCACTGGCACTGGGACCAGGATTTATCCCTAGTGCTTGAACTGGCTTTTTGGAGACCATTCCCTTTGGAGAGATACCTTGCTCAGCCTAGATACAGTGGGGAGGGCCTTGCCTCTACCCCAAAGAGATGTGCCAGACTTTGTTGTCTCACAGTGGAAATCCTCACCCTCTCTGAGGAGTAAATGAAGTAGGGGTGGGGGCGGGAAGGTGAGGAGAGCAGGAGGAAGGGAGGGATTGGGAACTGGGATTGGTATGTAAAATGAGAAAAGATAGTTTAAAATTTTTTTTAAAAAAATCATGCCTAAAAATACACACATCTCTTTAAAAAGAAGCCCAAATACAAAGACATCTACTTTTCTGTATTTTATTATGGTTAATTTCTCTTTAATATATTTCAATAACAGATCCTTCACCATCATTGAATATCAAGTTTCCCTGTAAATTTGACAAATGTAACATCTGTAAAATGAGTCTTGTGAAATTTTGTAACAGGAATAAAATAAGAGTTATTGTGAAGTCAGCTAGAGTAAAGTGTTTGTAGCACAAGCCTGAGGAGCTCAGTTTGAGCCACAGCGGGAGAAGCTGGGTGTAGTGGCAGGTGCTTAGAAGCCCAGTTCTAGGGAACAGAGGGAGATAGACATCTCTGACTCTCTCATCAGCCAGCTAAGAGTAATCAGTGAGCTCCATTTCTCAAGAGAAAAATGGACAGCACCCGAGAAAAAATACCCATGCTTTTTGGTGCACACACGTGTGAGCACACACACACACACACACACACACACACACACACACACACACACAAGAGAGAGAGAGAGAGAGAGAGAGAGAGAGAGAGAGAGAGAGAGAGAGAGGATAATCTAAATGTTAGAAAATAACTGGAGCAGAGGAGAAGACTTGGTGAATGAATGGCTCACCACAATTGTGAGGATCTGAGTTTGAATCCCCAGAACAGATATAAAACCTGACAGCCTATAATCCCAGCACACAGTAGGCAGAGAGGATCGTCAAATAACCCACCCACGCTGGCTATCTAACCTAGCTAGAATTGACCAGCTCCACATCCAGTGGGAGACCGTAACTCAGTAAGTCAAAAGAAGTACAACCAATACATACATACATACATACATACATACATACATACATATTCTGGTATGAACTCTGGGCCTCCAAATGTATGCATACACTCACGTATGCCCATATATGAGTACTCTCATGTATATGCAAACATGCCTGTACACATGCAAACATTAAATACACAAAGAGGTGAAGCGGCCCAAATAATAAGTTCCTTTCCTTGAACTCTAAGCCAACATTGGTTGCTGTTTGTTCACCTGTAGGTTTGTAATGAGGTAGAACTGTAATCTAGAATCTGAGTTTAGTTCTTTAGAAATGAAACTTCTGCTACAGGTACCAAATGTACACATCACATGTAACAGAGATGATAAAGACTTCTAAGCAAAAGGTGCTTTTGTAGTTTCTCTATATCCTATTACATGATTGATTGATTTGTAGACTTTTTTTTTTTAATTATCAGAATTCCAAAATGTCCATGGCTCTTCATTGAGTCAAACAGTATTCTCCCCCCTGTAGGAGACAATAGTCAAAAAAAGTATAAGAAAAGGTGAGGTCAAATATTTCATTTTTCCAAGGCAGTTAGCCAGGGACAGTTAGCCAGGGAACACATAGCCTTATGTTACAGACTCATATTCAGGAGACACAATGCATTTAAGCCACCAAGTTTGCAAAAATGTACAACAAATAAGAGACTGAAATGACAATGAACTGAAGGCAAGAGAGATAAAATAAGCAAAGGATATAATGTGCATGGATATAATAAGCAATAAATGAGAGGAAAGCAAAAGGGAAATCAAGCTATACAAGAAACAAACACAAGAGTTAGGTTCAAATTTCGCTCAGGGTAGTAGGACACTGAGAAGCACGCCATGGTCTCCAGACACTGGACATCACTGAAGAGGCGAGAGAAAGGCCCTTGAGGTTACAGCTGGCCTAGGAGTCAGAAGTGGGGGATGGAGTCTGCAGTGAGTCCAGAATTTTATCAGGAATGATGAGCCTTTTCCAAAAGGGCATTTGGCAAGCATTGAGGGAAACCGCTAGGTCCTAAATGGAGCAGAAGACAATAGGTAACACAGACCAGCAAGTAAAAATAACATGAGGAGTTAGCAATGAAGACCCAGGGTGGAAGAAATCAATGCAGATGAGCTATGAAGATCACAAGCTTGTAAATTTGCTTGCTTTTCACATATTCATGGCAAAGCTCTGTTACTAAATTCACCTTAGCAGCACAGACCCGCTCAGCACGAGATCTCTGGCTAACATGAACTTGGAATTAACAAGCCAAGACAACAGACAATATGGGAACGATGAGGTCATGATTGTCCATACCCTAAAAGATCCAAATATGAAGTTATGTTTGTATGTGTAGCATATTACTAGGTACTCTTTAGATCCTAAGTTGCCAATTTACTTGTATTTCTGACTTTCCCAAAACTTAAAAGTTAAGAGGAAAAACAAAAACAAAAAGTAGTTTAGCGCTACCTCTGGGCTATGTAGTAGAAGGTAAGTGATTGTGAGTGTGTGAGGGAGTTAATAGGCAGCAATCAAGGATGTGGTTCAAATGTAGAGGTAGAACAATCTGAGAGCCAAGCAGCTCTTCAAACCTGTGGTCATGCTGACCACATTAGAAGGACAGCTTACATAAACAGGGCACTTTTCATCTTTCAAAAATGCTTCCACATATTCCCCACATCCATCTCCAGCCCTTGAAGCAAGTGTCCTGGAATAGTTGGATGGGTATAGCATCAATCTCTGCAGAGAAACAGACTCAAAGAAGTCGCAACACTTGTGGGAATAACAGATAGATAGCATAGACACAGCTTGTCTTTAGGTAGACACACACACACACACACACACACACACACACACACACATGCTGTGAAACATCAAGGGTTATGATGGTTTGCCTTTCCATCAACCTTAGTGTTCCTTGTTTATGGTTTCTTAAGCAGATTACATGCAATTCTTACTTTTATCATTTTTATGTGTGGTATATGCATATGCATGTTGTTGTGTGTACATATGGAGGTCAGAGGTTGTATCTGGATGTTATCCTCTGTCCCTCTACACTTTATTTTTGTTGAGGCAATACCTCTCACTGGACCTGGAATCCAGAAACTGACTAGGTTGCCCAGCCAGAAATCCCTCAAAACCCTCCTGTCTCACCACCCACTTGCCTCTTAGTGTTGGTATTACAAAGGCACATAACATGCTTAGTATTAACATGGTAAGTAGATGCACACGTATCCATGCCCAGCTTTTAAAAAAAACACATGGAAATGTTCTCAAGTTTTCATGATTACACAGCAAGTGATATTCTTGGGGAACTATTCCTTCAGGTCCTGGGACTGCAGCTAATTCTATAATAAAGTAGGTCGATGACTGTATACTGATTGTGTTTTTATACGTAGATTCAAGAGCCCAGGACGACAGGCTGCCATACAACTGAAATTTTAACTTTAAAATTCTATCAATGGCTTAGGTTGAAAGGAATTGGATTATAATTTTAGCTTGAGGCTTTAATTATAATTTTAGCTTTGAGGTTTAAAGCTACAGCCATGCATTTTTGCCCATTAAGAAGCTATTGCACCTATAATGCACATCTTTCAAAAGTTAATGTGAGTTTTTTCATTGAAGTTGCATAGATTCTAACTCCAACCTAACTCATGTTTAAACAATGCTGAAAATGTTTTCAGACTTCTGTTCTTCATCTTTTGATCTTCAGTCTTTTTCTTCCCTTGTTCCTGAAGTATCTATCATAACACTCCATAATGTCACAGTATGTCAGCTGCACCCATATTTGTTTAAAGTAACATCACTTACAAATTTCAGTCCCTATTGTCTTTGATCTTTCTAGATATCTAGAAATGTTTCTTAAAGAATTTATTGTCAGGTGTAGTTTTCCTTAACAGACACCTTTTAAACGTCTATACAGAGATAAGGGTAAGTGTTCAAGATATAAAAATTATTTTGAGAATCAGACTTTGAAAGAAGGAAAAAACTCAGAACACCAGAATGACAGTTGACTAGACAGGAACTCCATCGCAGAGGTAAGTTTCCCAGTGGCACATGAAGAGGCTGAGATAACATCACTGACAGAAGGTGTTGGGGATGGTGGGCCATGCTGATCTTGCAGTGGTCTATGGGAATTTGATAATCCAGCAAACTATCTACTGGATTTTCTACTTCCTGACCTGAAAGGTAGGTTAAGAACAGTAATGATGCACACTCCCCATCCCAGCACCAGCTATACTTTCAATAACTGTAAACAATAATGTGGCCATAATTAACACTGGAGTAAATAAACTAACTTTGGCACACCCTGAATCCTACTCAGCAAAATTCTTCCTGTTTTGCTTTAATAAGGAAGACCCTGGCTTCCATATTTGCTAAGCTAGATATCATTTCATCACCATGGTAGCCCACATGTGCTCCTCAAATAAAAGCAAACAAAGTTGGTGGCTACAGGGTGAAGAATTCTAAGGGACTTTGAGTTCACTATCAACCTCATCCAAATATGTTTTTCTCTTGTCAGTGTCTTTAATATGAACAAGACAATATCCTCACAACAGAAATCTGTTTCCCATTTACAGTGTTCTGAGAGTCATAGTAACTTCTTTCAAAATACCTCCTGGACAAAATAGAGTTACCTAACAGCTGTATTCATTACGTGTGTTGTTCTTTTGCTACAGTTGTAGGAATAAAGCTGGAGAAGGCAAGGGGTATAGTCCCCAGTGAGTGGGGGGTCCCAAGGTAAGGGATCACTTGGGAGAGCATAGCAGGTTCCATAGCAGGTGAGGGTGACCGAGGCAGGAGGGAATAACACACCAGGCAGGCAGAGCTTAAATGAGGAGTTTATTTAGAAAGGGGAATGAGGGGGAAGGGAAGAGACATAGAGGCACCAGGAATAAAAGAGAAGAGGAGAGAGAGGCAGAGAGAATAGAGCTGGAAGGCAAAAGAGAGAGTAAAAGAGAAAGCAAGAGAGAGCATAAGTGGGCGTGGGCGGGGGTCTGTCTTTTAAATGGTCCTTTGCACCTGCCTGCAGACTAGTACTCATGGAGCCCTGGGCTGACTAGAGTACTGCCTGAGTGCATTCTGCCAGGTGACAGGGGCAGGCCGGCGTAATGCCTGAATCCTTACAACGTGCCTATTTCCAGCTACTTGTATATACTTATAGCCCCACAATTTACTGCCTGTTGAGACTAGCATTGGTCTATGTTGTAAATGAATCAGACTCTGATACCTTTACTCCTGTTTATTCATATATATATATATATATATATTTTCTTATTTAAATTTGAAACAAGCTTTTTTTTACATGTCAATCCCAGTTCCCTCACCCTCCCATCCTCCCCTGTTTCCCTCACTCACCCCAATCCCATTCCCTTTCTGCTCCTCAGGAGGGTGAGGCCTTCTATGGGGAGTCTTCAAAGTCTGTCGTATCTTTGGAGCAGGACCCAGGCCCTCCCCCTTGTGTCTAGGCTGAGAGAGTATCCCTCTATGTGCAATGGGATCACAAAGTCCATTCGTATACTAGGGATACATACTGATCTACTACCAGAGGCCCCATAGACAGCCCAGTCCTCCCAGCTAATACCACATTTAGAGAATCTGGGTTGGTTCTATGTTGATTTCCCAGCTATCAGACTGGAGTCCATGAGTTCCCCCTTGTTTAGGTCAACAGTTTCTATGAGAGAACCAACCTAGTCTTGACCTCTTTGCTCATCACTCCTCCCTCTCTACAACTGGATTCCAGGAGTTGGGCTCAGTGTTTAGCTGTAGGTGTCTGCTTCTGCTTCCATCAGCTTCTGGATGAAGGCTCTAGGATGGCATATAAGGTATGCCTCATTATCAATCTCATTATTGGGGAAGGGCATTTAAGGTAGCCTCTCCACTATTGCTTAGATTCTTAGTTGGGGTCATCCTTGTGGATCTCTGGACATTTCCCTAGAGTCAGGTTTCTCTTCAAATCTATAATAGCTCCCTCTATTATGGTATCTCTTTTCTTGTTCTTCTCTATTCTTCATGATCTCTCATTCCCACTTCTCCCCTCCTCTTCCTCCTAACTCCTGTTCTTAAATACCTTTGGTATTCACCATAAAAACCATGCTCCATAGATATCTATGATGCAATTGGGCTTTAGGATATAGCTTGGTGGCAAAGTGTTCAGCTATCATGAGCAAGGCCCTATGTTCAATTTGCAGCACCTGGGAAAAAAGTAAAAATAAAAAATAAATAAAAATAAAAAAGATACAATGTGAAAAGTAGGAGGTAGGCTGAAATTTTAGTAGACATAGTTCTTGACCAAATATATTGGTCCTTTGTATCAAATTTTGAACCATGATTCTAACTCCAAAATTTGAAGCCCAATACTCAAATTTCTAGACTCTGATGATGAACACTGGAGCTATTTATTATTGAGAAAAGTCTCTTAATTTTTATGACATTTGATTTCTTCATTTTAAAAATAAAAGTGATCATTTGAGTCCTTAGTTGTCTGTAGTTCCTTGAGTATGGTTGAGTCATCATGGCTTCCCCATCCACTTGGATATGTCTATTATTGTTTTTGTTCAACTTATGCTTAGGAGTCATGGGTAAGGTTTCTGACATTACTACAAGATAAAATCTCACAGCAGACTCTGTGATTCCTCAGTTCTCACAGTATTTTTAACTACCTCTTTTGCAATGTCTGCCAAACTTTAGGTTCAAGAGATGCTTTGTAGATGTACCCATTGCGACTTGGCTCTCATGTGTCATTATGAGAGCCGAGCAGGTTTAATTTATAAATATATGTGCATATACTGTACATATATGTATAACAATAATTAATGTAGAGGAAGCCATGAAGTTTAAAGAGAGCAAGGGGCAGTTATATGAGAGGGCTTGGAGAGAGAAAAGAAAATAAGAAAATGATGTAACTATATAAATAATCTCAATGATTAAAAAAATATGAATGATTGATTAATTTTAGTGTTAAAAAATGGAGCACAGTACCACATTCATAGAAAAATACTATGAAGGTCTATTAAGATGTAACTGAAAGTATGATTTTTTGTTTACTATGGTGAATTTCAAAGCTTTGTTGAGTTATACAATTTCTTCTGTAAGTGAAATGTCACAAAGAAACAGAGATTAAACAAGGGAATTACAGTCAAAGCCTTAGGTTGACCTCAGGCTTTTATTTGTTCTATTTCTTGCTTTTCCTAGGAGCTATAGGCTCTTGTGTTCCTTAGGGTGTCTTGCAAGGTGGCTTCCCACAGGGCTTATCCTGAAGTTATTGCATGGAAAATCCACCTCATTCTGCCAACTCTGCGTCCTGGACACTTCTGAAGGTCTCCTTTTCGCCCCACATGAAGACCATCCTCCAAGGTTTTCATTTCATCACAGAGCACTCTGCTTCTCCTCCATTTCCACTCTGGCCATGTGAGTACTGTGACCTCCTCTGATTTCAGGTTTGAGAGCTGCTGCAGCAATCCTAGAGTGTTCTTTCGAGCCTTGTCTACTCTAGAGGATTTTATATAATAAATTTCCCTACATTGAACTTGCATTGGTTTTATTTATATGCCTTGGCCCTGATTGACAGTAACGTGAGAGTGACCTACAGGCCTGCCTCTGGTCCCCAAATTCCCTGACATGAATGTCATTAGAAAGACCTTCAAAACCAGGAAAGCACAACTCCTTGCTCTGTGTCTACACAGCTGTGTGACAAAGGCTAGTCACAGGATGCCTCTCCTCATTCCCAGAGAGACAGACTTGCCTCTGTTTTTTTCACAATTAGTGAAAAGCATGGTGGGCAACCTAAAGCTTCAAGCTGTCCTTTTTATTCCTATCTTGAAATTTTTATGTATTTTGACGAAGCAGGAAGAAGGTGGGCATAGAAACAGCTATAGGATCAAGTAAGAAGCTTCCCAGAGATTAAACATAACATGTCTCTTCTAGTCTCCATTGCCCAAGCCTAGCTTTAAAGATAGAAACTTCAAACTATCCTTTTTAAACAATAAAAAGTAAATGAGAATTAACAGACTTGACTATCTGTGAGAAAGTTACAGCGGATCTCGGATATAGCTACCGATTCTCACTGTGTCTGTTTGGACCTGGATGTTTATGTTAAAGCAACCCACACTGTTGCTCTACTCATTTCTTCTTGTCTTGTGGTTTCAGCACTTCCACGGTGGTTTTATACCATCGTAATCCAAATTTTAGGTTCATGTACTCAGGGGTAATTATCTTTGGTTGCAAGGAGGATGCATATATATGACAGGAGAGAATTAGACAATTATGGTTTGAGATTTGCAATTTGAAACAGCAAAGCAAAAACCTTACAAGTTTATAAGTATACATATATATATATATATATAAATATATATTGTATAACATATATGTCAGATTTGGGTATTCTAAATTTAAACATTTAGGTTTCCCTTTCTGAGCTGCTGAAAAAAAAATTGAATTTATCTGGTGGAAAACAGTCAATGTCATTTCTGCATATAATTTGATTCACGATGGAGAGTATTAATTAAATAAATTACCATAATATGTAATACATTGCATCATGATTGCCTTTTTACTTCTTAGTCTGACCTATTGACTATTATATGTTTGGAGAAGAACAAGATTGAAGCCCTTTCATCAAGCATCCCCAGTGTTGGCACCGTGCCTGGCATATGGGGAATCTCAAAACACATGAGATGAATTAATGAATATGCTAGACAGGATGCAAAACAACTGATGTCCTCAGCACAGTCCAACAATGTTGCCTTCTGATACATGGTGTGGTGTGGTGTGGTGTGTGTGTGTGTGTGTGTGCTTCTATTGTAAACACACACTCATGTCTCAAAGGCAATGCTGTTAGACTGTGCTGAGGACATCAGTAGTAGGTAAAAGCTCAGGTATCCTGTACTCCTGTTTTATAACTCTCCAACTTACTCTCTTGAGACAGAGTCCCTTACAGTACCTAGAGTTAGGCTGATGGCCAGTAAGCCCAGTAACCCTACTGGAACATTTTTCATTCAAACCAGCACACTCACTGAACCATATCTCCTCCAAACCTGAGACTTTGTGTTTCTTTGTTTGGTATTTTTATTTATTTTTTTTGCTTAATACCTTTTCACTATTTTTTATTTTTATGTTTTAGTTAAAATATAATTACATGATTTCCCCTTTCCTTTCATCCCTCCAGCCAGCCCAAGTTCCCTCTCTCTAATTTCGCCTGTGTTCTCACTCCCACACTCTCAAACTGATAGTATCTTTTTCTTTCATTATGATTGTTTCAACACACATATATATACATGTATGTGCATGTATAAATATGTATAAATGTATAAACACAATCTGTGGGGTCTGCTTCTGTTATTTTGTGTACACGGTCTCAGAGCTGACCACTGTGTGTTAGCTAATTAAGGGGATCATTCACAGAAGCAGCTAATTTTCTGTCTTTCAGTAGTGATTAGTTGCCTGTTGGTCTTAATCTAGGGGTGGGACCTTTTGTATTTCTCCCTGCCAGAGTATCATGTCTACTAATATTGTCATTGTTCAGGTTTTGTTTAGGCTCTGTTTCTAGGAGGGACTGCTTCAAAGCAGATTTCTGGCTTTTACCATCACTTTACCCCTCTTGAGTGATGTTTCCTGTGCCATGGATACAGGAACTGTGATATAGATGTATGTCTTGTGACTGGGGTCCATTGAATTTTCTATTTTGTCTAGTTAAGGTTTTCTGTGATGATCTCCATCTTCTGTAAAGTGAGGTTTCTTCGGTGGGGTGTGGCAGCTACACTTCTTTCTGGTTGTAGGGATAAGATTTAGAACGTAGCAAGGAATTATGCTCGTCTAGGAAAATGACGGTACAAGATTATCTCCTAAGACCTATGACCTCACTAGTTCTAGTAAGTTAGCTAGATTTCTAGTGCCAGGTATGATTTTCCTCAAGCCCAATGGGCCTTAATTGGACAACTTTTGGCCACCAACAACTTGTGAGGTGCACTTATTGCACTGTTACACAGATCTTCTCATGCTGGTCATTGTTGTGATTCATAGATATTGCAGTTGAGCGGCACTATTAAAGGCTTCCTTGCCCTGTCTGTCACCTTACACGGTATTTTCTGCTTGCCATGGAAGTCGGACCACAGGAAGGAGATTTTCAGGTTAGATCCAGCTTGAATAGAATGATCAGAGTCACATGTCCTAAATGTGCAGTGCTATCGAGGATCACTTACTTTCTACCTCTGACAGGCAATCAAGGACAGCTACAATAGTCTGTATTGTTTAGGGAGTCACCTGGGGTACTAAGACCAACCACTGCAAAGGACAGTAATTGTGAGGACTACTACTGGGACTTTTGTAAGCCTATTCTTGGAGAACTCTCAGCAAAAGTGCCATATCAAGTCCTTTATAAGACACAAACACACACACACACACACACACACACACACACACACACACACACACACACACACACACGGGAACTGACTGCTTCAGATGGTAAGGGGGAGGGTCAGCTCCCTCCTCTGCCCCATGTGGTCAGGGGCAAGGGTGGGAGGGGGCATGAGAATGGGAGAGCTGGCCCCGCCTCCTCATCTGCCATGTGGTATTAAGGACTAAGGAAAGATGTTCCGTCCCCAACTTCTCTCTGCCACCAGAGGTGAGCAAGGAAGCTAAAGCCCCCTCCAGTTACCAGCCATACTGCTCTTGGTTCCTGCACCTCACACGGGTAGCGCATAGAGCTGATGCTATAGACAGTCCCCCAGTCCCCAGAATATGAGCGTGGGAGATCTGGTCCTGACCCTCATCTGCCATGTGATGGTGTGGGCAAGGGAGGGATGCCTTCTCCCCTGCCCCTCGCTGCTTTTAGCAGGAGAGCTGCCTCTGATGCTCACCAAGGGCAGCGCTCAGGAAAGTGGCCCCTGTTCCTTACTGCCCAGGGTGAGCTAATCCACGCAATGCTGGAGCAGCTCACCCTGGTGGTGAGGATCCCTTCAACTACCCAGGCCCAGAACCAGGGTTGTGAGTTGGGCCACCCCAACATCCACCCTATCTATGATCTCCTGGACCATGTGAAGGGGCCGGTCCTACAAACCCATCACACAGGGCAACAACAAGACAGCCAAGAGGAGTCCCCGTGAGGGCCCGGTAACTATGCAGTAACAGAAACCAGAGCCCGGAACCGACCAAAAATTCTTCACACTGAGCACTCGCGAGCGAAGACAGATGGACCAAAGGGGATACTGTAGGACTGACTTACTGGGTCATGCTTCAGCTTCCACGACAGCCTTTCTTTCTGTCTTTCCCCCCTCTCATTTTCCTCCTTTTAGATTTTATTATATTGGGGGGAGGGTTTAACTAGGGCAGATAGCAGATATGAAGGGACAGGGATATGAACGGGATTGGGATGAAAGATGTGAAAGACACAAAGAACAAACAAACGTGAAGGTTTTCAAGGCCTTTGCAAATTGGGGAAGAAAAGAGCGATGGCTGCTTTTCGAGATATTTCTTAGTCATCTTTATTTCTTCCATTCATAACCCCACTAGCCCAAGTTTTAGTTAGTCCTTGACTCCTTTATTTTTTGATGGATATGTGTGTGTGTGTTATATGATATATATATGATATATATATGTATATATCATATATATATATTCCTGGATGTTAATACTCTGTCATGTCATAGTGAGTGCTTCTATTGCTGTGATCAACCACCATGAACAAAAGCAATGTGGAGGGGAAGGGGCTTACTTCACATTCCAGATTATAGTACACCCTTCAAGGGAAATCTGGGAAGGAACTCCAGGTAGAAACATGAAGGCAGAAGTTGAGAGAAATACTGCTTACTGGCTTGCTCTGCCTGCTTCTTTATAGCACCCAGGACTCCCAGCCCATGGGTGGCACCACCCACAGTGACCTGGGTGGGCCCTTCTGTGTCAGTCTTAAACCAAGAAAATATGCCACAGTCTTTCCCACAGGCCGGTCTAGTGGGGCATTTTCTCAGTGTATGTTTCCTTTTCCAAAATGACTCTAGTTTGTGTCAAGCTGACGTAAAGCTGGCCAGCAATTTGATGTCAACCTGACACAAAAATGCATCAATGTTAAACCATAACCTTTCCTTTCTTGTTCATCCCCGAGATCTCATAGTAATACTACCATATACCACAATATAAGATATTCCAAGTTTTAAATATCCACAGTCTTTAAAAACTGTCATCAGTTTAAGAGTTCATTCTCTTTAAGACACCCAGTCTTCCTCAGTGTTCAAAGCCCCTCCAAAATATCCAAAGGCTCTCTAAAATATGTAATAAATATGATGAGTGATGCTAAATTAATAGAGATAACACATTCACTGCTAACTGAGCAGAAAGGCCCACATAATTGCTTTAAAAATCAGAATTTGGGTAAGAAAACACACATGAAAGCAGTAGTTAATGCAAGTCCCTCTCCCTCATGCCTCACTTCAGCACTCCGGTAATTTTGAAAGAATTTAATAGATTTTTTTTTTTATTTCCAAGACCTGGAAAAACAAAAGTCCTCTTAAGCTGAGAGCAAATGCTTCTAGTGTTTGCCCGAAGCCATTCTTTTTTATTGGGGCAGTTACAGTTTCTTGAGTAGAAGGGATTTATAATGGAAATAATGAGGCAGCATCAACCATAACGCAGCCCGGAAAATAAATAATAAAATGCCAGCTAACGTCTAAAATTTTATTTCTTAAGAAAACCCCGCCTTTTATCTAAAATAAAACATTTGTTTAAGAAGTTGGTAAAGACCAGTGTGAAATGTTCACAGTGGTTCGTTCACTTTTTAAAAGCGTTTCTCGGACAAAAGAACAATCATATCACGAGAATGACAAGGACATATTTAGTACAATTCTCTAACATTACCTTTATTACACTTCTGAGAAGACAGTCCCTTTTATATATGTTAACTTTCTTTTAATTTCAATCTCCTTGTAAATGCAACAGAAATCCTTCACCACAGTCTCTGCTGTGGATATAACTGTTTTCTCTGCAGAATTCAAAGAGCAAGGAGGAAGAGACACAACTGGCAGGACCCAGGTCTCCTGAAGTTCTGTGTGGGTTTTTTCCACAAGCACTGTATGATTTATTGAAGCAACAACACATGGAAATGTATATTCTGCTCACACCCAGAGTAGAGTACCAAGGACACAGCAACACCTGGTCCCTGTCCTCAAAGAGCTCCTATTCAAACAAGACAAAGTCAATAATTAGGCAACTATGGACATTTTCAGGCACTGATGTGCACTCTTCTCTAGGGTTAACTCCTCATAAACATCATGTCCTACAATCTACAGTTCTTAAATCAAGTGAGGTAGAGTCTAGAATTTTCACCATTTAAAAAAACATTGAACTAGAATTTGAGGGCTGAAATGACCTTTTGGAGGTGCCTGGTAAGAACCACGGCCATAGATGCTGTATGATTTACACAGTATACCCAAGTAATTTATTTCCTTGGTGTGTGTGTGTGTGTGTGTGTGTGTGTGTGTGTGTGTGTGTGTGTGAGATGACCAATGTCCAATACTATGCAGAAATAATGAAGTAAAATAAAACACCAATTATAAAAAATAGTCTAAGTGTTTACTGACCTGATTGTGGTAATAACATTGTACATTCCAGTATGTAGGACTTTGTAAATAATACCTTCATAAATTTGGACAAGTATTACTTTGGGCTTGTTATTATACATTTTATTGTTAAGAATAACATCTACAACAATATCACATCACTGAAAGTAAACACCTTTCAACCTTTTGTTTTCAAAGTACTTTCAACTAGATATGTGCAGTGAGGTATGTTTTCATTATTAATTAATCATTCTGGTCTACAAGTTTGATATAAAAAGTCAATTATACTATGCTTTCAAGAATGAAATTTTATTTCATAACTATGTAAAATTAACTAACCCCAAACACCCTACAAAACATGACATATTCAGGGAAGTATTTCATGTGTACTTGTCTCTCAGTGCTATTTTATTTAACACCTATAGATTACTACTATTTTAGATTTGACTTATCCTGAAGGTCCTCTGCCACTGAGTCACACACATCCCCACTGCTATTCTGAAAAAATAATATAACAATAAATAGTTTCAAATATACACATTATAATCCCTCCAAAACTAAGTAATAGGATGCTCATATTGACATAGTCTATGTCTGTGTTCAACACAAGAGTATTGTTATCTAGCTGTGTTTCTTGGCAATAATATTTTTTAGACTATCAGGGCAAACTGAGTCAGACATTCTCATTACAATAGTTAAAGAAACTGACTTTCAAAGAGCATAAGAAATTGCTCTAGATTACTCAAATGACTAATAACAGAAATAACTGTACCCAAGATATATATATGTGTATATATATATTGTATATATATATATATATTATTTTAATTCTCTCACATGGAGTTTTGTTGTATCCTAACACAGTCTACATAGTCTCTACTGGCAGATTAACCAGAAAGATTAAATGAAATCATCTCAAATGTTCTTTCTAGCTTGGAATTTCTACAAGTAGACAATAGTCCATGCGTTATATTCAAAACAAAGTGATAGAGAAAATTGTCTGTGAATATGTTACTTTAAACATATACACATTATGTAATGTAAAGCATTTATAGCTATGTCATAAATAAGCCTAATAAGCAACATATTGGATTTTGTAAATACAATACAAACATTATAGAAAGTGATATGAAGTGCTGCAAATTTTTACTCAAGGGGCAGAAATTTAACTCTAAATGAATTAAATCAAATGAACACTGAAAAGGAAGGATTGTAATTAAAAATGTCAAGACCAGTTAAATTGAGTATAGTTAGATTAAAGTACTCAAATAATGTTATCAGCACTGGGCTCTCCATCTGTCATATTGCTTCTTTCTTCCAGGTTACCCTCATTTTCAGGTCATTTCATTGAAAGCTTAACGAATCAAATGGAAACAATTGTTCTAAAAACTCAATGATTCTAACTTAGTGGCTCCAGCATGACTACCTGAGTAGGACAGAACTGTGACTGAAAGAGTCAAATGTAACCATCAGCAAACTTAAGCCGTGTAGTCAGTCACCCATTGCTCCAAGTGGGGTCAGTCACGTAGCTAACCCACGTGGACTGAAAACAGAGAAAAATGGTTTCTCATACAAAAATATTCCCAGGAGAAAAGCAGCTACGTGATACACAGGGAAATATCAGTGATGTACACCACACAAAAAGATAAAGAATACATGTGTTTCAATAAAAATTCTAGATTTCAATGATCTCAATTCTCTATTCAACGTGAAGCAGATTAGCAGAATGGATTCAGGAGTCATCTATTTACTGCCTGCAAGAAATTCACCCCCTGGCAAAGTTAACACTGCCTTAGGGTAAAAGGACAGAACAAGGCATTTCCAGTAAATGAAAGTAAGAGGAGTTTTAAAAAAAAGCATATGTAGTTGAACTAATATACAAAAAAAATTAGACTTAAATCCAAAATTAGTAAGAAGAAACAAAAGACTCCTTCTTATTGATAAAGGAAATAATCTCTAAAGAGGATATTGAACATTTCTAAATGTATATGCACCAAACAACAATGTACCTAACTTTGTGAAATAGACACCACAAAATGTAAGAGCATAAGTTGAACTCAACACCATAATAGTAGGTGAGTTTAATATCCTACTGGCACCACTAGGCAGATTATTCAGACAAATAAAATCAAGAAAGGAAGAGTTAAGTGGCGTATTATATATCAAATAGATTTAGCAGCTACATACAGAATATTGTAATCAACTATTGCAAAAATATGTATTATCAGCAGTTCCTTAAGACATTATATAATATAAACCATAAGTTAGGACAAAAGGCCGGTCTTAAAAATACAAACAAAAAAAATTAAATTACGCTTTAAATTTTATCAGATCCCATTGGATTAAAGCTGTAGGCAGCCGCCCGCAGGACACCATTACAAGATGGCGAACTTCCTCTTTCTTGTTTACCTTATTCGGGCATATGCCAGCTTGGCAGCTGCACTCCAGCGCGCCTGCTCGTTCCCTAGCCAATCCCGTGGCTCCAACACTGAGGCGAGGTCTTTTGAGCCAATGAGACCGTGACCCGTGGCCTAGTAGGATATATAAGCAGCTGTCCCTTCCTGCCCGGGGCCCCTCACCTTCAGCTCTCCCTTCAACCAAGAGGCTCCAATAAAGTGTGATCTGAGAAGAATCCTTGTGTGGTTGCCGTCTTTCCTGCGGGTTGGGATTGGCGCGCCACATAAAGCTATGTATATCACCATCAAGATAAACTACAGAATGTGTACATAACCATGGAGGCTCAACACTGCACTATTGAATGATAGATGACTTATTACTAAAATCAGAAGGGAAATGTTTTAATTATTAGAAATTAATGGAAATGAACTCACAATATAATAGAACATATGAAACATAATAAAGCTATTCTAAGAGAAAGGCCATACCTGCAAACCATTACATTAAAAAACTTGAAAGATCTCAATTAAACTTAACAACGAACTTTAGTATCTTAGCAAAATAGGAATAAGTTAAACATAAAGTCAGTAGATGTAAAGAAATGACAAAGATTAAGGAAGAAATGAAGAGGGAGTGAAAAATAATACAAAGAACCAATGAACCAAAGAATTAATTCTTTGAGAAGATATGCAAGTTTCAGAAACTCATACCTAAACAAAACAAAAAGAAAAGAGAGGAGATTCAAATTGGTAAAACTACAGAGGATAAATTAAATGATATCAATGAAATTCGGATGATTTTTAGGGCATATTTTGAAAAATTATATTTCAATAAACTGGAAAATCTAAAAGAAATGAAGAAACATCTGGACATATATGGCTTTCTAAGTTAAACTCAGAGCATGTAAACAACTTAAACATCTATAGACAGCAATGAAATTGGAACAGTAATAAAACACCCCCAAAATTAGAAAAGCTGAGAACCTGATGGGTTCGTTGATACATTATACCCACAATTTTTTTTCAAGATTAAAATAACAATTTGGGGGAGAGGCAGAGAGGTAGGAGAAAGATGAGGGGAGAAGAGGAGGGGGAAGATAGCATGAGTGATCAGGAAGATTGAGTGTGGAGATGAATAGAGGATAGCAAGAAAAGAAACACATCAATAGAGGGAGCCATTATAGGTTTAAAGAGAAATCTGGCACTACGGAATTGTACAAAGATGCACAAAGATAGCCCAACTAGGAATCTAAGCAATAGTGCAGAGGGTATCTTAAATTCTTTTCTGCTATAACAAGATTGATGACTACCTTAAATGCCATTCTGAAGTAGCTGATGAAATCAGAAGTAGAGATCCACAGCTATGCACTGAGCCAAACTCCTGGAATCCAATTTCAGAGAGGGAGGAGTGACGAACAAAGGGTCAAGACCACACTGGGAAAACCCACAGAGACAGATTTCTTGAGCAAGCAGGAACTCATGGACCCCAGTCTGGCAGCCGGGGAACCAACATAGGACCAAACCAGGCCCCCTGAACGTGGGTGTCAACAAGGAGGACTGGGCAGTCTATGGGGCCTCTGGCAGTGAAGCAGGATGTACCCTAGTGCACAAACAGACTTCGGAAGCCCATTCCCTATGGAGGATTACTCTTTCAGCCTAGATACACAGGGGAGGGTCTAGGTCTTGCTGCTAATAACGACAGATTTTGATGATCCCTGTTGGAAGGCCTCACCCTCCTTGAGGGGTGGATAGGGAATGAGATGGGGGGCGGTTAGGGGCATGGGAGGATGGGAGGTAGAGGGAACTAGGATTGACATGTAGAATAGGATGATTTATAATAAAATATATACGTAAAAAACCAATTGAAGGAGAGTGTCTTCACCTATGTGTTCAGATGCTATGGAAAGCAGTGTGGATTATCGCCACATAACTGAAAAGAGAATTACTAGAAGACCCAGATAACAAATTTCTGGATAAATAGCTACATGACTCTAAGTCAACACAATCACAGACAACTGCATATCCACAAATTCTGCATCACTCTTCACAACATATTACAGAGTCAGGCGTGGTGTCCCTCAACAGAGGAGTGCAGAAAGAAAACACAGCATTTTCAGTGATAAAGAAGAACAAAACCGTGTTGTTTATGGAAAACAGAAGCAGGTAGACACCAGAATATGAAGTGAAATAAGTCACACCCAGAAAGACAAATGTCATATGTTTTCTGTCATTGTAGGTCATATGGATATATAAAAGCATACATGTGCATGACATAAAAGTAGAAGAGAGGATGTCTGTGGGAATGAAAGGAAATAATGATGTGAGAAAGGGGAGAAGAGAGTAGTAAATATGGCCAAAGTACATGTTTTACTTGTAATAAATGTCTTTATGAAGCCACTGCTATGTATAATGAATATACCACAAAATCTGTCTTAAACACTAGAAGACAGACTACAGTAATCATGAAATTATCTAGTTAGGCTAACAATCACCCCCATGTGCTTAGCCCCTCTCTAAAGTTCAGGAAGTACCACTGGCTTAATTAGGGTTTCTATTGCTGTGATAAAACACCATGACCAAAAGCAACTTGTGAAGGAAAGGGTCTATTTCAGATTACAATTCCCCTTACTAAGAGAAGTTAGGGCAGAAACTCAGAGGCAAAAACTGAAGTCATGGAGAAACTTTACATATTAGCTTGTTCCTCATAGCTTGTTCAGCATTTTCTTCTACATCTCAGGGCCATCTGCCCAAGCGTGGCACCACCCACAGAGATGGGCCCTCCCACATCAATCACTAATCAAGAAGGCACCCTACGGAATTACCCATAGGCAATCTGATATAGGCATTTTGTCAATAGAGGTTCCCTGTTCCAAAATGACTCCATGTTTAGTAAGGGTGACAAAACAAAACAGGAGAGTCATTGAACCACCAGATAAAAACAGAAGAAGCTATTTCAATTCAGTGGAGGGAAAGAAATAATTGATTGAAAGAAAAGCAACATGGCTTTCTAACTCTCAAACACACACACACACACACACACACACACACACACACGAGTCACTACTCACTGTTACCATTGGGGAAAAATAAAAGTGAACCTAAGTTTCTGGTCTTGAAAAACATTTTTTCATACATAATAAAACTCTTTTGGCTCAATTCCTTTCCTATGTCTCTCTTGAAATCATCTACTCAATTTTCTTGATTAGATGCCAAGCAAATAATTTTGATTTCCTAGCAAAAATTTCTGTAACAGAAAGCAATGTTCACAATGTTACATGTACAAACACTAAGCTATTTAGGAAGAATTCACTAAAGAATTAATTTTTTTCAATAATATTTAACACGTTAAATCGGTTATTCCTAAAATATTATCAGCTTCTTTGTGAATGACATTTCATATCATTAAAAATCAGTTATATTTTATACACTCAGTATTGTATATGCTTCAAAGATACCAGATATTAACTTCAAAGATATCCACAGAACATTTTTCTGAAGAAAAAAACAAAAACAAAAACAAAATATATCTAAGGAGGCATGCTTTGAAGCCTTTTACGAAATTAATGTTCCACCAAAGCCTTGAGTAGGAATTTAAGCACCTTGCTTTCGTCTGTTTCTCATAGTCTAGCTTATGCCCAGGTCTATGCCACTGAGTTAACATCTCCTCAAACTTTGCCTTCTCTGTAATTCCATGAGCAGTCTTGGAAATCACATAATAGGCAAACACTTTGGATTCCTCAGCTTTTCTTCCATTTAATCCTGAAAGTCAGTATCAATGAAGGTGGTTTCCAATGAGTAAACTTATTTCCTAAACTTTAGAGGCGACTTCTGGAAAAATTATAGGCTGCAGCGGTCATAGATGACCCCAAGGAAACAGTGTCTTCCAGACATAACAGGACTGATATACATAGAAACTCATAGAGAAAGTGACACACCCAAGGTCTGCAAATGTCCATGCCTGGTGGGGTCTCAGCACTTAGAAGGGGGAGGGGAAATAGGCCTTCCACGCCTAAGCAAGAAACTATCTGTGGCTGATATCCACTAGGCAAAAAATACCATAATAAAATAAAAAGTCAGTTTTCTCAATGGAGTCTCACTGGATATACCAAGCATACTTTAAGGCCAGCCACCATGCCTGTGAGTAGTTGGCAAAGGTAAAACAAATTCAATTGTATTTTTGTAGACCGTTTCTCTGATTTTTTGTTTGTTTGTTTGTTTCAATGGTCATTGCTTGTTTATTTGATTTCTGTTTCTGCAAGTTGTAGGTCTTTGTGCCCATGGATGTGCATGGATGCACACACTTGCCCGTGGGCACATCCGCATGCAATTTGTGTATAAGAGAAAAAGAGGGTATAACGTTGGGTGAGTAGGGAGGTGGAGAAGATCTGAAAGGATCTGGAGTACGGGAAAACATGATCAAAACATATTGTATGGGAACTTTTTTTTTTAATAAAAGCAAACAAGAAAAAAGAAACACACTTTATTTGCTAGTAATACAGGTTATTTGTTTCCAAAAATTAAAGAGAAGGAAAAAGGCCTTTAAATATCTTCAATTCGTCTCTTGGAACCTTTCAGCACCAAGGTTAGCTCATTAATCCATCATTCCCCAATTTCTCTATTGCTATAATTTTCTCATCCTTTAATTACACTTATATCACAATGTAATGCAGAATCTGAACTTTATGCCAGATGAAGACATAATCAATTACATAGCACTCCAATTGATAAAAGCTCACACATCCACACCCCTACTTTGAGTTGAGCAACTTGACTTTCAGATACAGGAATGGCAAGGTCAATGGTCAAGGTCAGTAGGCAGTGAGTGATTCCATCACTCTGTGCAGGTACGGGTCTCTTGAGGCTAAGAACGGTTTGCTATAAATCAGCCAAAATATATTACTTGAAAGACCTTGGAAATATATTTGATGGTTCTCTATGTAGATATTACAATGCATGTAGGTGAGCAATATATGTGAAGAATGTTTGTATGAATAAGATGTATCGATTTAAATGTGAAGGTTATTTGTTTTGATTAGAGTTTATATCATTCATACAAAACGTGTAGAGAGAAAAATATAATCCAACTGTTCCATATGAGATGTGAACAACTGTCACATAAGTTGTTCTAAAATATACCTACAGGCAGGCATGGTGGCTCACGCCTCTAATGACAGCACTCAGGAGGCAGAGGCAGGTGAATCTCTGAGTTCAAAGCCAGCCTAGTTTAAAGAGCAAGTTCCAGGACAGCCAGGGTTACATAGAGAAACCCTGTCTCTAAACAAACAAACAAACAAACAAATAAACAAAATTTAAGGAGTAGACATAATAATATAATTAATATGATACCAAATAATGCAATTCAATATAATACATCTTTTGCAATCATTCATCCAGCCTTTTCCCCAAACTGTTTGATGACTTGGTTACTTGCACCAGATACATCCTCAGTAGTCTAAATTTAGATTTTCCTGGTCCTCCCACCACAAGACCTTCGACTTCTGCCCACTGCATTCTTGATCTTCGCAGGGCAATCCTCTTCTGGACTACAGTTATGTTGTATCTCACACTATTGCACGTTACTTCATTTCTCAGGGCACCCAGGGCCAAATTCTCCCACAGATGTTCTCACATGAAGTCAAGAGCTCTGCGTAGGCAGCAGAGGAAAGCAGAGCTAGGACTTTCATCTCCCTTCCGAAGAAAATGGCTCCGGGCCTTCTAATTCTTAGTTCCTCTCTCTGAAATTCCTAGGGTTTTTGTTTTTGTGGTTTTTTTTGTTTTTGTTTTTGTTTTTTTCCACTCAAAGTCCAAGCTGCTGCTCCTTTAGCCAATGTCAAATGCAGGAGCACCAAAGCTGCCAAAACACAAATCAGAGGACTTACTGAGAATTCTCAACAGTGTCCGTCAGCCTTCAGATTCGCATGTTCCTTATCCCTACTTTAAAAAAAAAAAAAAGAAAAGAAAAAAAGAAAAAGTTATGCAATGGAAAACCACAGCGCATTTAACCTGAAGCTTTGAAATGTGCACTGATGATAGCCGTACATGGAGTCAACACAGGAAATGTAAGTTTGGAGCTACAGCAAGCTCCGGGGTTTTTTGGAATCACAGGTCTGACTTTGATGTTAGTAGCTGTTTCAATCAGCCGGGTAGCCACTAGAAAGCAGAGAAAGCAATCAGACAACTTAGATGTTTCTCAAGAGGGGTTTTCTTTCCTTTGAGGAATTCTTTTCCATTTATTAAATTATCTATCTCTTTAGTATAAAGTGTTTTAGAATTCAAGGATTTACCGAAGTGACAAGTAATCTACTGGGAATTAAACCAAAACGCAAACTTAGCTGCTGTCTGAAAAACCACATGTCTTTAAATCTCCAATTGTTAACATCCCCCCTCCCCCGCAAAGAAGCTTTAACTTCCACTAGGGGATAAGTAAACTCTTCAGTTATATTTTCTTCTACCTTGAAACATAATTGACCTGTTAAAAGCTTATATTATCATCGAAAAATCGTAACATCTTCCAACAGCATTGACGGCACGAAACATTAAAAAAAAAAAAGAAAAAAACATCACAACAGTGCACATCTAATAAGAGAAGAGGATGGGATTAAAATGAGATAAAATAGTTTTGAAGAACACAGATGTAATATCATCATGCTCTGATTTCTTCTGAGAAAAAACTAATCCATCCTGAAGCCTTAATGTAGTTGTCTACCTCGTGTAAGCCACATATGCACACGACAACTTTCTTTGGACTTAAACTCTGGATTACTTGTTTACACAAGAAAACTCATCTCAGATGCTGCATCTGTTTCTCACTAAGGCTTAGCTTTCACCTCATTCTCCAAATGGGTTGACTGAGGTTCAAGAATGTGAGGTGACTTGCTCAAGAGCACACAGTGAATCCAGGGCAAGCGGCCGCTCTGCCTCGGCTGGGAGATGGCTTATCTCAGCACAAAACGCCTCTGATGCTGAGAACCGGAATGCTTAGATCCACTTGGAAAGTGGCGTTCACTGAATGCATCACTTGGTGTCTTTGCACTTAACAGCATGTCAGACAGCAGACTCCAGCAAACTGCCGTGAAGTGTAAATATGGCTTCTTTAAAAAAAAAATCTGTATTTGACCACAGTATATTTTATAGCATTACCTCGGATATTATAGTATTAAAACAACAGGTAAGATTGTGTGTGTACTTTAATACATGTGTTTAAAAACGCTAAAAATGCTACACCAATAATACAATATGTAATAAAGGGGAAGACTACACACAAAATGAAATTTAACAGACTTATATACCCCTATTGTTTACTGCACAAAACGTTTTCTGCTCTTTTCGTACTATAAATATTTAACTTACTGATTCTTGGTTTTTTTTAATTTATAGATTTTACTAAATGAAATGGCACTTGCTAACAACTCAAAACAATTACTAAGTTTACAATAAACATCAACAATTACATTTCAAAAAATGAACTCTTCTATACTGTAAGTATAAATTTAGATAATTGAATATGCATCTATTTGGGATGGAATGGGATTGGTGGGGGGAACAGGGGAGGATGGGAGGGTGAGGGAACTGGGATTGACATGTAAAGCAAACTTGTTTCAAATTTAAATTATATATATATATATATATATATATATATATGAGAAACATGTGTATTTCAAAACTGTTTGATTTTAAACATCACTTGCCTTCTTTAAATCATTGTACATGCAAAAAACCTGCTTCAATCCTTTGCTGATATAAGATGAATAGAATTATTGAGTTTTTCACATTTAACACAATACGTTTCCTTTATGACTTTTACTATAACACCACACCTTGTAGTCTCAGAGACACACATTCACTTTTGTAGAAAGCTCTTTCTAGGTTCAGACGCCCCCACGTGACTACCTGCCACTGACTCAGCGCTTTCTAATCTTGGCATTGTAACTAAAATATTCTTCTCCATTCCAACTGGTGCCATATAACCCCTTCAGACAACCCCATCATAGTGATGCTCAAATTACCTTTTATTTCACTTTAAATGGAAACGAATGGATCATTTGATAGTTTAGCAGTTGGAGGCACAGGGTAGCTTCAGAAATATATGGAAAACCTGATACATACTCTCACAATTTTTAGATAACTATAATTCCTTATTCTAAATATGAAGTATAATAAGCTAAGGCAATCTCCACAAAGTCTTAAAAGTAATAAAGTGATATCAAAGTTAAAATAAGATTGGAAATTAAAGGAACATAGATAGTCCTTTAGGGTGATGGGCATATTTTTCTTAAATTTTGTTAAGCTTTCAGTATTTCCCATCAAGTCCCAATTGTTTCTTCAGTATTAGGATTTTTTTTTTTAAAGTTGCAATTTCTAAGACTCATAGTAATTTTGAAAAGTATGCCCGAGACCCTTTGTAAATCTGGCTTGATTGCCACACACCTTACAGTAAGAGCTTTAGACCTACACTCTTCTGGTACATCAGTGAGCTACACAAATGACACCTTTCTAGTCCATATATTATATTGAGCGCCAGTAGTGCAGAGTGGCAAATCATGATAGCACTGTTGGAGAGCTAATTACTGCTGCTCCCTGAGCAGGAATAATAAAATCCAGAGATAGATATTGGGGTTCAAGCTGAAGGCCAGAGAAGCAAAGCAGCCAGCCACTTGAGATTTCTCTCTTCTACCAATGCTGAGACTGAAGGGGTGATCCACCAAACCTCAGATTGCATCTCCAGACTGCACTGCTCCTCAGACCGCCTATACTGCAGTGCTCTCCTCAGCGAGACTGGAGACTAACTGCCTAAGAGTGAATGCTCAATATCAGATGCCCTGCTCCTGTCTAATATGCCCTGCTCCTCTCTAGTGCTGGGATTAAAGGCCTGAGCTCTGTTTCTCTTTCAGGCTGATTCAGTCACTGAACTCACAGAGATCCTCTGCCTCTGTCTCCTGAGTCCTGGCATTAAAGGTGTGTACCACCACTGCCCAGCTTCTATGGCTAACTAGTGTGGCTGGCTTTGCATTCTGATCTCCAGTGGGTTTATTGGATTATAATAAATCGCCACAGCTCCCAACACATTCTAATGACACCGATTCAAGTGATTCTGTATTCCTGGTGAGGACTGGCAGACTCTGTACAAGGTTACTTTTTGGTTATAAACTATATATTTGTTAGAACTCTATAGCTTATAAAATGATCTATTATGGATTTTTTCCATTGCAAACCCTACCACTGGCTACTGGCTGGCACAGTCAGATACAGATAGTTTTTCACTCACAACATAGTCATCTGGAGAATTTCCTTTAGCTACACAAGTTCACGTCTTTGGAGCTCTGGCTTCTGTTGTTCTTTGGTTTTTTGTTTGTTGGTTTGGTTGGTTGGTTGGTTTTGTTGTTGTTGTTGTTGTTTGTTTGTTTGTTTTCTGTGGCATCATACCTTCCAAAGACATTTTCTATGACTTTTATAATTGTTCCATTAGTTTCTCAATGTAAATTAAATATTGACGAGTTTTCTAATTTTAAACAAAGTCTTTCTCAGGATAAGAGGCCCACCTTTGAAAATAAGCATGTGTCCTAGACTCATATGAGTGCATCACGTACAATTTGAAAGTTGTTGACTTTTCAGCCAGCCACCTCTGTTTAGTATACTGAAGAAATCTGATCCCAAGCTATAGCTGCATTGTAATATGTAATCTAATTAACTGTTTTTCTTTCTCTTGTGCCATTTATCATGTTGAGCCCTAGAGATATAAAAATGAGTAAGCCAGAATCTTTTCTAAGAGCCCCTGGTGTAATACATGTGGGAAGAGAGCCGAGTTAAGACACTGAAATATATGTGTTAGTGCTGTGTTGTCTTCCATAAAGATATTTCAATAGCATGAATACTTCGATAACTGTTACAGTTTGAAATTGCTACCTCTGGGGTTTCCGAAAACTGTATGCATTGTCATTAAAAGCTCAGTTGTTATAGAGAAGTCCAGAACAAAGAGTCAATCACACTATTTTCTCTATATAATTATCAAAATGTCATCTTTTCACTTTATCATCTACCCTGTGTACTTTTTTTCTAAGATCGAAAAATAGATATGGAAAATAAAAGCATACTTCTTAATATATATAAAAACAACCCAGCACTTATACATTATCATCTTTCAAGGATACTCAAATATTTTCCTAACTGAGGTGTAAAGTGCAAGCTGGTAACATTTTCTAATAGTGACTTTGAAACTGCTGAGGAAAGCACTTAGCATTCCATTAGCCTAGTGACTATCTACCCTAGTCAGTGTGAAACTGGAAAGAGAATTCAGCTCTTAAGGCTGGAGGTTCTTAGCAACTGCCTCCCTGTACCTCAAACCATTGAGTACAGAATGAATTACATCTCCAGCTTTTCAAGTTCTCTAAGACATCACAGTCTCCCCACCTCTGAGTCAATGCTATAGTAAGTCTCTCCTATGATTTCACATATTTAAATGCACATGTATACTTACATTATGATTTATTAAGGTTTATTTTTTAAATCTGGGCCAAGATGCTCTAAAATTACTTTTAACACACAATATGTAGATGAAACTATTAATTATATTGGAGCAAATACAAGACAAAACATTTTGTTTTCATCCTTTGTATATGCTAAAAATTAGAGTAATTGAGAAAGGGATGACATTTGAAACATTAATTATCAGGATACTATGTATAATAATATATGATATAATATAATAATATTATATATTGCTGCTAATTTTTTTCTTTTAAAAAAGAAAGAGATGACAGCCCAAAAAGTTCATCTGGATTTAATAATTCCACATTAAAAACTTCACCAAGATAGAACCTCCTCCCATCTTCCTTGTGAGCTCATCCATACAAATTACTTTCAATCCTTATTCCTACTGAAGGTACAGGGGTAGGGGTGGGAACATTGTGGCTTTTATTTTATTTTTATTTTCTCCATTCTGCATGCTCTTTCTTTTATTTCCCTACCAACCCCCATCCCATCTGCTTTCTGCTCCCCAGGGAGAGTGAGGCCTTCCATAGGGAATCTTCAAAGTCTGTCACATCACTTGGAGCAGAGCCTAGGCCCTCTCCCATGTATCTAGGCTGAGAGAGTCCCTCTATGGAATGGGCTCCCAAAATCCATTAGTATACTAGAAATAAATACTAATCCACTACCAGAGGCCCTGTAGACTGCCCAGTTCTCCGAACTAACACCCACATTTAGGGGGTCTGGGTTGGTCCTATGCTGGTTTTCCAGCTATCAGACTGGGGTCCATGAGCTCCCCCTTGTTCAGGTCAGCTGTCTCTGTGGGTTTCTCTAGCCTGGTCTTGACCCCTTTGCTCATCACTTCTCCCTGTCTGAAACTGGATTCCAGGAGTTAAGCTCAGTGTTTAGCTGTGGGTGTCTGCTTCTGCTTCCATCAGCTACTGGATGGAGGCTCTAGGATGGCATATAAAGTAGTCATCAATCTCATCATTGGGGAAGGGCATTTAAGGTGTGGATTTTATTTTAACCAACTCTTACATCTTTGAAAGTCTTAGTGCAATTCTATCAGAACTTTTCAACTGTAGAATGTAACTTTTTAAAACAAGACAAATATTTGTGTCATTCTATTAAATTTAACAGTTTATTTTCAGTGGAGTTGTCTTTGTTAAAGATATGGACATGAAACATAGTTCTAAAAACTATCCAAATGGGAGTTAGAAAACAAAATCAGTTTTTAAATGAAATGAACTCTAGAAAAGTATAATGAAAGTTTCAGACTTCACCTACTGGAAGGTAAATGCTGTTTTTGTAAGATCTTGTTTCTCAAATAGTATACAGCTGTGTGTGTGTGTGTTGCAGTCAAGTGCTTAAATGTAAGCCATGGCATTAAGGAAGTATGTGTTATAGGATACCTAAACTAGGAAAGATATAATTCTCTCTGAAAATAATTCATTTTCTCCAGTACTTAACACTCATCTGGCTTTCAAAATGTAACTCAAAAAAAATCTTGAAAAACATTAATTTCTTTTATTCTAATATAATGGTATTACATTTCACATACTAACAACAACAATGAAAATAGCAACTTTAATTTTACTTATGCTATTCTTTTCCAAGAGGTTTCCAGGTCTGTTATTTAATGGATCACATATACTTCCCAGAATGTAAAATTAACAGAAAGGAGGTAATAGTAGCCCATTTCACATCACAGCACAGAGACACTCATTCACTGACAGCAAGTAACTCAGCAGTAGTACTTCTTACATTAACCTCAAAGTTCAGCTTCCGATGATGCTCTTTCTTCGAGGCTGTGCCCTTTTTATTCTATACAGCTGTGCTTAATTTGTCACTGTTGTCTATTAAGTGGCTCTCTGTCCATTTTTTTTTAAAAATGAAATCTACAGGTGAGAAAAATATTTGGGAGAGAAGACAAGAAGGGAAACAGGCATGAGCTGATGAGGTGGAAACTTGTAAGTTGTCAAACTTATCTTCACCTCTACAGAAGCAAGAAACGTCCTTCACTAGAAACCTATCCATTCTGATGATGGCTCTTGCTTCCCACGGATGACACATAACCTGCGCTATACTAAGCATTCAATACACATCAGTGAAGTGAAATTAAAAATTGCAAATTTAGAAGTCACCTTGACATATAGAATGTAGAGGCAGCAGTCAACCCCAGGCAGGAAAACGAGAAGGTCAACTGAAGAATTTCACTTCTCTTCCAAACCCAATACCCCAGTCTCACCCCTTGCTCTGTAGTGGTCTACCTACTTCAGCCTCCCCTCTCTCCTCCCCCATCTCCAGTGCCTCACACAGATCTTCCCCTCCAACATCCAGCCCTTGATCTCTAAATCATCCCCAACTCCAGCAGGCATTCTTGGGGATCCCTCCAGTCATGTCTGAGCCTAGTTAGCCAGGGTCCTGGAGTAAAACCAAAGGTTACTGTTCTACTAATAGAACATAGTGACATTCTGTGACACTCACAGGCCAGTGCCTTATTCAGTCATCATCAGAGAAGCTTCGTCCTGCAGCAGATGGAAGCAAGAACAGAGACCCACAGACAGACAGAACCCTAACCCACAGAGTGAAAGACAGGCGTTGGATCACTGAGCTCTAACGGGGCATCACCATCAAACCCCTTCCCCCGGGGCTTAGGAACCCTTTGAAAGATGAAGCAGAAGGAGCGTAAGAACCAAGGGGATGGAGAACATCAAGGAAACGAGTCCCTCCAAGTCAGCCAGATCAAAGCTCATGTGAACTCATAGAGGCTGAGGCCGAGTGCAGGGGACCCGCTCAGTTCCTCTTGGGATGTATATATTACAGCTTCCAGCGTAGTATTTTTACGGGATTTCTGAGTGTGCAAACGCACAGGTCTCAGTGTCTGTATCTACTTCTCGTGCCTTTTCTTGGACTCTTTTCTCCTCCTCTTGTTTTGTCCTCTCCGCCGGATGTGCTAGTCTTAGCTTTAGCTTGCTATCACTATTGTCCTTTAGAAGCCTGTTTTTTTTTTCTAATGAGGGACAAAAGGGGGTGGTGGATCAGGATGGAAAGGTAACTGTAATAAGTCTATGTTCTGAGAGGGGAACATCTATTTTCAATACAAGAACAAATAACCGGTAGGCATATGAGAGGGGAAAGGACAGAAGCTCGGGAGGATGAGAAGTCAGTGTGGCCCCACACCCCCGCTTACAAAGTCCTCACACGAAGTGAGCTGACTGTCTTCTGTTCTAAGTCTCCGGACCATCTGAGGGAAGTCTGAGGCATCTGGCCCACATGTGTCCCTACCGCTCTCTGGTAATGACACTTTTAAGATTTTATTCATTTTTATTTTGTGTGTGTGGTTGTTTTGTTTGCATATATGTCTGTGTACCACATGCTTGCAGTGCCTGTGGAGCCCAGAAGAGGACATGGGATCCTGTGGTATGGAGTCAGTGATCGTTGCTGGCCTCCATGCGGATGCTGGAAACTGAATCCAAGTCCCCTGAAAGAGCAGGTGCTCTCAACCACTGAGCCATCTCTCTAGCTCCTGAGCACGGCACTTTTTACTTTTAATTTTCTTGATAAAACTCATCCATTTTTAGTATAATCTCTTTTTCTTTTAAATTTTACTTGCTTAAAAAACTGTACGATGTATTTTGATCATATTCCTTCCCTCTTCCAAGTCCGCCCAGATTTTCCCCCTCCCTATCCAACCTAATTCCATGTTCCTTTTCTTAATAAATAAATAAAATAAACAAAAAAGCCAAACTAGAACACCAACTAAGCATACAAAATATATACACACACAAAGGTACAACACAAAACACTTTTGTATTTGCTCAATTATTTCTGAGCATGAGGTCTTCCCTGCAGGCTGGTTTCCATTGGGGAACACCCATCGTCCCTTCCCAGGTTAGGGATGTTGTGTCTATTTCTCTCAGTGCTGAGGTTTCATAGGACTTGAACCTGAGCAGGCCTTGCACTAATGTGTTTGTAAACTACGGATTTTATTCCCTCAGTGAGGCTGTAGATAACATTAATAAAGAGAAGTCTTTACAATAAAACACATGCTAAATCTTTAATGTAATTAATTATTCAGTGTCTTTTGAATCTGTGGAATGGTACCTATTTTATTTCTAGCAACGTTTGTTTATTTGATTTGATTTTATTCACTAGTAACCTACTATACAATGAAAATCACTAACTGTAGTTTAACCCACTGCACATAGCCCTTTATTGCTTTATGTAAGTTTCCTGGAGACACCACAGGGTCAAACTTTCAAGAAATTTTTTAAATTTGTATTTTTTTTATTGTTTAAGCATTCCATCTAGGCATATATTATGTTTTGATCAAATTCATATCTTATACCCCCAGCCCCCTTCAATTCACCCCCTATTATCTCTACAACTTTCCCTCACATTTTCATGGGTTCTTGTTTTTTGTTTTATTTTAAGCCATGGAGTAGAGTTAGTGCTACCTGTAAGTACATGGACATCTATTGGTGCATGGGTAGCCTCTCAAGGATCACATCCCTAAAGAAATCAAACTCTCCCTACCTCAGAAACCATCACTTGACTCCTTAACTAAATTGGAACTAAAGAGTCCCTTTCATCCATACTATATTTAACTAATTTTCTGTGTTTCCTATTAATGTAGTCATAGCCACTGTGAATTCATGTGTGCAACAGCCCTGTGTATTCAGCAAATACTGCTATACTATAGACGTACACTGCCTATAGCTCTTACAAGGCACCTGCCCTCTCTTCTGGGATGATCCCTGAGCCTTATTGGGGAGAGAAGATGATACAGATGCCCCATGTAGAGCTGAGCACTCCACGGTCTATTATTCTCTGCATGTTGACTCGTTGTGGATCCTCTAGGGCTACCTTTGGGCTACCTTTTAAGTTGGAGGCAGAGCTAGAGAAGAAACCACTACTCTGGAAAGGGACAGGTCACAAAATAACTGACACTAGAATGCTAAACTCTGTCTCTATTACTTTATCAATAGCAATTTTACTTTTCCCAGTATAGGAACCAAATGTTTAAAAGAAGGAAAGAGTAAAAACAGAAGTACTATTGGTAGAAAAATTGTAGACAGGAAGGATAAACTGGCAATGTGAGGGAGATCGTAATGTAAGCTCCTAAAGCTGCTTTCAGGGGCCTATGCATAAATTCAGCAGCTGGGAATGATGACATATGAAGCCAGATGGTTGGGGTAGGTGATCTGCCCTTCACGTCTTTTGGTCTGGCATTATGGGCCCTAGGAATCAATCTCCCAGGCCAGTGTTTTCAAACTGAGACCTCTCTTTCTGCATAAGAATCGATCATGCCCTCTCTGACTCTTACGATGACAGAACAGACTCCAGTTGAAATGCAGCCTGATGGTAGCTCCATGGGCCCCAGAGAAGAAGAGGCACATGAGCTGGCTTGGATTTCTTCCCCACAGAAAATGCAGGAGAGCAAATGTTACCAGTTTGGTGCACCAAATTGTGTAAATTGCCACGCAGCAACAGAAATGTAATAAACTATCTTAACACATTTACTTCAGAATTCATTTTAAGATAATTCTCACTCCTCCAACACTGAGTTCTATCTGTGTGCTTTTTCCTTTCCAATGGCCTTGCTTTATGCTTACGAAGTACTTTCTGTTCTATGAACTTATTTAAGTTACTTCCCCTTCATGAACTTTTAAATTATTTGTTTTCATTTCTTTTTTTGTGTCATAAAGGACAAAATATCTTCCCAATGGGTAGCTCTTAAACTAGAATCGTTGTTCTGGATTTTTATTCTATCTCCGCTAAGATATTTCTCCCCAGAAAATACCACTCCTCCGTTGGAAACACTGCCTCCCACCTCTGCCTCCTCAATTCATAGATATTGACATACCTAAAAGTTCTGATTTTATCCTCAATTTAGCTATCCTTTCAAGCAATTATCACACCTCCCTCCTCGCTTTCATTTTTTTCCAGCCAGATTTTTTCCAAGTAAACGATATTTGTGGTGTTTAGTTTCCACCCCCAAACCATTGTTAATCCCTTAAAATATGACTTCAGTCTTCATCACTCAGCACAAACCCTTCTTTCAACAGTCATTAAAGTGAAGACTAACATTAGACCGCCAAGTCTAACATTGTTTTATTTTTCCATTTTCTCAGATTCTCAGTGGCATCAAAGATTTCCCGATTCTTGACTGGTTCCTTCGAATGCTAGCTTCTAGTTCCAGCTGGAATACTGTTTCCAATGTCTCTGTTTATCTGGTCCCTGTCATCATGTAAATGTAGGTTTTTGAGTAGATGTGTCCTCCTAAACACCCATTAAGAAGCTAAGGATGGTTCCTGTCATACCTAGCAAAGTCATAAGCTTAATTCTTCCAAAGCCCTCCATCTGTTGTACCCATTCTATCCCCTCGTCCCCAAGGCCCAGCCTCATTTTGTACCTAGTCCTAATCAAACTAAATTTTATTTTTAGTTCTTAAATACATCCTGAAGTTTTGTTGTCTAAATTCATTTTTTAACTCTCTCTCTCTCTCTATATATATATATATGCATATATATGTATGTATGTATGTATGTATGTATGTATACCTTCTCTACAGCTTAGAACTTTTATGTGACTATATCATCACAAATGTTTTCCTTCAGTATAAACGTTAAAGTCACATACAACCACTAATAACAATTTCAATAACTATCCCAAGTTCTAAGTACTGAGTTCATTTTATCTCAAAGTCAACCCTTTGTGAACATACTTTTCATGTGGTTTATATAGAGACTCACAGCAGGTCCAAGTGCTGGGAACCTTGACTGGTAAATAGTCAGTTCTCAGTAGGATATCCAGACCACTCTTTCCAAGGCTTAGGGAGCATCACAGACAGAGCTGGATGATGGGAAAGGAAAGCCATGAATGCTGCTTATGGGCGTGACATGGTCATGAGTTTTATGAGTTCACAGCAGTTTCAGTTCTCAGAACAGAGCATGCACACGAGCCAGTAAGTACTCTGTCATAGATGTGATAGGGGCCCGAGGACAGCAACAACAGTGCAGAGCCACTGAAGAAGGGGACGCCATTTTTCCAAGTGATATAGCCAGTGGTGACTTACTCTTGGTCCCACAGACAGCTGCACATCCATGCACACATGAGTAGGCCTGGTTAAACACTGAGTCACAACGAAAACGCTAAAGCAAATACCGAGTTGTGATATTGGGGTGGAAGCTTGGTGAGAAGGAGCAGCAGATATTGGGGGCGGTGGGAGGAGGCTGAGAGGGTGGTTGGATGACTGATCAGCAATACTAGATACTGTAATGAAAATATAATTAGTTCCTCCCTGCATTCAATAGTACTAAGGGTAGAAAACTGTTACTAGTTGATAAATAGATTTTAAGTGAAATTCCTTATAAACTCAAGCAATTGTTTTTTTTAAATTTTTTAAAAATTTGTTTTAACATTGTTTATTTACTTATTTTCTTATTATACATATCAATTCCATTTCCCTCTCCCTCCCTCCATCCCTCTCTCCCTCCTTCCCATGCTCCCTGACCACCCTTCCATCCCATCCCCCCCCACTCGAACTCAAGTAATTGTTAGATGAAAAAAATGAATAAACAAACACACCTACAACCCCAAGATACAATCCAGTGCTTGCTGTATAATATCTTCTCTACACACTAACATGAACTATGGAAGACACTTCCCCCACTCCACCATCTATGTAAAAGTAGCAGGTATTTTGTCCCTGACACAAGAACTGTACAAATTAATTTAGTTCACCTATTTTAAAGTAAGGCTTTTAGGCAAGAATCTTGTTTTTTTTTTTTTCATTTCTGGACACTCAAATTTCTCTATTTTTACCTCTGGTCAAAAGTTTGCAAACACTATTGAACAGACTTCTAGCTTAAAATAGTATTGCTTATTCTTCACAGACCTGTCAATACTTTGCATGCTTTGTCACTTCTTTCCCATGCATATTGCAATTGTCTGTTTATCTATATCCCACTGGACACTGTTCTGTTGAAACAACCAGGGCATGGTTGTTTCCTTTTATATATATATATATGAACACGCATTCACACACACACACACACACACACATATATATATATATATGAAGTATGCACACACATATAAATATAACCTACTGAATCTGTGTTAGTTGTTTGTACATATGTGGTTTCAGGGCTGGCCACTCCGTTATTCATACAACAAATAAGGGTCATCTGTGGGGGGAAACTAAATCTTCTTCTCCCAGCAGTCATTAGTTGCCTTTAGTTCTTTATCCAAAGGCAGGATACCACAAAACTTTCTCCCTTCCACATGAATATGTCCATTGATACACCATTCTTCAGGTTTTCTTTATGCAGCCATTTCTAGGAAAGAGTGTTTTGTTGCAGACTCTTCGCTTCCTGCATCCATTTCCTATGGTATTTCCGTAGCCACAAACATGAGAAGTCTGATATAGACACATCTGTTGAAGTTGGGCTCCCCACATTCTGCTGATTTCTGCATTATGTCCAGTTGTAGTTTCCTGTGATGGTCTCTGTTTTCTGTTAAGAGAGGATTCTGCAATGGGTGGTGGTAGCCCCACTTATCTCTGGATATAAGGATACGGTTTAGAATGCAGTAGGGGATTATGCTGATCTAGCTGACCTCACTGGTCCCAGAAATCTGGCTAGGCATTCAGTACCAGGCATGATTTTCTTCCTGTTGAGTGGGTCTTAAGTCTGGGTAGATAGCTGTTGGTTACTACTAACTAGTGGTGTCATTTACTGCACCTTTACAGGTGTCTTGCCATAGTGGTCATTTTCATGGTTTATAGGTGTTGTAGCTTGGTGGGATGGTTTTATTGATTCTCTCCTGGCAGCTCATGTAGTGCTCTTATGAAAGAACCCTAAGTAGTATTGAAGGAGAAAGATTTTCATGTCTGTATAAGAGCAGAACAAAGTGCCCTTTTGAAGGCAAGAGCAAGCTAGACACAAACTCTTAGTGCCCTGATCTTGCATATTCTAGTTGTCCCAGCTTTAAAACCAAGACAAATGATTTTTATAGCTTATAAGTGATTCATTTTAAGGTATTTTGTTATAATAGCAAGAATGAACCAAAGCAGTCAAGAAGAGGACTTGGAATTAAACAGGTATGTGCGTTTGTCAAATATAGACCAAATATATCCTTTGACAAGCCAGAAGGAAATTGGAAAACACTATCAAAATCTAATTACAAAGCCCAAAATATTTAGGGGAAAGTACATAGTTATACCTATAATTTATCTTCAAATATGTAAAAATTTTGATGAATACGCTCAGGGAATATAGAGAGATGCTTAAACCCATTGCTACGATAGTGTAATAAAATGTTAATGTATTATATTGAGGTAAGAATATATGTGCTTAATATAAAATTAATTCAATGTTCATATCTGGAGAGATGATAAAGTACAAAGTGATCGAATATAGAAAGTCTTTTTATTATACATCCTTGGAAAGTCTGCCATAGTAATAAATATTACTAAATTTATACTCAGATAGATACAGCTGATTACCAAGGTATCATACTTCCTTTAAAGCAAATTGGATACACTTTTACAAACTGGACTTCACATTGTTCAACATTCAAGGCCACAGACTAAAAGAAAAGAAGCATTACTTAATATTGGAGAACAATAGACGCCTCCAAGTAAGAGTTGTTGGTGACTTCCTAGGATTCTTCCCTTTACAACTGTCTCCACCCCTACTATTTCTTACCCTTTCCCTGCAGCAGACTCAGTTTCGAGTTTCCCCTTGTCTCTTGAAATACTTTCTTTTGGTAAAGACTAAGCCCCCATTTCTGTTTTCTGACTTCTGTCTAATCCTGACTGCAAATCTAACTGGATTACGGTCAGTAGTACTTAGTGCGGCCCTCCACCCACTCACCTTCATTTCCCGTGATGGCTTCATCATAGATTTGTTTATTTGTTTATATCAGTACCCACGCTCCTAGAGTTGGTTAAGAGAGTAAATTCTGAGGCCCTCGGGGGAAAAAATTAGTAGTATGGTTGAATCTGTAAATCACTCCCAAATATTTAATAGGAAATTCAGAGACAAATTTAAAATATGTATATATATATAAAGCTTTTTCTACCTTGGAAACCTTGCTCTGCGGTTCACATCTCCTTCTGTCATTCGGTGTAACGTCAATGAACATCTTTACTGTTTAGAAAACAGATAGACATGTGGAAGGAACTTGACCCCTCCCATCTTTAATACTGAAAGCTCTCTGAAAATCCTTTCCTTACATTCGTTCTTCAGTGTATGTCTACAACCAGCTCAAAGTTTTTAATCTGAAACATAATGAATTGTCTGCTGAATGTTGTACAGAATATGAGATCAGAAACGTCCAGGCCTGTGCTCCAGCAGCTCTCCAGTCCCCATAGAGACCTCTCCTGATACAGTCCAGCATCTCTCCAGTCCCCATAGAGACCTCTCCTGCTACAGTCCAGCAGCTCTCTAGTCCCCATAGAGACCTCTCCTGCTACAGTCCAGCAGCTCTCCAGTCCCCATAGAGACCTCTCCTGCTACAGTCCAGCAGCTCTCCAGTCCCCCCATAGAGACCTCCTACTGTAAGACATTTTCAGGTGTGGCTCCCTGGCTGAATTAGGTGAGAAAGGCTGAGTTTAATCAATCCCAAATCTAGAACAAACAAGAGTCGAGATTATGGATCTCTTTGGGAGAATAATGTAATTTTTTTGTATTGATAATTTGTTTTTAAAATTTTGCCTAAAATGTGGGACAAAACTAAGTGACAAAACCATCGCCACAGTAATCAGTCCTCTGATCCCAACACTAGGCTTATTTGTACTATACCCCTTATATCCCATTCATTCAATATCATTGTACTAAAGATAATAAATATAATATGTGGGCATTTCCATCAAGGTTTGTGGGATATAAACTGCTAATATATCTACTATTTCCTTACACTTTTTTGACATAAATAATCAGACTTCTAAATCTATAGTAAAAATTGGTAGTCTCGAGCTGTGTGGGGTTGGTACATACCTTTAATCCCAGCACTTGGGAGGCAGAGTCAGGCCGATCGTTGAGTTGGAGGGCAGCTTGGTCTACATAGTGAGTTTCAGTCCAGCCAGAGCTGCACCATGAAACCCCGTCTTGTGTGTGTTTGTGTGTGTGTGTGTGTGTGTGTGTGTGTGTTGTGTATAGTCCCAGGACAAATCGAACACAGCGACCATTGCTCCCTTGCCCCCTTCAGTTTGGCTACATTACACACAGTAAATAGATAAGTACTTGTTCTGAGGGTCTAGTCTAAAGGTGAGCTTGCTAACGGACATTTATAACTGCAGAGCTCAGGTGAAGTAAAACTTAAAGGCCCCTCCTCGGCGACACAGTAAGTTCAAGCTGGACTGTGCTGTGTGTGTAGTGGGGCTCTTAAAGTATAGGGCCATACCACACAGCCCAAGCTGACCCTGAACTGGCAAGCCTCTCACTTCTGCTTCTGAACGCCAGAGCTACTGTCATTTACTGCCACCACCCGTTTAAGATTTTTACACTTGATGCACACACCACTGCCTGGATAAATACATCAAATTCAAATAATGATTTAGAGTTAAGCTCCCAGATCAAATCATTTGTGAAAGGCAACAGCTCATCCAAGTTCTGTCTGTGCCACACCATATACAACTTTTTAGCAAAGCAGCTATTTATTTTTCTTTTTTTTTTCCACTAAGCATCCACAAAAGGTTATATTTCACCACGTCTCTCAGAAAAATTAAAAAAAAAATTAAAACATGACATTATCAAGCTGGTAAAGGTTACTCCTAAAGAGACCTCAATGATAACCCTGAGGTCTCTAGAAAGAGTACTAAGAATAAAAAAAGTAACCACATGCAGGGGAGTAAGTCTGTTAAACACTGTGTGCTCCATACCTTCTCACTGCAAATTGCATATTTTTGTTCAAATTTATTTTATTTCAATAAGATGTTTTTTAAATAATTTACACTATCATGTTAAGCCTCTTGAAAATAAACATGATCAGAAAAATATTATTGTTCCAAAGACAGCAGACAATCTCAGAGGGCGGTCTCTAATACTTAAGGCCCTAAATTCCAAAGACAGAAATCCCCCAGTTTTTTGTTTTTTTCTTTTTTATTCTACAATGAGACATTATTCAAAGGACCTATCCACACAGCACTATCCTAGAGCTGGTGCCGTGGCTGTCACCATGATTTGTGTCAAAAATGACTTTTTGTGTGTGTGTTTACAAAGCCATTTTGAAGACAGAAGAGGAAATATGTGTATTTCCCTGCTATATCTTTAAAAATATCATGTTCAAGTCCACATTAACTCTTGTGTTATGGTCTTCCTGGTAACTCACTGAAACTGGCTTTTTGCTTAATCAACCAGGCTAATTAAGGCTTCTGTCCTGGTCTTTGGATGACAAGGCAGAGTGTGGCTTCAATCAAATTGCTAGTTGACTCTTCTATGGGCCTAAATCATACCCAGTAATGTAATCAAACCAGTTTGGCTAAATTACACACCATATATCAGTAAATGACTTTTCTGGGTCACTAGTCTACACACAATCTGGCATTAAAGCATGGTGGATAAAAAGAAATGTTTTAACGTTTCCAAGAAACTCGCACGCATTACTTAAGGTTTTAACTAATAAGAAAGTATTAGAAGAAAAAGAGCGAAACATGAAAGCACAACAGCATCGTGTCCATCCCAAATGTCATTAGCTGCGATCTTTAATCAAGCACTCACTCCAGTTACTGGGCGGTATTGCCAGCCTCCCAGAGGGGAGCCAGCTTGGGAAAACCAACTTGAGGGGGAGAAAAAAAAACGAACTTGAATGATAACTGAGCCCAGATGGGGAAGAGAAAGGTTAACTGTGGAACCAGTCTTATTTAACTAAGGCCACCAGTAATTTAAGCCACAGAGAAACCTGCCCAAATGGGGAAAATACTCTGTGCGCCCCCAAACCCCAGAATAGTAAAAAAGGAAAGAGACCCTCCAGCAGGGGTTTCCCCCAAGCTTCAGTACGGAACAAAAAGTTCCCAAGCTGGAGTTACAGGCTAAACACGGGGCTGGGGCAGTATTGGAAAGTAGCAGCTGGCCTTTATTATTTGCATAGATTTTTATTATGGGTAAAAAACATTGGCCAAGTGCCATGGTGCACTGCTGTAGAGACCTCCCAAAATTACCATGGCAAAAGCAATGGCTTTCTTCAGCCACCACTGGGTATGGGATCAAATGAGGGCTGTCAATCCCCGGGTAACTGCAGCGGAAACGGGATCGTCACACAGCAATGGTCATACAAGAGGGGGAAAATGGAAATGAGCTGAGGGACAGCTTTTTAACAGTGTATGTTGATTAAATGATAGCCCTGGGAACTGAACCTAAATAAAAGCAAACATCATTAAGTCTTTAGAAATCTGTGTTAGTTGCTTAAAAATTTTAAATGGCATGGGATACAGTTGAGACTACAGATATTGCCAAACCAGCCTTTGGCAGAGAAGAGAAGAGAAATACCTCCAAATTTTCTTCTATCTGCCTCATACTAGCCACTTCACAAATCCATTTCCGAGCAGGAGACAAGGCAGCAACAGCTATGCAGTCTAGGTATGAAATAGGCAGAGCAAGGGAGACATCTCCTTGACAGGCGAAGGGAAAATGCCCTCCTCTCTCTCTCTCTCTCTCTCTCTCTCTCTCTCTCTCTCTCTCTCTCTCTCTCTCTCTCTCTCTCTCTCTCTCTCTCTCAGATGTACCCTCAGTGCCATGGCAAGAGGGCACGCCGTCAGCCACTCTTCTGCTCAAGGCTGCCAGTGACTTCCCATCCCATCAAGGAAGTAACTGTACATCTTCCTGGAGGTCTGCAACACCCTACAGGGTGCACCTTACTTCCCTAACTTCTCTTATTCCTCTCTCAGAGTTAGTGCCTGCTGGGCTCCTGCTTACCCTTTCTCTACTCGGGTAGTATCGTCCACATATCAAAGCCCGGCTGCCCTACTTCTCAAAGCTTCCCTTTAGGCGCCACAGAACATGGTGCGTTAATGCTGCAACCACTCTCCACAACACCATAGCCTGACTTTCATGAGTTTCTTCATATCATCTTCACCATTAGCTCAACTTGATCTTCACCTTTTGTTTACTGTCTCTCTTTCACAGCTGGAATATAAATTCCAAAAGTACATGCGGACTGTTTCGTTCTCAGACGGACCCTCAGAACCTCCACAATAACGGCCAGCACAAGCAAGATGCGCAAGGCTGGCTAAACAAACGGGAGAATGTACTGTTGTTGAACTATTTAAGGCATTTAATCTTGGCTTTTTAGTTAGTTGTTTCTTACTTGTTGCCTCATCGTGACTTGTTCTAACTTTTCCTTCCAAATTTGGTTAGATGCTCACTGTGGTTCCTGCAGGCAGAGGGACTGAAACAATTCCTACCACCCTTCCTTCAGATTATCAAGCAATGTAAGAATTGGACAAATTGCTTTAGACAGAGGAAACTGATCTCCTTTGATTTTGGAAACAAAACAATCTTTCCTCCTCCTAACTGTGGAGTTGGAGGGTCACCAGAGTGACCTCCTAATTACCAAACCCCACAAACACTCCTCAGTACTTATCTTCCCTGACTTCTCTGGGTTATCTGACACTCCTGCACACTCCTTCCTTTAAAAAAAGAATTGCACAGGGATTTGATTTACTGATTAAGTGATTGGCTTAAAAAGAGGCAGGGGGCTAGATCCTTCTTGAAATTAAATCCATTTTGGTAAACCTAGTTGTTACTTTTCAAAGTGATAGGGTTTTCAACTTAAAAATAAAATGCGAAACACAACAAACAAGTTTAAAATCCATTACGCAAATCATTTATCAAGAATTTTCAAAATTACACGAAGAGTAAATAAGGAGGAGGTAAAAAATTAAATCCCACCACAGAGGGAGTAGATTTAAAAGTTTTAGACAGTTCTCATATATACATGGTTTTTAAGAAAACAGAAGTGGGTTTATATTGCAATGCGTTTTGGAAAACAGAGTTTGTAATTTAAAATATACTATATTTATTCTTATTAAATTATATACAGACATATCAATACAATAGTATAAATGTAGTATGAATATCTCATAAGATTTACTAAATGTAGATTGTCATAATTTGACTGATTACATTTTCTAGTTAAAATAACCCAATTAATATCTTTGGATATATATATTTGCGATCTGAACCTACTGTCGAACACTAACACAATCTTCAGTTGCTACTTCTGTAAATAGTGCACTAACACTTACTTTCCTATACTTGGTGTTCCTCTGTTTCTGTAAACACACAACTGTTGCTTCTTTTGTGGATGTAGTTTTATCTAGAATCTTCTGAATAACTGTGGAATAAGCCAGGCAAGCTTACCTTAATCCTAGTACCAGGAGATATTGCTTACAGAATTGCTTTTCAGACTTTTGAGGTCATAGTAGATACAGGAACCATACAACTACAGAACTGATTGCTTCCCTAAAACGGAAATTGCAAACCGAGTTGCTCTGAAAGATTCATCATTCTGACTTTTTAGTACAGTTTTTAAGTAGCTAAGAACTGGGGCTCATAGGGGGGCACGAGAGGATGGGAGGGAGAAGGGACTGGGATTGATATATAAAATAAGATTGTTTTTAATTTAAATATAAATAGAACAAAAAAAAAAAAAAAACCAGAACTGGGCTCAGGGACTTTCATGCTAAAACTAGTTACTGAATCTTGATCAGGCAATAACAGGCCTGCATCCTTGGGGAACAAAAATGGCCAGAACAGACTAGCTAATCCTTGGACATAATATGTATGTTCTAGCTAACCACAATCCATGTATTAAACACCTCATTTCTGATATTCAAATTATTCCACTCACAGGTATTTGCTGCCTGATTCATATAGGAATTAGATTTGGGACGTGTATTATTTTCTATTAGGGTTTCTACTGCTGGGATTAAATGATGATCAAATCAACATGGGGAGAAAAAGATTTATTCCAACTCAAAACTCTCAGATGATACTCAATCACCAAGGGAAGTCAGGACAGGAACTCAAGGCAGGAACCTGGAGGCAGGAACTAAAGCTGAGACCACGGAGAAGAGCTGCTCACTGGCTCTGTCTACCACCATGGCTTGCTCAACCTGCTTTCTTTTGTAACCTAGGCATCACCTACCCAGGGGTGGCACAATTCACATGAGGGCTTCACACATCCAACATCATTCAATAAAATGGTCTATGAACTTGACCGAAGAAGCAATTTGATGGAGGCATTTTCTCAGGTAAGATTCTCTCATCCCAGATAGGTTTGCATCGAGCAGACAAAAACAAACATGATAGGATCCCTGTTCCAAACTATGAATTTTAAAGTCTCCATAGAATTCCACAACTCTTCCAAAATTCCTTGGGTTGATTGCTTCATGACGTATACCTGGATTATATTTTTAAACTATTCTTGTGTATGATTTTCATTAATTCAGACAAAAACAAAAACAAAAAACACCATTGTTTTATCCCTTAACCGTAAGACTGTCTTCTGAGACGGTTAGCATCATCCGGTGTTTTCATCAACTTCTTAGCACTACAGAGTGCGCATACACAAAGGTGGATGCTATAGGCCATTCACTCAACGTGGCATCTTGATGTAATCAAGAGCCAGAATAACCAGAGATACGTGAGGTTTTTTTACAGGACTGAGGGTACACATCCTCTCACAGTATTTCTCAATAAACTGCACTCTCTCAAAGAACAAGGCAAACTACCCTGTGTAAGTATATAATGCAACAGCATGGTCATTAATTACCACTACGGGGAGTCATGGAGAGTTCAGAGTTGTATATGCAGTTTATATGCTGTGGATGCGTTTACATTGCATCACCACAAATACGTGCTGTGCTACTAAGTTATGGTGGATGTGTCATTACCAGATAGTGGGAATATTTTGGGTACATTATAATCTTATGAGACTCCGTCGTATATGCAGTCTAGAATTCTCTGAAATATTGTTGTACAGCACAAGAGTGTACAAGAATATCCACTGTGAAAACTGTAGGAAAATAAAGCCAAATGCCTCTTTTGAAATATTCTTGGTTTTCAGTGGAAGCCCATGGTTTTCAGTAGAGCCCATGTCCCATTGTCTTCTAAACATGATTATTACTAAATGAAATCATCCAAATACTCATACAGAGAACACCATGTTAAAATATTTTTATATTTGCATCTAAATTTATTTTAGCAGTTTCTCTGGTTTTACTCATGCATCATATTACTAGTGAGGTGTGTTACTCTCTACTCTAGTTGTAAGTAATAGAATGCCACCGTAGCTTGCTTGACCTCTGGAAGGCAATAGCTGCCCAGTGCTTATCAGACAGTCCAGCACAGGAGGCATCTCTCTGTGACTCTCCATTTACAAGAACAACGGAAGCATTTCCTCGATTGTGACATCTGCTCACCGTGGTTTGAGATGAAGGCCTTTACTTGTAATGGAAACTTTATTCCAGCATTTTCTACCACGTTGTTCACATTTCTTGACACCAGAACACTGCATTATACCAAATGTCCTTTTTGGTGGAGCTCACAAGTCCTGTGGTTACTCTGAGCTTTGTTTTGCCAATTTCTTTCTGATTTGTGGATGTGGCTGTTATCACTCACTGTTTTTATTTTGAAATGACAGTAAACCAAACTATGTAGTTTTGTGTCTACTATTTTTAAGACTAATAAATTATTATTGTTCGTGTTTATGTGTGGACATGTGAGTGAATGTGACATGTGTGGTGCTGTTCACAGAGGCTTGAAGGGGGCTTCATGTCTCTTGGAGTTACAGGTGGTTGTGAGCTGCCTAACATGGGTTCGGAGAGCCAAATGCAGCTAGTTTGGAAGAAGAGCAAGTTCTCTTAACCACTGAGCCATCTCTCCAGCCCTCAGTCCACCATCTTTATAGATGCACTCATCTCAAAAATAAAAGACAGGTTCATGTTTACCTAAACCTGTCTTATACATAGTCACTATAGATGAAATATGCTTTCATTTTGGTTTTAGGTAAAACACCTACTAGAAACAAAATGATGGGAAATGAGACAATAAAACCAGTATGAAAAGTAAGTGAAGTGTTGACAGTATTTTCTCCAGTACTCTGATTTCTTTTTAAAATGTTTATGTTTTGAGAAAGGCACATTTTGATTGTGTTATTTCTTTTCATTCTACTTCTAGATACTCTTTAACCTACCTACCTACCTACCCAACACACTGTTCTTTCTTTTTCTCTCTTAAAGACAAAAAATTGCACATAAAACCCATAACTGATTTGTGGTGGACAAATTCCTAAGGATGGGACATGCCTTGTAGTGTGGATGACATACCCAGGGTCACACCATTGGAGAGAAGTGAGTGTCACTCTCCCGTATGCTGTCAATTGCAATAGGTCCTTGGTGAGTGGTGGTTCTATGCCCATGTACTCATTTCTTAAATCATCTATTTATATTATCTTTTTTGGGGTTTTTTTTTCTTTTACCCCATTCTACATGTTCCTTCTTATTGTTGGTGTTACCTACCTGATTTTATACCTCTGAAAAGCTTAGTCTTAGTCTAGTAAGCTATACAAAGATCAGAACCTTTCTCATGTATTCCATGTAGCAAGCACCTTTCAAGCCAGATTTCCAACTAAACTGCAGGTTTACCATTAAAGATGTTAAAGGTAATTACCAAAATCTATAATTAATTTTGGTGGTTTTGGTGAGGATCATCACCATTGCTATATCTTTTATTTGGAAAAACAGAAGTCCTGTAAACCATCCTATTAAAGAAAGGAATTTAAACCTCAAAACCTAATTATTTTTTGAGCAATATTAAAGAATGGAATTTTGACTCAACAAACATGGCGATAATAAAATCTAATTTTACAGAGCCATGTTTGGCCTTGCATCTTTGTCAAAGAAAATGAAAAACTATTAGGACATTGCAATAAAATCTACATGATTATAGACAAACATTTTGGCAAAAACCCATTGTGAACAGTTTGCTTTATATAAACAACATAATAACAAAATAGTATTGCAATGGCCACCACAAATCAAATGCTTTCAATCTACTTTTAAAAAAGGAGAATGATTTTGTGTTCATAGAAGGGCCCTTGATCAAATTCATTTGTTCCTGCATGCACAGCCAAAGTACTTGGCTGGAATGTGTAGGAAGTACCTGTGCTGGAGAATGTAAGGGACTGTTTAATAACATCACAAGTAAGGTTAACTGTCATTGACAGTGATAATTTTGTCTTTGATAAAAGAAGCCTATGATATAATTTCTTATAGTTATAAAACTGGATGTAACTTTCATTAACATAGAAAATGAGAAATTGTATTAAATATATATGTAAAAAAGAGGGTGAATGTTAGAGCCTAACATTCCATCATGGACTACGTAAGCAAATGCATCTGGATACTGGTCCAGTATATTATATGTAAAATACTTGAGATTGCTTTTTGTTTTGCTTTTTTTTTCAAGACAGGGTTTCTCTATGGAGCCATAGCAGCCATGGAACTTGCTGTGTAGAACAGTCCAGACTTGAACTCAACAGATGTCTGCCTGCCCCTGCCTCCCAGGTGCTGGGAATAAAGTTGTGAGCCGCCATGTCTGACCAACACTTGTAAATCATGTCATTGTTTTGGGGACAAAATAGAAGATTTAGAAAAGGCCATTCAGGCCACCATTTAAAATGGATGTGGACTTCCTAAAGCACAATGCTGTGGCCTCTCCCTCTACTCTACAAAGTGCTAATGTTAGATACCACACCCGATAAAGAGACTTCATGACGATCGGGTCACATGCCATGAAAGGCCACTAGCTATAACCAAAACTCTAGAAAAAGCAATGTGTCTTTACCTATCTTTATGTAGTGTTCCACCCAGTACTATTGAAATGAGAATGCATCTAGAGTTCTTCAGAGTGGCACCATGAAAATTAAGGTTGTGAATATTTTTGTCTTTGTTTATTCAAGTTTTATACATAAATTATTTAAATTTTTTTAATTATTAGCTAACATTCTGTCTCCATCCTCACTCATTCACTTTTGTGGTGTAATCCAGCTGTGTGATGTGTTCAGCTGATATGTTCTTTAATTGTGTCCCATTCATGTGCAAAAGTTTTCCTGTTCTTCCCATGAGCCTTTGGAGGCCTTGGATGAAGCCAAGTCTAAGCTGGAGTCTTACTCTCAAATTGTGTTGCTGTTAAAAAGAGCTTTTCAGAGTCAAAAAGTCAACCCCATGACCCCACATTCAAATCCCTCTCCCTATTTTGACCCTAATATTCTTGATGCCCAGAGCAACCCCTATCCCTCTGGAAGGTGAAGAGGAATTGTCAGAGAGGAAATTCTTGCCGTTAACAACCCCAAACTCTAGACCTTGAGCCTGAAGATATGAAAGAACACTGTTGCCAAATTGACACCAGTCACAAAAGACTTTGAAAATTAATTCAAAAAGAGTTTGCACATGTTGTCAAATCCCTGAACAATGTTTCCCTGATCCAAGTGAGCCGTTATGAGAAGTCGGAAATCTCCCATAACAAGCAAATGATTATGAATGGAATGAGCTGAATTGATTGGAGCTGACATTTGACATCTGGGTGTATTTCCCCATGCCTTGAATAGAGAGATGGTTCATGTTTTCTGAAAATCCAACTCTTATTTCCTGCAAGAACTTTCTCTTACAGCAGATTTGCTGCTGAAAGTAAACAGCCCAAAGCCATCCCAACTTGGCATAATCTAGATGTCACACTACAGCTCCATAACGCTGAGTTATTTACAAAAGAAGACCAAAGATGAATGTATAAAGCCCATTCCTGTCTCCTCATCTCTGGGAGAAGATAGTGTGTATCAAATCTCGGAACATTTTGAGGCACCTGCTGACTAAATAACCTTTTGTTCTTTCCCAACTACTCCCAAAACTTAAGTCACAAAAGTGCCTTTATAGTCATCTGCCATATCTTGGGACTTGTGTGTGTCAAAATAGTTGACCAGAGAGTTGCCTGCATTGCTCTACTTAACGCTGGGGCAAAATAAATAAATAAACAAAACCCTACTAAAATATCTGGCACCCACAGCATTCAACCTGCGGCCCTCTTCTATGATCCTTGCATAATTAGTGAGGAGAACTGTACTCAATAAGGCTAAGGAAAGGAAAAAACATGCCCAGCTTTGAAATTCAGATAAGGTGGTTTTATGGTTTTAATTACATTGTAATAACTACATAGAAGTAAATATACTCTTCCTGTTTTAAGTTAGGTGAACATCTGTCGTAAATAACGCCAATGCTCTTTCTTTTGTAAACTAATTACACAATAGCCCCTATAAATTCATAGAGTGTTAGGAGGCAGAGCTTAATTATATAATTCACTTAATCAAATTTTTGCTCTTACTTCAGTGCAGTTCACAATTATCCACGTTTGCAAGACATGCTATGTATTGTTTCATGGGAAATTGTGATTAGAATGAAAGATAGTGTGAAAGGCTTCATGACTACAGCATTCTACCTACGCCTGGGAGAACAAATGGCATTTACTTTGAAGGGAAGGATATGTAATTACAATTCATTTACAAATGGATGTACACTATCATTATGTTTCCCTAACCAATATGTGGTGTGGTTTTCCTGGTTCTATAAGAAAATAAGTAAGAATTAATTAATTAATTTTATTTATTTATTTTTCATGAACCAGTGTACAATTTCTATGTACTGCATGCCACATGTTGATTATGTGTTGGAACTCCAAAGGAAAACAAACTGAGAAACTAAGACAAACTGAAAATATGCTCAGAAGAATGGCACATGTCACTGGATTGTTCAGAACAGGACTTATTTACAAAACACTCAAGGATCTCATAGCAACTCACATATAAGAGCTAAAGAAAGACTTCTGAAGTCAAAAATCTGTGCTAGATCTTCAATCTTGTTTCAAAGATCAAAGAGTGAATACTCATTGACTCTGACAGACTTTCTTATATAGATGCTATCTAAATTAGGGTTTCAATTGCTATGAAGAGACACCGTGACCACAGCAACTTTTATACAGGATAACTAATCAAATGGGCTGGCTTACATTTTCAGAGGTTTAGTCCATTCTTATCACAGTAGGAGATGGTGGTTGTGCAGGCAGACATGGTGCCGGGGAAGTAGCTGAGTGTCCTCTAACTTGACTTGCTGGCAACAGGAAGTGGTCTCTCTCACTGGGTGTGGCTTGAGTCATATATGAGGTTCAAAGCCCATCTCCACAGGGACACAGTTCCTCCAACAAGGCCACACCTTCTAATAAAGCCACACCCTTTGGGTGCCATTTTCCCTCAAATCTCCTCAGATGCTCATTTTCACAATAGATTCAAGAAGTCAATAAATATAGAAAATAAAAATCCAGGAAACTTTTTTTTCTGAGAGATACATAGACTTATTTACCATGTTAACTTGATGGCTGACTGGCTGATTGATTGATTGATTGATTGATTGATTGAATGATTGATTTTTGTCTTCTTGCTCTCCAAAACAATACTTCTGTTTTTGTAGCTTGACTACATCTTACTGATTATTATTTAGTCAAGACCCCAAAAGATACCAAGCTACTGGGCAGAATCATTTTTACAAGTCGTCTCCACTGCTTTCAGGCAACTTAAATATAAAACATTAGCTCCCAAATTCACAAGGACAGAACATCTGACAAAAACAACTTAAGGAAAGGAATATTTATCTGACTCACAGTTAGAGGATGCAATCCATTGTGGCAGAGATATGATGGCAGGAGCCTAAAGTGGCTGGTCAGGAATCAGAGAATAATGAAGAGTGGGGCTTGGCTGTAAACCTCACGACCCACCTTCAATGATCTATTTTTCATCTAGGCTTCACTTCTGACAGGTTCTACAACCTTCCTGACACATATTTTCCATTTTATAATATATGAGGATTATTGGGAAAATTTCATATTCAAACCACAACACTGTCTACAAGGGTTAAGAACACTCTTGACATCCTCCATGCAAGAAAACACTATTTCCTGTGTTACTAAGTAAAATGCTAAGAAGGGTGGATAATTTTTCTTAGAATTGAAGGAGTTTGCCTTTCACCATCTATGTAGGAAAATACGAATTAAGTTTTCTATGTATAAACGGTGAGCTATTCCCTATCTAAACAATACAGACTCTAAAGCCATAACTATAGAACAATAAGTGGTCATACTGCGGAAGAATCCTTTTGTACACTATGAAGATTTGTCTCTTGGGTTGATTTAATAAAAAGTTGATTGGCTGGTAGCCAGTCAAGAAGTTTAGGCAGGAAACCAAGCTAGGAAAATTCTGGAAAGAAGGGCTGAGTCAGAGGAGATGTCAACAGATGCAGAGGAAGCAGGACATGTAGAAAATGAGATCCTGAGCCACGTGGCAAAGCATAGATAAGGAATATGGGTTTCTTTAAGTCATAAGAGCTAGCCAGTAATAGTCCGCGCTATTGGCTGAGCATTTGTATTAATATTAAGTTCCTATGTGGTAATTTGAAAGCAGGCTGCTGGGATGGGAAAACCATACCAACAAATGGTAACTGCTACTCATAAAACTCTATTGTGCAAATTACTGTGACAAGTGCTTTGTATGTGTCAAAATAAAAATAAAACAATTATGTGAGTTATGTCTATCATTCCCACTCAATAGAGACGGCAGATGTTCTGAGAGGTTAGATAGCACACACAGACACACAAGTTTAATTCACATTGGGTGATAATACTTCCCCCAAGAGTCATACACTAGCTAACAAAAACATCAAGAATACAAATGACAGCAAATTCTGGAGTGATGTGGGAGAAGGGGGATCCTTATTAATTGTTGCTAGGAGTGTAAATTAGTGTAGCATCTTTGGAAACCAGTCAGAAGGTTCCACAAAAAATAAAATAAAATAAAACTGTTCTACTACTGGCCTTAATTGTATAATAAAAATTAATGTGAAGAAAAAATAAAACAAAAGATAGACTTACCATATGACCCAGCTATAACACTCCTGAACTACACCAAAATGATTTTTTCTTTATACAGAGACACTTGTGCATTTGTGTTCATTGCTACCCTATTCTCAATGGGAATGATCAAGATGTCCATCACATGATAATTGGTTATTAAAAAGTGGTATGAATCGATCATGGTATATTACTAAGCTGTAAAAAATGAAACTACAAAATTTTCAGGTAAATGAATAGAACTGAAAAAAAAAATTATATTGAGTGAGGCTCAATATTAACCCAAGATGGGAGATACAAATGACATATGCTTTACCCAATACATTTTCCTGGCTTTAGATCATTTGTTTTACATGCTCAGTCTAGAGATCATATAAAAGCCAAGCCATCAGAAATGGACCGTGGCTGGTACTTCTAAAGAAATGGGATAATAGATGAAAACAGAGAAGAAATACTGGAAGCCAAAGGGTCTAAGTAGGTATTACGGAGAGGAGGGAATGACGATGAAGGGGAGACTTATCCAAAGTTGTGCATGAGGAAGACACTTGAGAGCATATGATTTTACATACTAAATTTAAAAAATGCTAACAAGGGATAGTTCGCATGTGTTCACATGTGATATGAAAAGAGTGCGGGAAGAAGACTGTAATAATCTAAAGGTTTAGCAGAGAAAGTAGAAGTTGAATGAATGAAAGAGATAGGGGAGTGGGCTAACTAACACTAATAGTCTAGGAAGCATTAGTGTGTAAGCAAGTTACAAATTAAATTTATAACAAAAAGAGGAGTCTGAAAAGAGGAATCCCACATTGGCATAAAATGTTGCTCCCAAAGGACACGAACTACCCTAGGACTTATCCGTCAGTGGTACCCAAATCAACGCAGGATGCCACCATTGGTCTTGGTTGCCTACCGTAACTAGATGACAAGATCCTATTGCCAAAGACCCTATTCAGTCTATTCTCACTAAATGCAGGATGCAGAGAAATGAACCGGAACTCACCAGGAAACTCTCTTCCCACAGGCTAACTTTCACATTGCTGAAGTTATTATGAAGGCTGTTCTACCATTGGTCTTATCTAGAGTTGAACCCTGCATGCAACAATACTGAATTGTCAGGCAAATTATACCCATTGGTGCAATAGTAGCAGACTATTTATGGGGTTAATACTTACTGTCTTTATTGTATTTGAGGCCTGTACCACAAGAAGGAATTCATGCCTAGTACTGTCAATGTGGTCAAACCTCATGACAATGGAGGTTACAGCCCCAGGTTGGGTAACCTTTGCTAAATGATCATGTTGCCAAACTGCCTTCTAAATATCAAGGTTTGAATGCATAGATTGATGCTGCTCTCAACCTTAGGCAACAAACTTCTTATTGAAATAGTGACTTTGCAAAGTCATAATTGTTCAACAGGCTGAGAATAAGAGACTCTGAGTTCTCAGCCATAGACGGGGCATCTATGTTTTCCTCCCCCCAAGACTCAGAAAACACTCAAGAAGGTCTGGAAAGAATGCAACAGCAGTAAGTAGGAGAGGGAGGCTATGAAATGCTGTCTTCAGTACATGTGTAGCATGGCTGTTGCACACATAAACTCAGAAACAATGGTATGGTCACAAGATCTGCACAGGATTAAGCCAATTGAGACCTCAAGCACGGCATAGGAAGGTGCTTTTGGGGTTCCCATCTCCAGCTGAGGATCCATTGCCAGTTGATGGATGTTACAAAAAGGAGAATCTTTTCTCTCACAGGGATGACCACTGGCAGGTTCTCCATGTACCAGTGGTACATCACGACCATGAACATGCGGGCAGTATTAATTGGAATATACGGACAATGAAATAGCAAGGGAAACATACCAGGGAGAAGGCTAGGAGGAAGTGGATGGAGGATTTTAGTGGAGGGTGTTATTATGACATACTGTGCACATTTATGAAAGTTTCAAAAAATAAAATTACTACTTTCTAAGAAATATAATTTAGAATTTTCCAACTGTACCAATTCAACAGAGATCACAGCAAAAGCTCCTGGTTTGTACTAAAAAAAAAATACCCTATCAAAATTTACCAAATATATACAAGAAATAACCAGAATATTTATGAGAGGAATATGGTTTTTTCCCTTTATCTATAAAGGTTACATTTTAAATGTTAGGGTAAAAGAGAGGTCAACAATAAATACATTTGTTGTTTTGCAATTATGTTTCATTTCTTAAAAGAGCTTCATTTTAAAGGCAAATTACACTTAATTTTTACAAAGTACATTTCTAAGCTACAATTGCACAGATATAAGAAATAAAATTAACTTTAGTAATTGTGTAGTTCTACCAAATACAAATATGCTGACAGTAGCAGAACTTGTCAATAAGTAATTTAGGAAGGAAAGTATTCTAATTAGTCATCTGAAGATAAGTTTCAGGGACCACAGGATGAATATGTGGATAAAAGCACTTACCATGCAGAAGGGAGGTTGTCCTCTGGCCTCCACATGTGGACTGCCCCAACACACACTAATAAATAAAAGAAAAAGAAATTTCTAATGTTCCATTAACACAAAAACCCCACGATTTAACAGTAACACATAAATTTCTCAGTACACATTTGTGATACAACACAGACCTACTTTAAGAATGGCTGGTATAACGAATGATACTCATTTAAAAAAAAAATGACTGATTCCTCACTTTCTCTCACTTCACAGGTCACAAAGATCCACTAGACTTAACCACCAAATATCTCTATCCATTTCTCTCCATCTCTGTTATCACTGACAGAATTCACCCTCCCTGATACTTCTACTTCGTTCTACCAAAAGAAACATTTTACAAAAAAAATATATCCTTACCCTTCCAAAGTGATCTGTCAAAAAAAATCTTAATTTGATGGTCATTCACTCCCTGCAGGATTCTCCCATGCTTTGGTTCAATTAATGCAATGGCTTCCTGATGTTTTTACAATAAGCATCAATATTCTTAGCATGGCCCATGAGGACAGAGACTTCTAAAGCTTCATCGCCCTGTCTTTTCTTTCTGTGTTCCAGAATCATGAGTGTGTTTTATGTTCTATTTGTGAGTGGCACAGACTCTCACATTAATGACTATAAATGCTGTTGTCCCTGATGGAATTTCACTTATATTTCTATTTGTCTGATAATCGCAGCCAGGTTATAATTTGTCAGGTCATTTGTTAACTTTTAACAGTCACATCTTTCCGACAAGGACATGACCTTCTATTATATGCACTCATATGATCATATGTCTGATTTCATAGCTTTCCTCAGAAGTGCAATTATATTTAGTTGAATATTTGTTTAGCATCTCTCACTGTTAAATTCTGTTAAAGAAAGGGCCATGTTATGCAATACTTAGTGTCCAGTCAATGACTGTTTGTGGAGTAGTAGGAGTTGCGGCCTCGCTGGTGGAAGTATGTCACTGAGGGTTGGATTTGAGGTTACTAGAGACTTGTAGAGCTGGCTCTCTCTACTTCCTGCTTGCAGAAATCAATGGAAACCCTGAGCTGTTCTTGGCTTCATGGATCAGCTCCACCATCAAAAACTAACAATCTGGAACTCTAAGCCAAATTGAACAATTTTTTTACAAGTTGCCTTGGATGCGGTGTTTTATCACAGCAGCAGTAAAGTACCTAAGACAGGCCACATTTAGTTTTCCCACAACTGTGTATTTAACATAACACACACGAAGTATTCAATTGGCATTTATGCAGGAAATGCACATGAATGGAAATTTTTCATCTTGACACATATCTGGTGATATTTTATCCACTGCAATTGTTTAGAAGACAATACTCAATGCTAATATTAAATCATAAATATGTTTAAAATAATTATATTTTTTGAAACTTATATTTAATTATTAAGCTATGGAAACTGCTGACTGTTTACGGTTTTAGCTTTTCAGATGGTGCCCCACTATGTTCCCTCAGCTGGTATTTGACTTGATGAGCTTAAATGAAATGAACTTTAGCCTTCCAAGGATGCAGGTATACACCACGGAAATTTTGATGTGGAAAAAACGTCTCCACAATTACTTCAAACAAGCAAGACTTATTTCACAGACAGCTTTTTGGTTTAGTCAAGTGGAAAGAGAGGAGATATTAAATTATTTTGTTCCTCTTAAGCACCAAAACCTGTGTGAGGCTTCACATATCTTCACACATTAAATTTGCCGCGTAGGTTAATGTCATAGATGAAAAACTGAGGCTCAAATAATATAGATAGTTCCAAGTCACAAGGTCAGTAACTGGTTCATTTAAATTTATAATTATTATTATGTAATTCTACTCTAATAAGGAGTAATTCAAGTCTCCCCACAAGACACAAACAACAACAACAAAAATCAGTCTATTGTCATCATGCAGGATAGCATTATTTTCCCTTGAGTCATCTTTTCTAGAAAAACCTATGAAGCAATTAGAACAAATTTAGAGTCATATGACCTGCTTAGCAAACAAATAAAGAGAAGGAAATATGGTCACAAATGTTCGTTTGTGAGCAGTGACCTCCCTGCGATCTTTATTCCATTCATTAACACATGGTTTAAATTTTGGCTTTTCAGTGAGTTGTAGCAAAAGTACATTCAAATACATTTTATTTGAAACACTGTGCTTATGCATCTATGGGAAGACAATGCTTTGTCAAGATCCACCAGAAGCAAATTGACTAAAGTTTCCCCTTTCATGAACCATGGCATGCTTATGTATATATGTGTTCAGGCATGTATTAGAGAAAGGAATATTTTCTCACTATTATTTCTCATAACTTTCTGGTTTGGGTGAGAAGGAAAAATGGATTGTATAATATATTAAATAACAAAATTGTATTTGAAATTAGAAATTTTACTCCAGTTATTATAAATAAATTTAATAATTTAGATTTTATTGAGGCATGTGAATGAGTCCTACATATGTGACACAAAATATCCAGCTTTTAATATGAAAACATAGCCACTATTATAAGAAAGCATCATTTACCTTCAACATTTTTTTTTTGGGGGGGGATGGGATCTTTTAAGCCAGCCTGACCTCAAACTCACTAAATATCAAAGATAACCTTGAACTTCTTATTCTCCTGCCTTGACCTCCCAGGTGCTATGATTATAATCCCTTACTGACATACTTAGCTTACATTCATGATACTTAGCCAAGAAAAAATGTTAAGCTTTTTACATAAATGCTAAATATTTCCCCCAGTCCTCAAAAATGAAAACCATGTATTTGACCTCATGAAACATGGAAAGCATAAATGTTAGCTTCTTGTTACTATAACAGAATAATTACCTTACACAGAGAAAAGCTGTACTTAGGTTTATGGTTTGGAGGTTCTAGGACATGGTTGACTTTGTTGTTTAGGGGCTATGATGGGTCAATAAATCATGAAGGAAGGATATAACAGAGAAAGCCAGCTTACTTCATAGTCAGGAATGAAAAAAGGGCAGGGGGACAAATAAGATCTCTCTACAGAATGACCTCCCAGGACTTAAAGTCCCCACTAACTCCACCTCCTAAGGATTCATCACACCCCAATAACATCACAGCCTGGGATCATTTGTTTTGGGGGACATTCGTGACTGAACAGTAGCAGAGAGATTACATAAAACATGCATGTTGCCAGTAAGGCACACTTCAATAACAGTAGTCTGAGTTAATAGCCTCAGTAGGAAAAAAAAATCACCACCTAGAGCTGAATTTTAGTGGAAATTATCTGTAGATTATTCAATAAAAAGGAAATAGTGCAGACAGTCTAACAAATCTCCAAGAGCAGGGAAAACCTACACATGGGAGTCATGACTTTACTATGTCTCTTCAGTCAGATACAATCCCTATTCAAGGATTCCTTCTCTCTTCATCTCCTGGTGAATGTAGAGAGTGAAACCTCAACAGGGACAAACCACCAGAAAGTCTCCTCTGTCTGTTCCTCAAACTCTGGGCAGCAGAAGCCATAGACCCTGCAAATGAAGACACAAGATTGTAGAATCCCTTCTTCGACTCAGGTTCCACTGACAGAGGTAAAGGAGCTACCTTAGTCATAATAAACAGAGAAAATGGGACCCAACTTGACATAAATTCCACATGAGGTCAGGTAAGCTGAAAAATTTATCTATAAAGTCAACCCTGAAAACACATACATACAAGTAACAACACACAGACTGAACAGGTTGTATTTGCGTATTTAGAAATACATGCATACACATATAATGTTTTTATACATATGCATATACACATACACATGCATGAGAATACATGTATATGTACACAATACCCACACATATGAAAATAAATAAATAAAAGTAAACACATTCCAAAATATAAACTGCTGTGAAATAACCCTGTAAGGATTTGTCACTTGAATTAGTTTAATAAGATGTTGATTGGCCAGTAGGTATTGGCAGGAAGTATAGGTGTGGGGACCAAACTAAGGATGATAGGAAGGAGAATGGCAGAGTCAGGAGTTGCCAGTCAGACACAGAGAGAACAGGAGATTAATGTGCCACAGTAATAATGGTACCACCACATGGCAGAGGGTAAATAAGAGTATGAGTGGGTTAACTTAAAATGTAAGAACTAGTTAGTAATAAGCCTGAACTATTGGCCAAGCTTTTACAATTAGTATAAGCCTCAAAGTGTTTATTTGGAAGTGGCTACAGGACAGGAAAATGCCCATTTACATAAACAGAAAATGTGTTACTATCAAATGTAACACACACTAATTATTGAAGAGATTGCATAGAATGACAAAATGGATTTACTTAATGGAGTTTAAGCATCTGCAAACAGTAAGCAGCATTAGGGAAAACAGGTTGGAGACCTACATAACTGCTATATTATGTAAAATACTTACCTTTTAAGAAAAATTATGAGACTTTCAAAGAAACAACATAATATGACCATATGATAAAGGAAACGACAGTATAGGGCATGTAGTTACTTGTAAAAAGTATTCATGTCTATGTCATCATATTTTCTTAAGTAGTTGTAAAAGAAATTGTATTTTTAAAAAGTCACACAGATGTACTGTTGGGTGTATAGCACATAAAAGGCAATATAAATGAAAATAAAGAGGCCCATAGGATCAGAACTTCATGGCATGAGAACATGATATTAAATGGTAACATTGCAATCAAATACCATACATTGTTAAAGAAACACACACACACACACACACACACACACACACACACAAGCAATCTGAACAATGAAGAAAAGAGGGCTGGGGTTGGAAAGCCACACCATTTACAACAGCATCAAAAGCATTTAACTAATGAATTTAACAAAAGAACTGTAAAGTTTGAACTCTCTAAACTACAAAATATTGTTGAGGGAAAATGAGTGTTTGAGTAATAAAAATGAACAGAAGACTAATAGAACACACATTTTTTTAAGAGTATAAGGTTTATGTTTCTTCAATTAAATTCAATCTTTAAATAATTAAGGAAATTGAAGTAGGCCTACAGCAGGATGATTCTCCTATTGACCTCAGAGCAACTGACTTGCTTCTAGCTCCCAAGTGCAACAGTGGAAGGCAGTGAGATGCAGCGTGCTGAGCAGCAGGGCATGAGGGGGGTGGGGCTGCTTGCAACAGGTTGGACCTGGTAACTGTCCTTTCTAGGATATAGCATCTTCTGTCAGTCAGTCACTAAGACAGCACAAGCTCCTTTCTCTGTTCCCTAAAATCAGGGTATCTTCAAAGCTTTTTAAGTGTGACAATTGGCACAACACTAACTCAAATTGTAGAGTTGCTAATGACATAAAGGACACATTGGCTCTTATCTTTATAGTGTAGAATCCACAAAACAGCTTTTAAAATGTTGTACTTAGAGACTTCTGTGCCCATCTTTTAAAAATCTAATGAGTTCATGGTAATAGATTAACTCAGTAATCTGGACCCTAGAGAAAACAGGATACAAGAGAGTGATATAACTATACATACAAGCCCAGTCAAGTAGATGTTAGCCTTGATCTTAGCTGCAAAACAGACATGGTGTTATAGTTTCCACAAATTAACATGACCTCAGACACATGGTATTTGTCCCTTGATAAAATAAATGCATACTTTCTTTTTATATAAACTTTATTTAAATTAGAAACAATCTTATTTTACATATCAATCCCAGTTCTCTCTCTCTCCTATCCTCCTATTCTTTCTATCCAAATAAAATAAAGTTGAAATAGATGGGCAGTGTTGGTGCACACCTTTAGTTCCAGCACTCGAGAAGCAAAGGCAGGCAGATCTCTGTGAGTTTGAGGCCAACATGGACTATAGACTGAGTTCCAGGAAGGCTCCAAAACTACAAAGAAACCCTCTCTCAAGAGACAAACAAAAAAAAGTTGAAGTATTTTGCATGCATATACAATAAGAATTTTATCTATACTTTTACCTGTCTTTTCCTTTGTGGTAATTTTATCCAGAGAGCTGCACCTCATAAGAACAGCAAATGGCACCTAATTGACTTATTATGTTGACAACATCACGTGAACCAATCAATGCAAATAAACAAACATACTAAAAGCCTGGATGACATGTTCCAAGTGACAGGAACAAACATTATGAAGATTTTGGTGCCTTCTATTTCAGTAAAACTTTTAGGTCATCACAGGTCAGGAACACTTTATAAAGAAAAACATAACATGGCTTCATCTCATCTGCCATGAAGAAAATAGCACAAAGCCCGGAAGGCTTCTTGAAGTACCATAGGTAAAACACTCATCTAGTGCACACAGAGATGTCACACAAAACTCCACCAACTTTGAGTGGAGCCTGTAGCAAAAGAGTTGTCTGCAAAAATTGGAGGACTGCCTGAGAGGTTGCTATTCTGCAGATCCTACGATGCTCAAAGTATCAGTAGCAGAAAAAAAGATGTGGTGTGGATTTTATGGCAAGCCTCAGCGAGAGAATCAAAAACCAAGCTCCTGGAGTTTTGGAGTAAGGCCATGACATCTGGAGAGGAGAGTTACACACTATTAGGAAAACAGCCTCTGGCATGCTACTGGGTTCTGGTAATGATGAAAATTCCAGAACATATGGACACCAAGTGACCACACATCTGGGACTCTCCTATTGGACCTATCAAGTCATAAAGTCAGGCAGGCTTAGCATAATCAAAATTAATATAAAAACCATAGTCCAGTACTCAGCAGAAGCAAATCACGGGGACACAAGCCACCTGTAGGACCTGTAAGTGTAGCCTCTTGTATCACTCTCGATAGTTGCACAGTTGCTTCTGTCTCAGTACACAAAGATGGGTAAATGGGGAATCTGTATGCACGCCTGTCATTCTAGCGCTCAAGAGTCAAGGCAGGATGATGGTGTTGAATTCAGTACACAGAAAGTTCTGGACTAGGCTATGCACATGCCCAATAATTATGACTTCCACTTAGAAAGGATGACCTAGTCCTTGATACCTCTGAAGTGCAGCTTTCTAGCTACGAAGACCAATAGATGTCCTTGGTGTGCCAGCATTCCTTGACGAGTTCTGCAAGTCACTTGATGACAGAGTCTTAAAAGGATCAGTGGTTCATTCTTTTGGAAATACTGACTTGTAGGCCTTATAGATTTTCTTTTTCCTGCCCATGGTGTACTATTCTAATCTTTCATGAGTTTACTCTCAGTGAAAGAGCACAGGGGATCTGAGTGGTAGAGCCCTTACGTAGACTGTGTCAGGACGTAAATTTGATCCTTCTCACTGAGAAAAAAAATGGGGGGAGGAGAAATGAGAAAAAAGGGGGAAGAGAAAAAGGGAGCCCCAGAAAAGTTGCTTTCCAAATAGTGGTAGACTTTGTTCACAGCAGCACAAAGTGGGCACTAAAGCAAACACAGAGATGCAGCACTCAGAACCTCTAACAAGAGATGGCTTGCTTCACAGCTGTGAGGAGTGTGATTAAATTACACCCTCCAGTGATGCCCACATTAAGCAGATCTAACAATATCCATGGTCAGTTACTAAGGAAGATCGTGGTAGATGAAGACACATTCTATTAGGGTTAACCCTTAGCCAATGAATAAACCATTGTACATGTATCCCGCGGTTTCTACACGCGGTTTCTACCCCATGCAAGACTGCTGCAGTAGATGCTCTTTTTTTGCAGAGCTTCTTCCTGTGGTTTTATGTTGATAATGTAGGCTGACAGCTCAGCCTATTCAACCCATTTCCATCCTTTGCCTTTCCTATTTCCTAACAATACTGTACATCTATATTAGTCATCTTTCTGTCACTGTAACAAATACCTAAGTAACCATCTTATAAAGAAGAAACACTTGCTTTGTTCCGGTATGGAAGCTTCATGTCGTATCTGATTTTCCACATTGTTCTGAGTAGGCAGGAGCATGTTGTTTTATGATGGGAGCACACTCATTGTACAGAATGTAATCAAAAGAAAGAATGAAAGGGAATAGACTACTTACCTATTATTCCTTTCTATTGGTAAAATTAGCAACTGTATTATAAATATAAAAACATATTTTCTTTTACTATTTTTTTTAAATCTCTATTCATGTAAAGTGAGTTGACAAACACTATGCTCTCATGATCAGAATAGGAGAATCTCCACCCTTGAAATGGTGTTTGGGGTTCATTCTCTAAATAGCTCCATATCAATCCATTACTAAGATTTATATAGACAAATGGTTAATCTCCAGGTAAAACCATTCTAGAATGTTTGACATATCTCCAGATATAACCAGGTGATCGAGGATCAAAAAGATGGTAGAACTCAAGAAAGAATAGAAATGGTGCTGGCAGAACTGGATGATAATGTGTAGAAGACTGCAGATAGACCCATGTCTATCGCCATGCACAAAACTCAAGTCCAAATGGATCAAAGACCTCAACACAAATCCAGCCACATTGAACCTCTTAGAAGCGAAAGTGGGAAATACCCTTGAACAAACTGGTACAGGAGACTGCTTCCTGAACATAACACCAGTAGCATAGACACTGAGATTGACAATTAATAAATGGGACCTCCTCAAACTGAGAAGCTTCTATAAGGCAAAGGACACAGTCAATAAGACAAAAACGGCAGCCCACAGAATGGGAAAAGATCTCCACCAACCCCACATCTGACAGAGGGCTGATCTCCAAATTACACAAAGAACTCAAGAAACTAAACACCAAAACACCAAATAATCCAATTAAAAAGTGGGTCCAGAACTGAATTGTGAATTCTCAATAGAGGAATCTAAAATGGCTGAAAGACACTTAAGAAAGTGCTCAATATCCTTAGCCATCAGGAAAATGCAAATCAAAACAACTCTGAGATAGCATCTTACTGCTGTCAAAATGGCTGAAATAAAAAACACCAAAGATGATTTATGCTGGAGAGGATGTGGAGAAAGGGGAATACTCCTCTACTGCTGGTGGGAGTACAAACTTGTACAGCCACTTTGGAAATCAGTATGGTGGTTCCTCAGGAAAATGGGAGTGAGTCTACCTCAACATCCAGCAATTTCACTCTTAGGTATATACCCCAAAAATCCACATTCATACAACAAGGACATTTGTTCAGCTATGTTCATAGAAGCATTATTTGTAATAGCCAGAACCTGGAAGCAACCTAAATACCCCTCAACTGAAGAATGGATAAAGAAAATGTGGTACATTTACACAATAGAATATTACTCAGCAGGGAAAAGAAAAAAAAAAACAACAACAATGGACTCTTGAAATTCACAGGCAAATGGATGGAACTAGAAGAAACCATCTTGAATGAGGTAATCCAGTCACAAAAACACAAACAGGGTATGTACTCACTATATATGGATATTAGGTATACAGCAAAGGATTACCAGCCTACAAATCAGCACCTCCAGAGAAGGTAGGAAACAAAGAGGACCCTAAGAGAGACATACATTGCTCCTCAGAGAAGGGGAAAGGGACAAAATCTCCTGAGCAAATTGGGAGCATGAGGGGAGGGAAGAGGGAGTTAGGAGAAAGAGAAGGAGAGAAGAAGAGTGGGAAGGAGGACATGAGGGACTAAGAGGATTGAGTCAGGGAATGAATAGAGCAGAGCTAGAAAAGAGATATCTTAATAGAGGGAGCCATTATAGGTTTAAAAAGAAATCTGGCACTAGGGAAACGTTCAGAGATCTACAAAGATGACCCCCAACCAAGAATCTAAGCAATAGTGGAGAGGCTATTTGAAATGCTCTTCCCCTATAATGAGATTGATGACTACCTTATATGACATCCTAGAGCCTTCATCCAGCAGCTGATGAAAAGAGAAGCAGACACTTACAGCTAAGCACTGAGCTGAAGTCCTGGGATCCAGTTGCAGAAAGGGAGAAGTGATGAGCAAAGTGGTCAAGACCATGTAGGGGAAACCACAGAAACAGCTGACCTGAACAAGGGGAGCTCGTGAGCCCCAGACTGACAGCTTGGAAACTAGCACAGGATGGAGCCAGTCCCTCTGCACGTGGGTATTAGGAGGCCTGGGCAGTCTATGGGCAGTAATGGATCAGTATTTATACCTAGTGTGTGAACACACATTGGGATCCCACTCCCCAGAGAGGGATACTCTTTTAGCAGAGGCACACGGAGGAAGGCCTAGGCCCTGCCCCAAATGGTGTGGCAGACTTTGATGATCCTCCATAGAAGGCCTCACCCTTTCTACAGATCTGAAGAGGAATGGGATAGAGGTCTGTGGGGGACATGGGAGAATGGGAGGGAGAGGGAACTGGGATTGGTGTCTAAAATAAGATTGTTTCTAATTTAAATTAAAAAAAGAACAGAAATCGGGATTTCTGTCAGGCTCATGAAGTGGGTTAAACTATTTGTACTTGCTTACTAGTAACTATTAGTTCAAGAAATGTGTAAATATCACATTATTGTCTGAAACTTGCTTTCATTTTCTGTAAGGGATAACGTGAAGAAACTTCCTCCTCTTTAAAATTCCTAACAATTGTATTTTTTCCCATAAAGTTAAAAAAAAGTTACGAAAAGATCTGCAATGTGTTCTCTGTGTTTTAACATCTATTACACTCACATAAATCTGGTAGCACTGAAAAGTGAAGAAATCCTTGACACATTTGATTTTCATAATACAACAAAGAGACTACATAAAAGACCCCTAAATTACATCGAAAACCTTTGACTTGATTGGGGTTTTGCTCTTTTTATTGGGAGACTATTAAATGGTTTAAATAAAAACCTGTTGAAATCCAAACAGCCACATGATTTATGCAAGGAGCTAATTTTAGAGAAATTTGCCAAAAGTAAATGCATAGTTATTAATGATTAGATTTGTCTACCACTGTAGTGTTTTCTGACTTTAAAAGTGAACATACAAGTCTTAAACGGTACATGTCTTCATCAAACCCTTTCCCTCAGGACTCAGGGAGCTACGCAGAAGAAGTGAGGTAAAGATTTTAAGAGCCAAAAGGGGTAGATGACACCAAGGAAACAGTGTCTTCCAGACACAACAGGAATGATGTGAACTCACAGGGACTGTGGTTTTGTAGATGTTTTGCCTCACGGTGCTTTGTTTAGGCATCCTTTTATCTTTTGTGTGTATATTACAGTTTCCCCTTGTGTTTTCATGGGTTTTGTTTTGTATGTCTGTCTATCTTAGTACAGTTTTTCTTTGTGTTTTCATGGGTTTTGTTTTGTATGTCTGTCTATCTTAGTACAGTTTTTCTTTGTGTTTTCATGGGTTTTGTTTTGTATGTCTGTCTGTCTTAGTACAGTTTCCCCTTGGTTTTCATGGGTTTTGTTTTGTATGTCTGTCTGTCTTATTACAGTTTTTTTTGTGTGTTTTCATGGGTTTTGTTTTGTATGTCTGTCTGTCTTAGTACAGTTTTTTTTGTGTTTTCAAGGGTTTTGTTTTGTATGTCTGTATGTCTGTCTAGCTGTGATGCTCCTTGCGCTTTCCCCATTTATTTATTTTTATTCTGGTTTGCTTAATTTTTTTCATTTTCCTGATGGTTTTCTAAAGAAAGACAGAGATAGGGAAGGCATTGTTCTGGGTGGGTTGAGGATGGAGAGCTTTGGGAAGAGATGAGGAAGGGGAACCTATGGTCAGAGTATACTGTATGATTTTTCAATAGAAAAAAATGAGTATAGTCAATTCTGGTATGAAAATTCAAGTATGATTTAAAAATAAGTCTAGAATAGTTTTGACACCTAAATGATAATCTTGACACTGTTTTTTTTAAATAACCAAGCATAATTTCTAATAACTTAGAAAGAAACTCCATAAGTACATCTGTGAACTATCATAGGTTTATGACAAAATAAATTCACATAATATTTTTCTGTGCCTCAAAGGAAAAAAAAAAAACAGGACACAGTTAACCTAAGGATTATAAATGCTCTAAACAAGAGGATTTATTCCATACGTTTCTGACAGATTCTAAATTACAGTAGTCTATAAAGAGAACACTGTAATGCTAAGGCCATCTGCAAATCCGTTATGCCCCAGTTAGAATGTCTGACTCTGTGAATAATGAAAGCATTAACAACTGTATGGAAAACCTTAAGTGTAAGTAACACATAATGAGCCAAAATTAGTGTTCTTAAGGAACAGATTTTACAGTTTTACTACAATACTAAAAATAAACATGTTAATGGAATACCGAATATTTGATAAAAAAGTCAAAACAAATACCACACATTAGGATCTAGTGTGTATGTAAAATATGAATCTCTGCAATTTGAAAATTAACTTGTACTCAATTTTGCTAAGCTAGAGTTAAAAGATAGTGTAAGATGAGTCTATACATAATTTAAACTCTGTGAAAAAATACCTGTGTAAACCTCTTGAAGGAGGAAGGATTTGTTCTGGTTCAGGTTTCAGGGATTTCAGGCCATCATTTCTTGGTCCCATTGATAAGAAACAAGCTCCTATGAGGAATATAGGGAAGAAGAAACTGTTCGTGGCTGTCAGAAATCAAAGGAAGAGAACAGAGACTGGGCCCAAGTTCCAATAATCCCTTCAAGTGAGGCTACCCAAGGACCTAAATTATTTTCACCAAGGTCCCACAGACTGGCCATAAACATGTGAGTAAACCCAGGAGCCTTTAAAGGATATTTGAAATCCAAATCACAACAACTACAATCTCCAAACTTGAGTTTTGAAGAGCCCCGTGATATCAAAAGGGAAGTGATTGAGGCCTCCTATTTGTGCATCAACTTTACACCACCTAGAATCAGCTGGGTGCTCTGTAAATGAGTGAAGGGTTCTCCACATTGGCTTGGCCTGTGGGCATGTCTGTGGAAGGTTGTTGTATTTAACTGATAGAAGAAGATCTACTCCAGGTGGTACAGTACCACTCCCTAGACAGGGGCTCCTCAACTGAATGAGTGGAGAATTTCAGCTAAGCACAAGCAAGCAACCAAGAATGTATGCTTCCCATTCTGCCTGCTCTTGAATGTACATGTGAAGTGATCATCTGTGTGAAGCCCCTACCTTGAGTGCCCCACAATAATGGGGTATGACTTGGATTGCAAGCGAAAATAAACCCCTTTCTTCCATAAGCAGCTTTTTGTCAAGTTCTTTTATTACAGAAACAAAACGAAATTAGACTAGGTCCTCAAAATTATACAATCACTTAGCTTAACAGATACAAAACTATTTATAAGGGCTCATGGAAATTTTAAGCTTCTGCACGTCACTAGTAGACAATTTAATGTTCTATTAATATAATGTATATATAATTGCACTATAATATATAATGCAATACAGTAGCATAATTGTTTCAAGGTTCCAACCTGGAGTCCAGTATGGGCTTTGCAATATACTAATTGTACTTATAGCATAAACTTCCAAAGAAGACAATAAATAATGTTGGTAAGTACCTGGGAAGGCACCAGAAATAAAGGCTAAGTTGCCGAGTATTATGTTATTATCATTGTCACCATAAATAAATGTGATGTGTGAGAGCACACATGATATATAGAAAGTTAGAAGATATAGGTGTAGCTAGGAAATAGAGATGTTCCAAAGCACATGTGGAAGGATGGAGAACTCCTACAAGCACTAGGCTCTCCTAGTCATTGCTTTGTGAACGCCCTGAGACTACCTCTCCTTTTGAAAGAGGGGGTGCTTTTCTGCAAAGCAGATAGTCTCTATTTCCTTTTCTGAGATCCAGACTTGAATAAAACCATCTCCTCTTCCACCAACACACACACACACACACACACACACACACACACACACACGCACACACACCACAAATACATGCACACACACACATGCACTCAGGTACCAGTAGGTTTTTTTCCTGCCAGCCTGGTCTGGTCCCGCCGCCGCCGTACCAGACCCAAATAACATGCAGAGACACTGTATTTGATATAATTCTGTTGGCCTGTTACTAGCATTTCTTATTGGCTTTTTCTGTCTTAATGATTAACCCATTTCTATTAATCTAAGTATTTCCATGTGGTCTCATCTTACCAGAGAGAGGGCCGGCATTCTGCTCTCTCCAGTCTTTCCATGTTGACTCCTCTTTACTACTTCCTCTTTCTTCCTTGTCTCCTAGTCACTCCTATCTTCCTTTCCTATTGGCCAACAGGGCTTTATTCATTAACCAATAAGAGAAACATATTTACAGAATGACATCTCCCATCACACACACACGCACATACATGCACACACACACATGCCCATGCACACACACAAGTGTGCATGTGCACATGCACACTTCCTGAAGTGAGTACTTAGAAAGCAGATGAGTATAGCTTAACATAAAGACAACATCGTGAAACATTTCACATGTCAGAATTCTGTTAGTTTTCAACAGCACCAATGACACCAAAACTAGACATTTATATCATTTTAAAAACCAAAATAGCAGATACTTTTTGCGGAAAGAGATAAAATTTAAAAGACATGTGCAACAATGACTTTCCAGTGCTAGAATGGACAAGCCACTTCCAAGCAGCTAACTGTACGTTGAGATGATAGATCAGCAAGGGACAAGGGACTTTCTTGAGGAGAAACACTGGCTCTGTTTAAGAAAGTCTGAAAAATATGTATTTATGGTCACCTGTTTCTACACAAAACATTGAGACTGCAGTTTAAAAATAGATTTCGACATTAATAAATAGTGCTGGTTTTTGAAGATGGCATAATGGTTTAGGCTGAATTACAATTTTGTTGCCCCAGCAACTATACAGAAATCTCTACTGTGGTTTGGGTTTCAGATCAGGGTGTTTATATCAGAGGCAGTTAGGATTTAGGCAAATGCATTTAGATTTTGACACAAAAGATGCATTTCTTCCTATCTCTGCATAAAAAACACAGAATACAAACAAAAATTAATGAAGCTATTATAGCTGTCCAGGCAATTATTGCTGATCCAAAGATAGATCACAGGCTGGAAAATGTTGGAAGATGAACAATTTAGGTTTTCAACTTCTCATCTATTTAATACAGTTGGAGCCTACGCAGCATTCTGGAATGTGCAAGGAAATAAAGTATTGTTTATTCCAGGAATAAATCTCCCAGAATTTGACCAGTAATTCATCCTATTTATCTTTCTTCCTCTAATATGTATTTGTAGAAAGTGAAGAGCAGTATTAATAAAATTACAATATTAGGCACAAAAGATACTCATTTTAGCTTTATCTACAGCACTTAAAGCTAGAGGAAATTCAATGACAAAACTCCAGGACAGCCACAACCCAGTAAACTGTCCAAAACAACCAGAAAAACAAGTTGAAAAAGCTCTGTTGGCTCATGTGGTAGTTCAGAGTCCCAGACTCCAAAGTCTTGAGTACATTTATACTCTCTAAATCATAATCCTCAACGATTCTCTGGGACAGGAATTCAGCTCCATTTTGGCGTAGGAAGAAGAAAGTGGCACCATCCTCTCCCCACCAGCAGTCATTAGACAACTCATCAGGGCCTACAACACTGAAGAAAGTGACACCTCTATCCCCAGTAACCATTGGCTTCCAATAGACCCTGAAGTGTAGGCCATAGACTCATCTTGTCCCTTGTGAAATGTGCACACTCCAATCTTTTGTTGGTCTTGTGCAAGTAACCAGAGCTTCAGAGTTTATGAGTATAATGGCTGTACCAAGTCCAGACCAATGTGTGCCTGTGTTCCTCAGTTCTTACATTCTTTCTTCCCTTTGAAGGGGTTGATATAAATGTCTCGTTTAGTCACAGGCACTTCACCATTACTTACTCTCCACCTTTTGATTAGCTACAAATCTTGCATCAGCTGGCAATAAGAAGTTTTTCTGGAGAAGCTGAATCAGCATTACACTGTGACTATAAGCATGTGTATTTAGAAGACACTTCGACAATATGAACATTTACATCTATAGAAGGAGCCCAGCACATTTCTGAAATAAAGATTTCCCTCCTCAACTTCCCCTTTCTTGTATATTTCTTTTCCTGCTACCTGAACAACCACGTTTTATTGCTCGTTTTCTTCCCACAGATCATCTGAAATACTCATGGTATCTCTCTTTCTTCTCTGCTGTCTCACATCAACAGCTCTTTCTCTTGTTAAAGCCCAAGATTATCTCAAACTGATGATTCTCTTGCCTCTGCCTCCCAGGTGCCAAGACTTAACAGTGGTGTGCCCCCACGTCCAACTTCATCCATCATTATTACCTCTTGACTGGAGAATTGTAATGCTGTGTTCTTTCCCACTGACCACATCCTCTTTGTGTCTTGACTGCTAAGACTATCTCAGCATCTTCCAGTCAAGCACAGCCATTGGCTTGCTTCCCTAAGTCAAGCAAAGGTTGGAAGTCCTGTTGACTGACTTAATCTCTCCCTACTTATTCCTAGTCACAATTTAGCATCTGCTGCTTTCATTTAGAACTTGTAGTCTTCAAGTGAATTGGGAAAGGCAATGTGCTGCTTGCATTCCAACGTTTTCTTCTTCAGTGTTTTTGCAGTTTCCTCACTTGAGAATTTCTCCTCATAATACTCAATGCCATTTTCCCAAGTAAATGTAAATATTCAGTAGAACAAATACTTAATGAGCTAAAAAAAAATCACAGTGTGTATCCAAATGGTGATTGAAATTGTGTTTAAACCTTTCTTTCTTTCTTTTTTTGTCTCAAGTCATATACCATGAACATTTTTATCATTCTAAAACAGTATTATTTTTGAAAGAAGTTCAGGTACATGAAAAGTTATTATTACTTGTATGCAAAGGTTACAGAATATTTTAGTTATTAAAATTTGATCATATACAGCAGAGAATGAATGTAGATACCTACTGTGGTCAGAGAATAGTTTAGAGGAGAAAAGATTTTATTTTATATGTGACAGGCTTCTACAAAGTCATGAGAAATTTTAAGTAGAATAGATTTGGGTTTCAACTATATATAGACAGAACAATAATCTACATTGATTTTCATATTATAAGCTTGATAGAAATATAATAAAACAAGATAAATAAAGAGACAGAGAGAGAGAGAGAGAGAAACGTGTAAAGTAATACAAGATTTCCCTCACAGCTGTGATAAGCAAGTCATTTTGCCTCAATGTTAATAGGTTTAGTACACAATTACAAAAGTCAAATGAGAAACACCAAGTCTATTTATTAAAATAATACTTAATACTAGCACTCACATAGTAGGCACAAACTGATAATCTCAGCTACTCAGAAGGATAAGACATTTAAAGACTGCCTGGACCACAGATCATTTTCAAAGCTTTCTTAAACAACTGACCGAGAGCCTGCCTTAAAATATAAAGTAAGAGACATAAAATAAAATAAAAATTAGGAGAGTTAGTAAAATTCTTGCCATACAAACAAGAGGGCCTGGTTTGACCCCAGCGCCCATGTAAAACTCCAAGCTTGCTAGTGTGTGGCAACCCCAGTTCTGGAGAGGCAGACACTTTAGGCATCTGAGACCCCTTGGCCATCCATCCTAGTCTAATCATAACCACTGTAAATGCCAGTGAGAATCCCTGTCTCCACAGTTCCTGTGGAGTAACTCTTGATGTTGATTTCTGACACCCACACACGAGTGAATACATGCAGGATCTATGCACTCACATACACAAATATGCATGCCTAAGACACAAACAAGTAAAAAAAAGTCAGAGAATAGAACACCTTTACGTATGCACACAGACAAAAATACATACATGTGCCACATATGTACCATATGAATATACAAAAATATAAAAGAATTTCAACATCATTACATATGAAAGAAGTGCAAGCTAAAAGTTCAATGAGCTCTTGCAACATACCTATGAGAATATTTAAGACTAAGACTAGTATCAAGTTTGAACATAAACAGAGTCACTGAAATTCTCATTGTGAAATGTTGAATGGAAATATCTAAGAAGGTCAAATAGCACATGCATTGTGGCATCATTTCTATTGCTACATATATTCCTAAAAGCAACATGTGCATATCCAATTAAAAACTCTGAAAAAGAATGTTCATAATGCAATTAGTTATCAACTGAAAAATGAAAAAACGGTGATAGAAATATTACATGGTGACAATAGTGAACCAACTACAAACAGGATCAACTCAAGGGATTTTAGATACATTTTGTTAAGCAAAGGCCAGCCTAAATAATGTGATTTCATTTCATTTACATGCAGTCCTGAGACAGACAAAAGAAATCACCAATGGTAGTAATCAAAATAGGGTATGAACTGATAGCAAAAGGCACACGTTAGCTTTCTGTCGTAAGATAAACATGCCATGCCTTTCTTGACTTGACTCGTTGATTAGTGAAAATATGTATTTGAACAAATTCCAGACTTTATGCTTAATATTTCTCCATTTCACTGCATTGGTATCATTCAGAGAAAAGCACGGAAGAATGAGTCTTAACCAAAGTTATACAGATGCTAAAGAACATTGAACTTTTAAAGGTATGTTCTCAGGAAGTAAAATGATAGATTATGTCTCAGTGCTTGGCTCTTACACTTGTTCATCATTTCGTTTCTCTCTGTTCACTTGACAAACCTGAAGTACTTTTACAGAGTGGGAAACTCATCACTGAAGAAATTGAATCCTGAAGGACTGACTTGTTCTGGGACTTTGGGCAACTGAATCTCCCCAAAGGGACCTCCACTTCCTCATTAAAGTGAGATACTCAGACCAGATCATTTCATGGGCCTCTTCTAGGTCTCACATTCTGTGTGTGACTCCAAATGAGAGTTCTGTAGCCCAATACAAAGAACATCACCCCAGTGTTCTGAGTGACATAATGAAAATATTTGGCACTGTCGGTAGACCTGCAATCTGGCAGATATTTGAGAATGTTGGACTGCCAAGAAGAGTTTACCAAGGTCATAAGCCTATTCCGCAATGATATATTGGTCATGCTAGTGTTGACAGCATCTCACACGATCCCCTCCCAATTGATGGTGAAGTAAAGCAAGACTGTGAATAAGATCCAGGGAAACCTAATTCTTTGTATGCAACACTCAAGAGTCAAGAGAGACTTGGAAGCTGATGTTAAGGTCTGTTCCCAGCCCTCTGGAAAACCTTTTCAACTCATCAGACAAGCACTCAAGAGGGAACAAACAACCAGTGTTCTAAATAAAAGCATTCCTGTGAGCTTTAAAAGTTGCAGTATATTAAATAACCTCCCTTTAAAGGTTAATAGTGTTTAATTTACTAAAAATTAATATTAATTGAACTTGGGTCCATCAAGTGACCATGTAAAGATGTTAACTAGTATGTTCTCTCACATATAAGAGAGGGGAAGAAACAGCTTTCTCACCTAACAGAGCTATATAAAACCAATACAAAAGAACACTAGGTTCTGTGGCAAAGACACTAATTTATTCTGTGCTTGGCTTTACTTAGCACTTCTCAGTAGTAATTGCCTGTCCTGGGGTAGCCCACTTGATTTATTCTTCTTCTCCCAGGGATTTTTCTGTTTCTTTTCTTTCTTTTGTTTTTTTTTTTTAAGCTCAAAGAATAATCAGACCCTTTCCTTCCTAAAGCATTCATGGCTCATGACTAGTAATTAAAGAACACTTTAAAAATAAATCCAAACGTGATTTCATAAAGGGTAAACAAATGGATTTCACATTTCACCACTCAACACGTTTATCCTGGAGGCATCCTTTGTGTAATAAATAAACGCACATATCATTTTCTGAAATAAAATGTAGACCACTTGTTTGTTTTCTGGGGGGGGGAATGACTTTCATTTTCTGCAGTATATGCCAACTGCTTACTAATAAAAGCAATTCTAAATATTTGAGAAAGAATTAGAGGATGGAAAAAACTTAAGGGAAACATTTGATCTTATTTCCATCTTGTGGTACAGGAAGTGATGGAGAGGAACAAAATTAAATCAAAGGATGCTAGGCAAATACTGAAGCATTGTGCACCACAGATAATTTACACTCAAGTGCAGTGAACAGCACTAGAAATTTTTGATGCAAAGGAGATATTTGAGTCTTTTCATAATTTCAAAAGAAGAGTGAAGTTTTCACTAGATACATTGTGATTCTGTATACTGCAGAACAGGGCCTATAACTTGGAGAAATCTTAGTAAAATGAACTGTTGAAACAGAGCCTAGTTTTGTTCTTTCGTATTACATGGTTTTCATTGTTTGTTTGTTTATTTTTGTGTAACATAGCAGGAACTCATTCAGAACAAATTCCTTCAAGTTCTGCTTCATTGTTCCGTTCTGGAGCGGAAGCTGAATTGCTGTGACCCTTTAATACAGTTTGTCATGTTGTGGTGACCCCCCCCACCATACAATTATTTTCATTGATACTTCATAACTTTAACTTTGCTATGAATTATGATATGTAAATATTTTTCAAGGTGGAGGTCTGGCAAAGGGGTCTCGACACACGGATTGAGAACCACTGGTCCAAGTGCCATTCAGGACATCGTTAGCACTTTCATTTTCCAATTTTTCTCACATTGCTAAGGGAATTTAAAACTTCCAACTTCAAATCAGACTTGCTTGGTTTGCTTGTTTGTTTGTTTGTTTGTTTAGTAAAACTTTAAGATCCTTTTGGAGTCAGGGTCAATAACAGGACTGAGATAATGAGTTCTTGAAAACAAAGGCATTATAACAATACAGACAGCAAAGTTCCTTAGAATTCCCAGGAATAGTAAGATGAATTGGGAAACACCCTCAATTGTAATTTGCTAATTGACAAGGCCCCAAAAGAATCAGAAGATCAACATGTGTCATGGAATTGTCATAGTACATTCTATCCTAATTATTTATAGATTTCACAATTGCAATTATGTACTTGTAACCCCATCATTGATAATTAAGATACTTAGGAGGACATTTGTGGACATACTCATATCAGAGAAACATTTGAAATGTTTCATGCTCACATTCCCAGCTGAAGTCAGACAAGGCGATAGTCTGTTTTATTTTAGCTCTTCAAAAGTAAACAAGTACAGAAATTGTGTTGTAGATATATCAGTTGGTACTGGGCTCCACAACTCTGACCTTCGATTGCTTGAGTTTTATATATATATATGTATGTACATATGCATGTATGTATACATAGCATATATATATATGTAGATATATATATATAATTTTTTTAAAATTTTGAAACAAGCTTGTTTTATATGTGAATTCCAGTTCCCGCACCCTCCCATCCTCCCCTGTTCCCTCCACTAACCTCCATCCCATCCTCTTTCTGCTCCCCGAGAGAGTGAGGCCTTCCATGGGGGATCTTCAAAGTCTGTCATATCATTGGAGCAGGGCCCAGGCCCTCCCACGTGTTTCTAAGCTGAGAGAGCATCCCTCTATGTGGAATGGGCTCCCAAAGTCCATTTGTACACTAGGGATAAATACTGACCCATTACCAGAGGCCCCATAGACTGCCCAATGCCCTTTCCAATAACGAGCTTATGCTTTTCTATAACAGTCTCCATCTGGTGCATAGAGAAATTTCCTTGAGAAGTGGTAACAACTACACTTATCTGTGGGAGGTTTCAAAGGGGAAGGAAGGGAAGAGGGAAATGATGTAATTATATTTAATCCTCCCAAAATAAAAGGAGTTTTTATTTAAGTCAGTAATACTTTTACAAAGAGAACTTGATTACTTGGAGTTGTCTGTTAAGTGGGTACAGTGCTTCTATTTTTTCTTTCTTTTTTTTTTTTTTTTTGCTTTTGTTGTTAATTTTGATATTTAAAATGTCTCCAAAGATTTCATGAAACACTACACAGAGTTCGTAAATATAAAATGATATTATGTACTTTAATGAGAAATTCTGAGTGATTATTCTTAAATATTTACTTGCATGCATGCGCATACCTGTGTGTGTATGTGTGTGCATGTGTACACGTGTGTTGGAGTACCCTCAAAGGCCATAGGAGTTTGGTGTCCTAAAAATGGAGGGTCACTGGTTGTATGTCATCCAATGTGGGTGCTGGGGACTGAACCATGCTCTTATCCCCTAAACCATCTTTCCAACCCCAAATAAGGACACTAAAGAGGCCTACTTTCAGATGTGAGAGCATTGCCCTTTAAGTTCAATGTTAACAAATGTTTATTAAATAAGGTTCTTTACACAAAAGTCATACATATATCAAACCCATATTGTGATAAGTTGAAGAAAATCTTGTGGTCAAAATCTGGAAAACACCTAAGAGCTCTCCTGTCTGGAATATTTAATCAGCTGTTAATATGTATTAATAAAAACAATTAAATGCAGATGAGCAACAACAAAATAAAAATCAAAATTCTTTATTATATCTCGATGCAAAGAATACACCAATTTTTCACATTTTCTATTTTAACTATCCTTACTTAACTATATTATCCATATTTTCTTCACAAATCAACTATATCAATTAAGTTTCTCCACTATACATTCTTACCATTTCAACATATTTATTATGTTGTTATTCTTATTTCTAATACCACCTGTACGTCTAGGTTTTTCTCCTTTATTTTCAGTAGATGTGTTAGTTTCATAAAAGAAACAATTTCTGAAGGTATATTTCAATCTTAACGGTGTCCTCAATATTAACTCTAACATTTTTATTTCATTCTGTTTTCCATATTAATTTTTGATTTTTTATTTCATTAGCTTCTCTTTTTGAAGTCTTGTATCCAAAAGGAATTCTTTAACTATTCTGTTGATGCTGCAACCAATCCTAGGAAGATTTGATTCCCTCTATTTCATTATACATTATTTATTCCCATAATTAATGGTGCTCTTTTTGTTTTTTTTTTACTCATCCTTTAATGAGACAGAATTCAATAAAGCTGATGTATGTTTGCTCACAAACCATGGAATTACCCATTTTTCTATTTTCTGTCCACCATCATGGCCGTCAGATGTTTTTTACTTTTTCATTACATTCTCCTAGCCTCTCTATTTTTACTAGATATAAACTAACGAAGGGAAAGGAAAGGAAAATGACGGTCCCCTCCCCTCAGATTTTGGGATGAAAGATTGCAGGAGTCAGAGGGGATGGAGGACACAAGGAGCACATGGTCCCACTCACTGAATCAACTAAGCAGAGCATGTATGGGCTCGCAGAGACTTGGAGGCAAGCTTGGGGCCTGATTGGGTTCGTACCAGGTTCTCTGCATCTGTTACGTCTTCTGCACCAATGTTACTGCTGTTGGTGGAACTCCTACAATAGGAGCAGGTGTGTCTCTGACTCTTTTGCTGCCTCTTGAGACTGTTTTCCTCCTGTTGGGTTGCCTTGTCCAGCCTCAGTATGAGTGTTTCTGCCTTGTCTTTTTGTACTTGTTTTGGTGTTTGTCATTTCTTGGAGGCCTACTATTTTCTGAAGGAAAATGGAAAGGCAGTGGATCCAGTGGGGGGAGCTGAGAGGTGTGTAGGGAGGGGAAACTGAGGTTGGCATGTATTGCATGAGATAAGAATCAGTTTTCAATTGAAAAAAAAAGAGGAAAAAAGAAAAAACTGCTTTAATATAGTGGCATGTTTTTTTTAATTATTGTTCATTGACTGTTCTTCCAATAGACCTAACAGATTGCAATACACATTTAATGATGTCTCACTTTGCAACAGCAGCATCAGTTCATGCCCCCTTTTCATTCAAAAGCAAGTCTTTACCAGCCATAGAGGCTGGTCTAAGTCTATTCAATCTCTTCTGATTGATTAGTCAGATTATAGACAGAACAAGTTTATTCATACAGTTTGGAAAGAGGAGAATTCAAGATCCACTGCCTGCAGGTTAAATTCATGATGAGAAAGTACCCTCTGTTTTGGGGTACTTTGTTTGTTTTGGTTTGGGTTTTTACAGCAGCATCTCACTTAGTCCACGGAAGAATTGACAATATGGCTCTCTGAGGACTCTTTGGTGTGCTTTAGGTGAACACTGATAATCGATCGTATTCCAACACTGGAGCTCATGGGGGAGGGAACCATACAACCTTTAGAAGACAGCTATCACCATTTCCCCGCGCTATGGCCCATCACTAGGACTTGAAGGTGTTTGCCTGGTTATTAACAGAAATCAGGTAGAAAGGTGACTATGGCAAACTATAAGCAGAGATGAGGAGCTGTGATGATGCGGAAGTGAATCCTCGGGTTCCACTGTCTTCTCCTAAGAACTGTTTTGAACGGCAAGCACTAGAGGCAACATGAAGAATCTGCTTGGCCTCTGGACACCAGTGGCATTATAAAGTTAGGAAGTGCTCCACAGATACATTTCTTAATAAATGATAAGCACAGCACATATATTGGACTTACAATCCAACCTAACAGAATCCCCCATCAATCTTGGAACAAATAGAGCAGCAAAATAAGTAACAATATCAATAAAATACTACACTCTAAAAACATCCACAAGTTATAAGTAAGAAAAAAGTAATGGCCAGTCACATATGAGGAAAATATTTATTTTGTTATTTTCAATTTAAGAATTTTTTCTTGATGCCATGCCGCCTGAATACATATTAATCAAAAGCAAAATTTTATGGCCAGGAGTAGTAGCACACACCTTTAATCCTAACACTGAGAGACAGAGGCAGGCAGATCTCTCTGAGTCTGGGGTCAGCATGTTCTATAGTGAGTTCCAGGACAGTCAGAGCTACATAGTGATACTCTATCTCAGGACAAAAAAGAATAATTAACAATTGTTCTTATTAGGGTTGTAATTAATAAATATTGGAGAAGTTAGGGAATGAGAATATCAATAGTAAATCTAAACCATCACTAAGGACAAAAACCTTAAATTAATAAACAGAAATTTAAGCAGAAAAGGAGCGTCTACAACATCCCAAAGTTTCTCTTTCTCTAAAATTTAGTAATTACAAAACAACAACAACCACAAACAAGATATTGGCATTAGACAATCAGCTCTGCCCAAAGATAATGTCATCAGAGATGAAGGGTAGCTCCATTGACAGAGCCACAGGAATATACCTAAGGATGGAAGCTGAATCCAGACATGAGGCGAAGCCAGAGACACACAGATCCATGGAGATTTTAAACTGCAAAGGCCTAATTTCCTATTCAAGAAAAACTGAGGGGTGGGAGGGTTAAAGATTAGGACAGTGAAAGATGAGGCAGAATCTCGTAGCAGAAACAGGGAATTAAAGGAAAAAGCTGGTGAAACAGGAGTAAATTTGGAAGTTTAGGTATAACCTCGTGCCAAGATTAACTCCCTTGTTTTAGGAGTCCCGGGGTTTTCTGAAATATCAGCATAAGTGGGAGCATAATCAGCATAATCTGTAGTATTTTTCAACTCTACTACAAAACCCAAATTATCTGCAAACAGTAAAAAGTTTAAAACTCACCTCTAAAATATGTTTTTCAAGTTGAAAACAGACATAAATCACAAATAGGAAAATACATTTCTCTAGTTTGTACTTAGTAAAATACTCAGAATTAATGTTTTCATCTACTTTATCCTCAACATCCTAATTCAAAGTCCTCAATTTCTTTCAGTCACGATTTCTTTACTTTTCCTTCCTCTGCTACCTAAAGAGAGAATTTGCCTACCAATTAGATTTGATTGGAAACCATACTTAAATGTTACTAGAAAGTACCAACATTTACATTTCTCTTCCTATCAAACCTGTTATCTTTTCTCCTGGTGACTTTAGAGTTAAAATGTAACATGAATGTTTCAGTTGATGCAGCAAAGAGCGTTTGCTGAAAAACGCAGGAGTGCTTTCAAGGCTTGGGGATAGCAATCTTCCAATTTAGGTTTATCGTATTTCTAAAAATGTTTCTAAGAAAAAAATGTTTCTAAGAGGTGAATACTATTTAAGCCCAAAGACTAAGTTAAATGTTTTAAAAAGGTACATATGTATACCATAGTTGTAAGTGACTGGGGGTTTTTCTGTGAAATCTGCATGTATAATTACAACTTCTGTAGTTATACCTGTAAAAGAACATTTAATTAATATAATTATTTTGATGAAACTTAATCGTAGACAATTTTAAAGTCATGTAAGATTCGTGTGTTGCATGTAGCGAAAAAAAATAGCATTCCTTTATACCTTGAACTCAGCCAACCCAGACCAAAGATGTTACAGAAATGAGTCATATAGTAGAAGCATCTTAACATTATTAATATTTTAGTTTTACTATATAGCTACCTATGGTTCCTGAAATGGAATAAAACAAGAGGGGTTAGGAGGATTGGTGGGAGAAAACAGTAGATGGAACAAGAGAGTTCAATAATTGCACTAAATACCATCTGACGAAGAGTCAGAAAATTTCTACAAGCTCAAAGATTTCAGTATGCATAAGGCATGGTGTATGAGTAAGACAATGCCCTTTGAGTTTTCTCTGGGGAGGGAAATCCCCAGGCTTTCCCTGTAGGCAATGATCCTGCATCCCGTGTTTGTGCACATCTTCCAACTACAGCTGCTAATGGATTTCGTAAAGTGGGCGACCCTTAAGACTAAGGAGAGTACCCGTACCAAGAACAAAAATGCAGTTTCTCTCACAGTCTGGCTAATAAGACAAGGGGCTACTTTGGAGCAGTGAGTATTTATTGCCCAACACAGAAGACTCTGCTATTGTGAACTCTGAGCTTCTCCTGTGTAACTTTACAGTTTGTGTGTGGCTGCCAAGGACCTTGACCACATCCCCCCCAACAGAAAATCGCACTCCTGGGACAAATATATACTAGCATCTACTGGTGACTATGGTAATTGCTACAAATACTGTCCTTTGTTACTAATCCAAGAGTTACATGTCTTCTGCCAGCACCCATGAAACTATGGGGTGTCTGTCTACATTTCTAGCAAGTACGGAAAAATACCTTAGGCTCTTCACAACTCTTTATGTGTTCAATCATTTTCTTACATACAAAATAACGAATAAATGTTTCAATTGCTGTTGAAACAGCAAAAACACTTACATGCAGAATATCAGATGCACATAGTGACAACTTATGGCTTTCATGCCTGTTTCAAAGGGTGATAACTGTCACTGCCAATTGGTTATTCTGGGTCCAGAGCTGTCAGACTTGCTTTAATATATAGAACTTTGTTATTAAGTCAAACTTTTCTGTTATCAACGCCTAAATTTTGAGTGCCGACTAATTAACAACAACAACAACAACAAAAATTGAATCATGTTTTGAGTTCTACAACACACATCTAGGCATCAATGCTGCCATGGACAGTTTGACACTCTACATATTACATGGTAAAAGACAGAGGTCCTGCTCCTGCTTACAGATTATACATAAAATAATTCACTTACACACTAAATGTCTTTTCCTTCAGCAAAATAAATTCCCAGTTTGTGAAAAACAGAGCATTTCACGATTTGTTCCCTAGAGCCACCCACTCTTTTGACAAAAGCCTACAGGGGACTAGAGAAAGTCAGGGACAGAAACTGAACATTAGCATTCTCAGGATGGGAAACTTTTACTTCCACAGTCTGTCTTTCCAGAAATGAGGCCCACAGTCTCAGGGAGAATGAAACACTGTATCTTGTTTATTGGTTGTTCAATCAGATATGCACTGCTGAGCCTTTAACACCACGTTTTAGCTGTGCTGCGTTTGCTGGCCAAAGATTAAAAAAAGAGAGTATATTAAAGTAAGATGCTGGTAAGAACATCAAAGATTGAATGAAATTGTGAGCTGGTCCATTTGTAGTGTAAAAATGCCTAACTTTAGAACTCTCTCTCTCCCTCTCAATTTGAATTGTGAATTAACAATATTTACATAGTAATCTCCCATGGGACAACAAAAATTGCATGAAAGTATTTTTGGACTCTTAATTGGGAGGGTCTAAAGGAGGAATGCTCTCATTCTCCATTATCACTCAGTTCAGCTTGAAAACTTTGAAGTTGAAGATGATGTCTGCAAAGCAATAGCAAACATGTAGAATGGCAGGGAAAATAAAGAATTTAAGACGCATGCTGTTTCAGCTGAAAAACAAATAAGGAAACCAAAGGTTTTGTTTTGTTTTCAGGAGGAACTTCTGATGTTTGTTATATAACTAGGTGAGCCTGCCAAATGGGGCCCATCCCCACCTCCCATATATGCTACTCCATCCAGCTTCAGAGTGGCCATCACACTCCAAGAATCTTCTCACATTATCCTCAACTCAATTCAGCTGTGTCTGACACAGGAAATCCTTCTTTGATAATCGTCCCTGTCCATTACCTGTCCTCATTGTTGTTCCTTGGTTAATGGTGTAACTTATAGGATAAAGTTGGAGAAAGGGGGAGAGGGGTGGGGGGGTGGTGTCCTTAGTGGGGTCCCAAGGTAAGGGACCTCATGGGAGAGCACAGCTGGTTCCACGGCAGGTGAGGGTGACCGAGGGCGGAGGAAATAACACACGCCAAGCAGACAGAGCTTAAGTGAGAAGTTTGTTTAGAAAGAGGAATGAGGGAAAAGGGAAAAGAGGCAGAGACACTGGCAACAGAAGAGGAGAGGGGGGGGAGGGGGATAGACAGCAAGGAGCAAAGAGCAAAGAAAGCAAAAAGATCATAGGTGGGCTGGGTCTGTCTTTAAAGGGATCCTTTACACCTGAGTGCAGAAACTAGTATGGAACCTGGGCTGACCAGAGTACTGCCTGAGTGCATTCTGCCAGGTGACAGGGGCAGGCCAGCATAATGCCTGAATCCTTACACACCCATCATGCTACCATCTTTGAAGATATGCCCCAGACTAGCTAATCACCTCTTTCCAGTGAGATTCTTTACCTATAGCAGATGTTCCAATTCATAGTTGTTAAATAACAGAGGCCAGATTATTTATCTTAAATTCTTCTCTACTAAATGACATTGTCAAGGCACTTGGGATCTACATTTGAAAAGCAAGAAGTAAAACAACAGTGTTGGAACTGGAGAGATAGTGGGTGTTTACAAGCTTGTTTTACATGTTAGTCTCAGTCCCCCCCCCAACTCTGTTCCTCCCACCAACCCTATCCCATCCCCTTTCTGCTCCTCCGGAGGGTGAGGCCTTCAAAGTCTGACATATCATTTGGAGCAGAGCCCAGACCCTCCCCCATGTGTCTAGGCTGAGGGAGTATCCCTCTGTGTGGAATGGGCTCCCAAAGTCCATTCTTACACTAGGGATAAATACTGATCCACTACCAGAGGCCCTATAGACTGCCCAGTCCTCCCAACTAACACCACATTCAGGGTATCTGGGTCAGTCCTATGCTGGTTTCCCAGCTATCAGACTGGAGTCCATTAGCTCCCCTTGTTCAGGTCAGCTGATTCTGAGGGTTTCTCCAGCCTGGTCTTGACCCCTTTGCTCATCACTCCTCCCTGTCTGCAACTGGATTCCAAGAGTTCAGCTCAGTGTTTAGCTGTGGGTGTCTAATCCATTTTTTAATTAGATTATTTGGTATTTTAATATCCAGTTTCTTGAGCTCTTTATACATTTTAGAAATTGGCCTTCTGTTGGTTTTGGTGTTGGTGAGGAACTTTTCCCATTCTGTGGGCTGTTGTTTTGTTCTGATGACAGTGTCCTTTGCCTTACAGAAACTTTTCAATTTCATGAGGTCCCACTTATTAATTGTCCATCTTAATGCTTGTGCTATTGGTGTTCCATTCAGGAAGTTGTCTTCTGTGCCAATGGGATTGAGATTATTTTCCACTTTCTCAGTGTATCTGGATTTATGTTGAGGTCTTTGATCCATTTGGACGTAAGTTTTATGCCGGGTAATAAATGTGAATCAATTTGCATTCTCTTACATGCTGACATATAGTCAGAGCCAGAACCATTTGGTCTTGCTGTGTTTTAAATGATAGTGTGGTTTGGTGAGTCTTTCCCCTGCCATTTATTTTTGGAGAATACGTGTGACACTGCTGTCATAATCAGCTTTGGGTTCACGTGTCCTAAGCATCATCGATACCTCAGGGACCATCAGAGGCACATTGTTCATTGTGTTCATTTCCACCTCAAAGCAGTAGAGTCTCATTTTATTTGGGGGTGTATTTTTCCACATAGCATTTTGGCAGACATAAAGGTCTTGGCTGTCTCCTTTTGACACTGGGTAATTTTCAAAAGTATCCCACCCATCAGAGGGGATGGCGCCTGAGCATCCCTGTTCTGTGTAGGACTCTCAGCTATGATCCTAGGCCATGTGAAGCTCACAGCATATTTCCTGTGTTGAGGTGGATTGATTCCCAATTTTCTTATTTCCAAAGTGACAGTACATGTTTGTACTCCCACTAGCAGTGGAGGACTTGTTCCAACCCTCACCAGCTGTCACTCGCATTCCACAATTCTTAGCACAATTCAGAGCTTGCTAAGTCTTTCCCTTCTGTTCTTTCAGTTTAATAAAGTTGGTCTCCTGCAGAAAACATATAGTTGGATCTTGATCTAAGTAATTTGAGGGTTAAGTCAGCACAGTACCAATGATTTGTTCTTATCCAAAACAGGCTTCTCTAGTCATTGTTTTCTGGGTAATGCCCAGCAAGTTTTATCTATTATCTTGAATGAACCAGTCTCTCTCTCTCTCTCTCTCTCTCTCTCTCTCTCTCTCTCTCTCTCTCTCTCTCTCTCTCTCTCTCTCTCTCTCTCTGTCTCTCTCTGTGTGTGTCTCTCTCTCCCCGTGTGTGTGTGTGTGTGTGTGTGTGTGTGTGTGTGTGTGTGTGTGTGTGTGTGTATGTCTGTATGTCTGTCTGTCTGTCTGTCTGTCTGTCTGTCTCCTCCATCCCCCCAACCCCCCTACCCGTGCCTATTTAGTTTTTCAAGACAGGGTTTATTTGTGTTGCCCTGGTTGCTCTGAAACTTAGTCTGTAGATGAGACTGATCTCCCACCCAGATCTACCTTCCTCTGCCTCCTGAGTGCAGAGATTATAGGGGTGTGCCACCACACTTTTCAACATGACCTTCAGTGTTTGAGGGAATACTTGAACTTTTCACATATGCTCTTGCAGAAAAAAGGAAGGAAGGAAGGAAGGAAAGAAAAGAGGAGAAAAGAAAAGATGCCTTCCTTTGGGAATGTCTGGGGAATTGTTTTATGGTTTGCCATGTTTTCTATGAAAAATAAAGTAAAATAAAAACCCAGTTCACAAATACAGAACTGGAGGAAAATGTCACATTGGCTTTCTGAATAGCATTTCAGTTGGCAACTAATGTTGGTAAGCATTGCCTAAGCTTGTGTGGAAAAGAAAGGGCCATTAATTTCGATACCTGTGCCCAGGATACAGCTTCCATCCTCTGAGTCAGGGCTGTTACAAGGAGGAAGTACATTTCTTTTGATGCTATACCATCTAGCGGTCCAGCCTATAAAACAGATATTTGGGAGTCTTTTCTCGCCTTTCCCAGGAAGGTGCTATATGCCTCCATGGAGCTTGTAGGAAGTAGAACTTACATTCTGTGGCTGCATCTGCCTAGAATGAAGTTTCCTCTATATTCAAAGAAGGGAAGCAGGAAATGAGTTGCAGTACAAATGTCACACAATTGCTGTGTTTACTGAGTTTCAATAGATTGTTTTGAGCAAACGTTATTTCTGCAAACCAAGAAATAATAATATAATAAAGGCAAAGACAGTTTTATGCACGGGCAGACTTGAATTGCAAGTAGGGAGACAAAGAGCTCAGTAGAAATCTCGTCTTCTTTCATGGGCAAGGACTACTGAGTTTTTAAGAAATATAAGGTAACAAGTGGGGTGAAGTGAAATAATTTGCTTTTAGCAATGTTCCTTCTGACCCTGATAGCTACATGAGTTGTTTTAAATGAAGCTGGATCTGTGCTGGTGTCTGTTCATACATTAAGCTATACGTGATTGGTCATTAGAGGACTATCATCATATGAAGGTTATCAGTAATTAATAAGCCTCTGAAACAGCAAGTCAGCAAAAAATAAAAAAAAAAAAAAACAAGGAATGGAAATTGCCACCATCTGGCATCTTGACACAGTGTTCTTTCTAAACAACACTCTTTATCAGGAAGTTAAAAATTGATTATCTGGTATCTGTAAGGCGAACTTTGCCCTGACAATTGTGATTTCTGAGGCTCAAAGAGAAATTATGCACCCTCTTGAGCATACTGCAGCCCTCTCCATCTCGATATTCATGCTCCACTCGCTATGTGCCTTAAGCCTGATACCATAGACCTGAAATCACTGTATGTTTCCAACATAACTTCCAACACGGTCGCTGTGAAGTGAGTCTGTAAGCTTCTCACATTGTCATGTTGACCTTGTCATGATCCTTTCTGGCTCATAGGATCTGTGGTTTCCCATGCTGTATTGTTATATCACCAGCATAAAAGATTCATACACTTACTCTGTATACTGAGAATTTCAGTCTTCATTTTCATATATGTAAACTGTTTGTGGAAATTATTCTACGATTCCCACATGTGGCCCCCTTTCAGTCCTAGATTCCATGGGGACAAATTTAAAGATTCAGCACTAGGATCCACATACGAATAAGAACACGAAACATTTGTAATCCTGTGTCTAAGTTACCCCACTCAGTTCAGTGTTTTCCAGATCCTTTTACTTACTTGTAAATTGAATCATTTCAATTTTTTTCATTGTTCAATTTTTCATTCTATTGTTCTTCTTTTTTCTTATTTTACATATTGATCCCAGTTCCCTCTCCCTCCCTCCATCTTTTTCTCACTCCCTCCCATGCCCCTCGACCACCCTCCCATCCCATTCCCCCCCAGACACCCTCCCTGTCATTTCAGTTTTTACAGCTGAATAAACTACCATTGTGCATAGGCACAACATTTTCACCGTCCATTCATCAGTTAATGGACATCTAGACGGTTTTCATGTCCTAGATACTATAAGCAGAACAGGGATGAGCATGGATAAGCACATACCTGGATGGTAAGAAGTAGCGTCTTTGGGCATATGCCCAGGAGTGGCATGGCTAGACCGTATGGTACATCAGTTCTAGCTTTCCGAGGAGCCACCACACTGATGTGTTTGCTCACATCAGCAGTGTGTGAAGAACATTCTTTCCTCACTTTCTTGCTATGTTTGTAGTATTTTGCTTCTTAATCTTAGCCATTCAGAGACCAGGGCAAAATGAAATCTCAAAGTAGTTTTAATTTGCATTTTCCTGGTGGCTATGGTGTGATGAATACTTTTAAAAACATTTCTTATCCATTTACATTTCTTCTGAGAACTTTGCCCAGTTCCATAGCTTACTTTTTAACTGGGTTTAATTTGCTTTGATGGTGTTTAATTATAATCTAGATACTAAGCCTCAGTCAGATATATAGTTGGCAAAGAATTCTTTTGGTTTTTTTTTTCCCACTCTGTGTGCTACCTCTTCCATAAATTATCAGCTTCCTTTACAGTATAGAAGTTTTTCAATTTCATGAAATCCCATTTATTGATTGTTGGTCTTGTTTGCTGGGTGAGTCATATACTGAAAGTTTTTATTTGAGCCTATATCTTTAATAGGACACCCTGCACAGGTTTTCAGAATGTTCATAATTTTCAGGTCTAATGAGATCTTTGATCTATCTGGGGCTTATTTCTGAGCTGACAGAGGTAGAAAGATTTGTGGGCTACAGTAACAATCAGAGGTTTAAGTAGGATTTCACTATGGCCACCGTAGTTGCACAAATGGTATGGGGATAACTAAGTACATTGTGGTTAGAGTTAAGGCCTGCTCCGCGGGGGAAAAATAAAATACATGCCCAATATTGTAAATCTGGCCAAGATACCATAGTTGAGGAGCTCACGGACCCAGTGGTAAACCTATTAGTATCCTTTTGCTAAATGACTGCTCTCTATATGCTATCGATGTTCCATTTATCTCTACACTCATAAATTAATGCAGATCTCAAAGAATATTTATTTTACAGTAAAGAGTAGTTAGCAAACAAACTCATAGCTGTTCAAATTTCAGAGAATAAGTATCTATGGGATGCCCAGCCTCAAATGGTACATCTACATCACACGCCCCTCCCAAGGCTCAGAACCATGGAAGAGGATATAGAAAGACTGTAACAGACAAAGGGTTGGGGAGAACTAGAGAAATAAAAACATGTGTTTCCATCATGACTGTTTAACTAATGAACTCACACAGCTGGGAATGTTTGCACAAAACCTGTATAAGATCAATGCTTTCAAAACTATAACATGAATGGACAGATGGGCTCATGAGCCCTCACCCTTATTTGAGGAGCTACTAAGAGTTGATAGCTTCTGGGGGAGGAAGACTTTTCTTTAAGGATATGGCTTCCAGTAAGTCTATCATGTTCCAGTGGATGGACCTGCACTTAAAAATCTCTCCAGAACATAATTTTGTACTCCATGAGTTAAAAAATAGAGAACACTGAGTTAGAAGGAGCAGGTTGAGTAGAAAATTTGTTGGGAAGAAATTAGGGAATGGAGTGGTGAGTGAGTGAATCCGCAAGGATTTGGGGAGTGGTTTAGGGAGTGAATCTGGGAGGATTTATGGTAGAGTGGGGCGCAAATATGATAAAAATCTGTTTTATGCATATATTAAACTCTTAAAGAATTAATAATTAATAAAATTGCACATTAAAATGTATTTATCCTCAATTGATTTCCCATAAAATTGTATAACATGCAGATTTGGTAAATGTTCATCTCTAAGATACTAATAGAACTCTCTTTCCTTCGATATATTAAGCTGATGCAGTTGTACTCTGGATTGTCTTCAGGGTTGTGTAAGCCTGTGTATTATATAATTATGCAGCTTATATTTTTGTAGTTGCTAACACATTTGAAACATAGTGGCAAAGTCCTCCAATTAGGGTTTAACTACCTATCTTATTATACATACAGTTTACTTTAAATTATTAAGAAGAAAAATCAAAAACACATGTCTCACTGCAATGTCCACTCTTTCAAAGAAAGTCTTCAAAATAGTAAGCTTTAAATTTACAGAGAAAGAAAGTCATATTTTTATGGTGTCTTCAGACTGCTGTTTCAAGGTCACTTTTGGAGAGTATGACCTTCAATTATTTTTAAAAAAATTGATGAACAAAACACCAAAACATACTACATGGTGATTTCATTTAAACTCCTTTGATGGGTGTGTGTGTGTGTGTGTGTGTGTGTGTGTGTGTGTGTGTGTGTGTGTGTGATCTTGTACAATAAGTTTATGCATTGTAGCACGAATTCTAGCTGGTCTTAATAAAATCTCTGTTACAGCAGGTCTCCCCGCCGGCCTCCCGGACCTGACGCCACGTGGGCCCACAGCCGCGCCAGCCCCAAATAACACTCAGGAGACTCTATATTTGATACAATCCTGTTGGCCAATTACCATTATTGTTAATGGGCTAGCTCTGTCTTAATTATTAACCCATTTTTACTTATCTAAGTATTTCCACGTGGTCGTCTTATGGGGGAGCTGCGCGGCAGGCGTCCTGCTTCTTCCCTGGCTACATCTTGACTCCACCTACTACTTCCTCTTCCTCCTCCTAGTCTCCTAGCCCCACCTATCTAGTTTTCTATTGGCCACAGGGCTTTATTAACAGTATGAGAAACATATATACAGAATCACATCTCCCATCAAATCTCAGAGACAGATAGATGTTGGGGTTAAAGGTGAAGATCAGAGAATCAAAGCACCCATCCACTAGAGAGTTCTCACCTCTACCAATGCTCAGACCCAAGGGATGATCCTCTCTTCATACTACATCTCCAGATTGCATCTCTCTCCTCTGAACCTCAGATGGCTTCTGGCTGTTCTGCTCACCAGACTGCACTGAGCTCCTGCCTCCTCCTGCCTCGCACTCCTCTCTATTGCTGTGATTAAAGGTGAAAGATCCCAAGTGCTAGAATCATCTTTGTGTGAGCTCTGTTTCTCTTTTAGATCGGATCAATTCCGTGTAGCTCAGGGTGGCCTTGAACTAACAGAGATCCACCTGCCTCTGTCTCCTGAGTGCTAGGATTAAAGGCATGTGCCACCACTGCCTGGCCTTATGGCTCACTAGTGTGGCTAGCTTTGCACTCTCTCTGGTCTTCGGGCAGGCTTTATTTGTTAGATCATAGACAAAGTATTACCACACATAATGTTTTCAAAGATGTTTAGTGTAAGTTATCTTTCTCCACGTCCCCTCTTCTGCTGTGTCCTCCCACCCTCTACCTCATTTAACCCTTCCTTTACCATTATTTGGCTTTCTGCTTGCAAGCTGTTTACAGATTTATGCCAGCCACCATGTGGGTGTTGGGACTCAAACTCAGGTTCTGTGGAAGAGCAGCCAGAACGTCAAACCACTTGGATACCTTTACTTTTACAGAGAAATTTTTGCAGATAGTTTACAGAGAGAATTTTTCTTACAAATAGCCAACAATAAGGTCTTTTTTTCTCCACATTGAAAATATCTTTCTTTTCATAAGAATGGCCACATCATTCCTATTTAAGGCATCTGCTAGCATCTATCTAAGTGATAGTCTCTTCTAATTTGAATTTAATTCTCCCAGTTATACTTCTTTACATTTACTTTTTTATTTGCCCTTAGTTATTTGAATATTAATGTGATTTTTCCATCTTTTGTTTACTTTAAAATTGAACCACTTTTTTTCTTTGTTTCAGCAATTGTGTTGATTTTTGCAATATGCATCTTAAACCCATTGTAACGTAGCTTCAAATATTTTAGTCCTCGTATAAAGCAACGAGTTCCTAATAATACATTTCCATTTTTTTGCTGTCATATTTCATTTTAAAACTTTCACATTTTCTTCCAAATATGTTATGAATTCTGTAACTTATTATTTTGTGTCACAATCAATTGTCTCTTAAGTTAGTAACTCAAAAACATATTTTATTATATGCATATTGAATATTTCTAGATTTCTTCCTTTAGCCAGAGTTCCTATAACATTTTTTGAGTGTAACCACACAAGAAACAGATCGTTTCTGGTGTTGATGCTCAAGGATCTAATACCAGCACTTTGGAGGTTGAGGTTGCAGAACCACCAGGCCAGCCCAGGACTGTGAGCTGTAATATATATATACTGATTTGTTTGTTTCTGGTTTTACATAATTATGGTGAAATAGCACCCACCATTACCATTCTTTCTGTTTCATTGTGTGGAATATGTTGAACTTCTCCTTCTACTTTTGTTTGTTTGCACTGACTTTCAATAATTTGATCAGGATGTGATTTGTGGATCCATTATTTCCTTAAAACATTCTCTCTGCACATTTTCCATTCTCATAATTGCACATTGATTGGAGATGTTCTGTGAGACATTGTGGTTTTATTAAGTGTTTTTCTTTTGTTTGTTTGTTGTTATTGTGTTGGAGTTTTTTGTTTATTTGCCTTTTAGCTCTCGATCCTCCTGTTTGAATAGTTTCTAATGACCACCTGCATATTTAGTGTTCTGCAGTATTTAGTATAGTGAAAAGCTGAATTCTGATGTGACATTTTCAGCTCTAAAATTTAGACTGAGATTTTGCTGTATCTGTGCCCATTTCCCTACTGGAAGTTCATATGCACTGCCTCATTACTTCTTAGTTTCTCTGAAATACTTGAACAAATTAGTGATTTTAAATTATTTTTTTTTCTTACCACACACATTCATTAATTCTTTTTTTAAAAATTCCTCTATTTATTTTACTTTCCAGCCCCCATCCTCCCTTCCCATCTCCCCTTTCTCCCATCTCCCCATCCCACCCTCCAACCCCCTCTTCTTCTGTTTCCATCCAGAAGAGGGTAGGTATCCTATGAGTATTAATAAAACATGGCATATCAAATTGCAATAAGACTAAGCAACTCCCCATGTATTAAGACTGAGCAAGGTAACCCAGTATGAGCCATTCATTATTTCTAATCTCCATTGGTTAACTTTAACCATTAACTAACTAATTAATATTGATTTATATTAATTATTGATGATTATTAATGCTTAATAACAATAATTTGTTAATGTTAATACTAATTCAGATCTGAAATTTCTTCCTTATCTACTAGCGTTTCTGTAGTTGTTGGGTATTTGACATAATATGCTGTAAATGGTGCTTCTGCAAATTATAAATTTTCCAGGATATCAACTTGATCTTTTCACCATTTATTTTCTTAGTTTGCTTATGTTACTCTGGAGTAGATTTTGCTTTAAGGCTGCCCTACTCTTTAGACTTGATTTTTCGTGAGTGCTACTAAAAGCTCAGTTTTACATTGATGCTTTATTTCCACTGAAATGAACTTGAACACTACCTAGCATTTTGTAAGATGTACATATTTCTCTAGTCACTCCCCAGTAGCTTCTCTGTATCCAACAGAGTTCTTTCCCCAGCCTCATCCTTTCTCACCTGTACCATACCCAATGTGATATTTAGCCAAAGACCTCTGATTTCCCTGGGCAGATTCTACAGCTCCTTGAAAAAGTTCCTCCGTCTTATCTGCATTCACTATCTGTGACTTGGACCTCTGATCATTCTTGATCTCAGTAAGATTGTTATGCTCTGCTTAATCTCCACTCTCAGAAAGTAACAGTCTAAAAAAAAAAAGCCAAACAATTATACAGTTTAGCCTATTTATTTCCCTCTTACAGAGGTTTGAGCTTCAAACTGTTTGGTGCCAAACGGCAGAAAACAAACACATCTCTATAGCTTCCTAGTAACAGCAAGGATGGAGTTGAGGGCTGGTAACCCCACAACACTCCTTCAGCTGAAGTCATTTACGTGGCACTTTAGAAAGCATGAAGTTTCAGACCCTGCAGAGACTGATAAACCAGATGCGATGTCTGGTTTGCTCAATGACCAAAGGTCCAAGCAAGGAATATGATCTAGGTTTTCTAGCATTCTGCTTCAGGAATGGCCTGTAGAAGAGAAAGAACAGACTCAAATAGACAACTCAGACAAGATTTTATGGTAGTCTAGACATTCTAATACTCATGGCAATAAAAAGAAGAGATGGTAGTTGAGAAATATTTGATGATAGTTTAGAGATGAGATTCAAAGGAAAGAATATTAGCAAGGAAGGCCCCCAGGCTTTTTGAACAAATATATGAAAAGTAATACCAACCACTGAGATTCTTTTGTTCATATTTCTGTATGAAATAAAGACTGTATGTTGTGCATGTACTTATATTTTTGTGATAGGACTATAATTCCAAAGTACCAGAAACAGAGTGGATATGACAAAAATATATTTTCACAGTTTGAGAAGTACAGGGAAACGTTTAGTCATGGTTGATCCCCCTGAATGTTGTAAGAGAAGATCTATTTCAAACCTCTCCTACTGGCATGTGGTTATTTCTCTCTATGACCCTGCACATTGTCATACATGTATACCCATCTCTGTCTAAATTCTTTTTCATAAGAACACTAGAATCATAATATATTAGAGCTCACCCTAATGACCTCATTTTAACTCACTTATTTCTGTAAAGACACTATTTTCAAGAAGTCATATACTGAGAGATTAGTTCTGTCTAAATACACAATTCAACCCACAACCACAGGTAGATGTGAAAGAAATGTATCAATGTTACAACTTTCTAATTAGTTGCACTCATGCAATCTTTAAATCCATGCACAGAAATGGCTACACAAGCTTACTCCATGATCTTCAGGACCTCCTGTTACGAGCACGTTTTTCCCTGCTGGTCGGTCCTGCCACTACGCCAGCCCCCAGTAGTAATACACAGAGACGCTGTATGTGATACAATGCTGTTGGCCAGGTACTAGTTTCTTATCGGCTAGCTCTTTCATAATGATTAACCCATTTCTATTTATTTAAGTATTTTCACATGGCTCATCTTACCAGGGAGCAACGGGCTGGCATGCTGTTCTCTCCGGGCTTCCAGGATCTCCATGCTGACTCCTCCTAACTACTTCCTCTTTCCTCCTAGTCTCCTAGCCTAGCCTATCTTGCTTTCCTATTGGCCAACAGTGCTTTATTCATTAACCAGTATAAGAAACATATTTACAGAATAACATCTTCCATCAACCTCCATTTTAATATAGGCACTGATGCTCATTATTGTTGAAATTTATATATGATTGTTATACTTGTGTTTCTAAATGTTAGAGTTGGCCTTGCATTGGTTAACAATTGATTCAAATGTTATTTCTTGATAACATTCTTAGAACTTCTTGGCAACAAATTTTCAAAAGCATATATTGAAACACACTCTTATCTTGATGAATACAAAGAATTGATTGTTTAGTTGGATAAAGATTATTAAGATAATCCTCAAATTTAATAGGAAAAGTTTAGATTTTAATGATACCAAACAAGCCATTAACTTATCTTCATGAACAGACTCTAAACATAATGAACATGGTTATACAAACTCAAACAATTAAAAAAAATCTCTCATGCTTGGTAGTACTAATAAAATACATGGGAATAAAGAACAGCCAGGGAAAGAGACCACACAAGTGAAAAAGTCACAAAACTGAAAATGTGTCTCCCAATCGTCAATGAGGTGGTGGGAAGTCTTTGAACTCACACAAAAGCATGATGATTGGCCCAATAAATTTCCCTTCCACAATGGAACCAGAACATATCTTGAGAACAAACAATATTCTAATATGCTTTACATATGTTCTTATTTTAGCTTATAGATAATTCTATATAGCAGAACCTCTATAATCGTGTTTGTTATTCATTAGGCAAAAAAGTAAGATTTCTCATGTGAGATGAGAACAGCAAGAAAGGAAAGAATAAATTCAACCCCAAATCAAATACAGAATGAGGTCTCTAAAATGTCAACATAGAGCCTTGTGTTTCAGATTGTCATTTTGGGATTAAGGCCACCCAGACATTATTTTCAATTTATGTTTTCAAGAATTATAGGTTAAACGTGCATTTCAAGACTTATTAACACAGTACTATAGAGAGTTTTATATGCTAATGAGCCTATTTATTTATTCTGAAAACAATGAAATATTCATGTTTATTCGTAAAAGCCCAGCTCATGCTATATTCCACATTCCTCTCGTAAATAGTTCTTCACATGTGCTTTTTCACTTGATTCTCACAGCTGTCTTTTAACATAGAAACCATTACTTTTTTGCTTCTGTTTTTAGTTAACATGCAAAAATAACAAATTTCCTTATTAATTTTCATTCATATATATCAGTATCAACCCCCACCAACTCTCTCATCCCCTCCTACAACCCATTGTTCCCATTCTCCCCTTTTTAATAATCTTTTTTATGCTTTCTTGCCATATATAAATCATATACATACACTTAAATCATGATTCTATATATAAAATAAAATGTGATATGTGTCTTCTTTTCTCTTCCCTAATATTTATTTGATGCCTCTTTCTCTTCATTTTTATATTCCTTAATTCCCTGACCTTGCATATACCCCAGTTTCCACATTGATGTCATATAAATGTATATATGTGTCTTACACATATTTACATTTATGTATATATTTATAATATAATTTACAATTCAAGTACAATATTCTTTTAAGTGTAGATTCCATACAATGAGAAACCATGTATTTGTCTTTCTTAGTATAGCTTATCAGTGATTTTATAAAAATTACATAATTTAATGTTGTGGAATATTAGTTTAAGATGTGTTACATGTCTTTATACTGTGGAACATTTGTGTAATGATGCAAAGATGTGTTGCATTCTTTTATGTTGCATTTGTTTAACTCTTTGCCTGTCTAAAAGACCTGGTCAGTCTAATAAAGAGCTGAACAGTCAATAGTTAGGCAGGAAAGAGAAATGGGCAGGGCTGTCATATAGAGAGAAAAAATAGAAAGAGAAAAAGAAGGATTGAGGTATGAGAACAGAAGGGGAGAGGACACCAGGGGCCAGCCACCTAGCTATACAGCAAGTCCCAGAGTAAGAAGTAAAGAAAAAATGTATAGACATAGAGAAAGGTAGAATCTCCCAGTGGCAAATGTAGATGGGATAATTTAAGAAAGGCTGGCTAGAAATAAGCCAAACTAAGGCTGAGCATTCATAAGAAAGAATAAGTTTCTGTGTATTTATTTGGGAGCTGGGTAGAGAGCCTGCCAGAGAGAGCAGAGTAAAAGACAACCAACAATAATTAACTCTTCTTTAACGTTGATTAGAACTCCAGCGTGTGTGTGTGTGTGTGTGTGTGTGTGTGTGTGTGTGTGTGTGTGTGTGTGTGTAGGGGGGCAGTGAGCACATGCGTGCACACATATGCCCACTCATGCATGTATCTTTTATATCTTCTTTATCTATCCTTCTATTGATGACTATCTAGTTTGCTTTCATATCTTTGCTATTGTGAATAATACAATAAAGATGGACATGCAGGTACTTCTGTGGTATGTTCACTTAGGAAGGAAGAAATTCAACGATAAAGTAGGTTGTCCAAAAGAACTCAGCTCTAGCTAGTAGGCCTAATGTTATGCTAATATATTCATTAATATAAAGGCGATGTTACTAAGAGAAAGATAAGCTCTCCTTTTCATTCAATTTATTGATGCATTTATCTATTTATTTTTTTATTATTTGCTATGTGGTAGACAAAGGGTTATGTCCATGGAGTGGGTGTGTAGGTGAACTTGTAGGGATCAGCTCTGTCTTTCCAACATGTGAATCCTGGGGATGGAACTCAGGTTGACAGACTTGGTGGTAGAAGCCTTTGCTGACTAAGACATCTCATCATCCTTAGCAGCTTCCCCCTTTATCCATTCCTCCTCCCCAAATAAAGGCAATAGCTTAATGATTAATTATATTTCTCTCATGTAACAATCCAAAAGTGAATGGTTCTCAGCAAGCAGATGGCCTATACCCTCACATCCTCCTTTGCTATTCTTGGTTCAAAATTCCAGTTGTCTCTTTTTCTCAGCCATCATGAATGGAAAAGGGGGAGGATATAATGCCAGCCATTGATTTACTTTAACTGATATATTTAAAAGACCATCCACATGAGCTTACGGATCATAACTAAAATCACAGAGATAAATCAACAGTGGGGTGGGATCTGACTGGGAGGCCATAAACAGAAGGGGGAAAATGACCAGAGCTGCTTAATTAGATGCAGAATATGGTTAAGTTAAAGAATTCCAAGAAACCCACAGAGAGTGGCCAGACAGTGTGCAAAAACAGATACAGTAAGCAGCCTTGAAGGACATTAAACAGGACAGAACTCCCTACAGAGTAACAGTGACTTGAACCAAGGACTCAGATAAAGAATGACCTACATTCATACAATTCCCTGTTGCCTATACTAGTGTGTCTCTTCTCATGATAATAAAGTTATACAAGACATTTGCATGCAAACAAATCCATAGAGATCAAAAGAGGATTAGCAGATGGCCTAGGTATCTTCATCTTCAATGAGGATCTGACATGGGTTTTAAGAATAGCTTAAGCATCTGGCAAAGGATATGATAGATAATGAAGGTCTTAAGTTGAAGATAAAAGGGTTTACACAAAGTTCTGTGACCCCGAGACCCTTCTGGGTCCTAAAGAACTGTTAAATCTCTCTAGTCCTAAAATATGGTCAAAACAACTGTTGATTCACAGTACGTGATAGGAAGTAATCGAAGAATCGTGTTTAAGACAATCACATAAGCTGGTTTGTTTAAAAAAAAAATCAATGAAATCATGCTCTGATAGATTGTCACAGAACATTTACACACATAAATACAATTTAATAATAACTGGATGTCAAACAGAGACTAGTGGAATCATGAATTCAATTTGACTCTCAAAGCCTTTCTGGAGAAAGCTGCTTTTTATCAAGATGTGAAAGTATGTGCCTGAAATGCATGGCAACAAATAGGAGGAAGCTACAGGAGGCACTGTGGGTGGGAAGTTCAGAAACAAAATACCTCCATGATGGAAGCAACCATTCATGCTCTAAGATGTTGTTATGATAGCGGTCAGATTTACTTTCAAAATAAGGGAAGCTATTTGGTATAGCAACTTAAAATTGGGAATAGAGGTCCAGCAGGCAATGGAGAATCTTAAGTTTTTGTACTAGCATTTATTGAAGCCATTGATTTTGGTAGCTACAAAGAGCAATGTCTTAAATGCAAACTTTTAATTTATAACTCTAACTGAAATAACAACAGGCTTCTACCTTCATCTGTTTTTTTTTTACTTATTAAATACTTTCTGTGTTCATATTCATGCAAAATTAAATTTTCTGCTTTCTTATTTATCACCATTGGCGTTTCTAGACATGCTTTCCTTGCCTTCCTATATTATCAGTACCAGTTTCTGTTCAATGAGATAAAGATAAATGTTTTTCTAGGTAAACTGCTTTAAAGGTCAATGGACAATTGGTGTGTGCTCTGTTGTTGCTGTTATTATTGTTTTTCTATCCTTGATTCTTCCTGACAATTGGCTATGTACCTGGAAGGATGAATGGATCTCTAGCATATACTTTCAAGTTCTGGCAACCGTAAAAACAGAAACTATATGTCAGGGAAGGTGGAATGTGGATGAAGGCCTCTGATGAGCTGTCATGGCAACTCTGAACTGCATTAATCTCTCTCTGCCTGACAGAGAGCTAATTCTCTAGCCTGACTCATTAAGGTACTGATAAGTGCACCAGAACATAATCCTAACTGACATAGTGGTTATAAGAAGGAGTAGAGAAATAAATGAACAAAGATTCCAAAAAGCCACAGGTCCACACTGTTCTGCTTGCTATATTGTCTAGACTTTGTGTGCTATATTGTCAAAGTTACAAAAACACTCATTTTATCATCTTCTTTTTCCTTCTTTTAAGCTATTGTCACTCTTCAGAGTGAACACTGGTATTATACCTGCTTTTTAAGAGTCATCACATTGACAAAACAAAACAAAACAAAACAAAAATCAAATTAGTACTATGTACCCAAATCATAGAAATTGCATGTCATTCTTTGTAAAAGTACCTACTATCTGCTGCAAAGAGAAGTTTCCTTGATGAGAGGTGAGGACTACACTAGTCTATGAGCATAAGGGCAAATCTTTAGAGTGTAGTTAGGGTTTGTCCTGGGAATTTGAAAAGGAGCAATGAGGGATAGTCTGGAGGAATGGAAGAGAGAAATGGTGCAATTATATTATGATCTCAAAAATAAAGAAAAACTGTCAAAATGCATACTGTTCTTTTAAAATTAATTCCACACACTTTCCAGAAAATAATATAACTAAAATGTTCTTCATGACTCAGTATTACATAGATATGTACATATATATCAGATTTTCTATTGCATAACTTTTTCTTCTTCTGGACATCTATACCGATTCCCTAGATTGGCTATTGTGATCACATGATAAACAGACATGCAGATATTTATACAATAAACTGTCTTTGATTCTTGGAGGTTATACCCACAAAAGCAGATGGCCGAACTACACAGAAGTCCTGCTTTTGGATTTTGGAGAGCCTGCATATGGATTTCTTTAGTGCCTGGACTCATCTGCATTTCCCTCAGCAATAAGTAAGACATGTGCCTTTTTTCCCCAATATCCTCACCAGCATTTATCAACTTCCTTAGTCCCTGCCGAACTTTTATTTATTACTAGTAGTCATATAATTATCATTATTCATTCATGCATACATGCATGTGTGTGTGTAGGAGTGCAAACACATCTGTAAGAGTAGCTGTATGCGTGTTGTCAACTGAAAATGGAGGCCAGGAAACAACTTTCTCATATATATATGATTTTCTCTTATTTTACATATCGATCCCAGTTTCCTCTCCCTCCCTACCATGCCCCCCCCTGGTCCCTCCTCCCATCCCATCCCCACCCCACCCCCACTCCACAGGGAGGGTGATGCCTTCCAGGAGAGATCAACAAAATCTGTCAAGTCATTTGGAGTAGGATCTAGGCCTTCCCCCTGCCTCTAAGCTAAGGAATTAATAACTAACTTAGATGCCACCTTAGAGACCTCATCTAGCAGCTGAAGGAAACAGAAGCAGACTCCCACAGCTAAACACTGAGCCGAAATCCAGCAAACAACTTTCAAGAATGGTTTTATACTTTAATCTTCAGAGCTGCAAATCTAATACATGTTCACAGATCAACACTGCAAGTACTCTTAACCACTGTGCCTTCTCACCAGCTCTGTGATGCTTTTTATAACCATTTTACTGAGATTAAAGGCAGATCTCTGTGAGTTCAAGTCCAGCCTGGTCTATAGAGCTAGTTCCAGAACAGGTTCCAAAGCAATACAGAGAAACCCTGTCTCGAAAAACCAAAACTAACTAACTAACTAACTAACTAACTAACTAACTAACTAACTAAATAAATAAATAAATAAATAAATAAATAAATAAATAATTTTTTAGAAAAGGGGGAAAGGGCAAAGAGCTACTAAACAAATTGGGAGCATGGGGGGAGGGGGGGAGAAAAAGGAGAGGAGCAGAGGAGGGAGCAGGAGAAGAGGAGGGATCAGGAAGATTGAGTCAGGGGATGAATAGAGGACAGCAAGAAAAAGACATTATAGGTTTAAAGAGAAATCTGGCACTATGGAAATATCCAGATATCTATAAGAATGACCCCAACCAAGAATCTAAGCAATAGTGGAGAGGCTACCTTAAATGTCCTTCCCCAATAATGAGATTGATGACTAACTTAAATGCCATCCTAGAGCCTTCATCTAGCAGCTGATGGAAGCAGAAGCAGAGATACCCACAGCTAAGCACTGAGTTAAACTCCTAGAAGCCAGTTGCAGAGAGGGAGGAATGATGAACAAAGGGGTCAAGACCATGCTGGGGAAACCCACAGAAACAGCTGACCTGAACAACTAGGAGCTCACAGACACTAGTCTGACAGCTGGGGAACCAACATAGGACTGAACCAGGCTCCCTGAGTGTGGGTGTCAGATAGGCCTGGGCAATCTATAGGGCCTTTGGCAGTGGGACCAGTATTTATCCTTAGTGCACTAACAGATTTAGGAAGCACATTCCCTATGGAGGGATACTCCCTTAGCCTAGATACACAGGGGAGGACCTAGGCCCTGCCACAAATGACTTAACAGACTTTGATGATCCTTCATGGAATGCCTCACCCTCCCTGGGGAGTGGATGGGGGATGGGATGGGTGTCAGTGGGGAGCATGAGAGAATGGGAGGGAGAGGGAACTGGGATTGATATGTAAAATAAGATTGTTTCTAATTTAAATAAAAGTATATATATATACATATATGTATATATGTATATATATGTAATTATATATATATACATATATGTATATATATAATTACATTCACAATGTCCAATCATTTGTATTTGGAACATTTGGGGAAAATACTCTACTTTCTATCCTATTTTGATGAATCTAAAGTTTTATACCTAAACCATCTTTAACCATAACTTCTAATGCCATCCTAAAAATATCTCTTTAGAGATTAAAACATCTTAGATAAAGAACTTAAGCTTTTACATTTCACAACCATATAAACTTTACATCTTTTACGTAGGCTTTTTAAAATTTGGTAACAAGGAAAACTGTGTAACTATCTAATCTTCAGTCTGCATCAGAGAACCAAAGTAAACACACATGAGTAAACAGGAAGTGCAGAGCAAACAACTTCCAAAACTATCAAAACAACAGAGACATCTGGCTGACTGGACAGTTTCACCAGTATTCCTCTGTAATGTTGGAGCATCCATCTTTCACCTACTAGAATAGCTCACAGACTGTTTCTGTGAATCAGGAATTTAGAAGGACTGTCCTACCCTTGTCTTGGCAAAGGTTGGCAGTCATTCTTTTGTGTCCTGCTTACTCAGTTTAGAGAGCATACTATGAGCAGTCAAGGCAAAAGCAGTTTCTTGTTTTGATACACCGAAAGCAAACTCCATATGGAAGATTGTTGATATCCATGATCCTTTTTTGAATTAAATTGTTGCTGTCAGAAGCAGATGTGTCCCATTGTCATGAAAACCATTAGCTTACTAAAACCTCTTAAATACCACATTCTGTAGGTCTCTGAAGTGTTTGACGACCATCTGTCTAAAATATACCTCTGTTTGACCTTAAAAACATGCCTAACATGACTACAAGTTTGAATGTTATAGATAACTACTAGTCAGCACTTCTTAATTTTCCTAAGTAGCTTATAATAAAAATTTTCAAGGGTTAGAGATTCATATAATATTGTTAAACATGATGCATAGGCATAATACCTTAAACAAGAGTAGAAACATATATACAGTATAAGAAAAATAACCTTAAATTGTATTAATATACAAATATCCATATCAATGTAAAAATTTAAGACTAGTAGTTTGTTTTAGTTTAAAAGTATATTAAACAATCTACCCTTTCTCCTATAATTCCTTTACATATCCCTCCTTTTCCCTTCAGAAAGAGATGCCAGAATCTAATCAACAACAACTTGCCACCAATCCCCCTGAAATGAAAAACTGCCATAATCCATTGAATGACCAAAAAGCATCTACTCTACCTCTTGGGAATCAGGCACTGTGTTCTCTAGTCTGTTTCCTGATGCCTGGAAGTGACAGCATCTCTAGGGCAACCTGAGGAAATTAGAATAATAAGTCTATGCTTTGCCACATAGCTCAGTTACCTCTTGTTGGTAGAGAGCATCTGACTTGCTCTGAGTTAGGTGGCAAAATCTCAGGCCTAGATTATTCCTCCTAGTTTCTCTGTCTCCCCAGAAGTTGCATCTATTCTTCCTGCCTAGTTCTTGGCCCTTCAGCTTTTTATTATACCAATCACAACAATACATCTTCACATAGTGAACAAATATCTCACAAGTGTATGCATGTAGTATTTATTCCTATGAGATACTGTAACAGAGCCACAGATCTTAGTAGGCCCCGAAACTTTATCACAACCAACTCTATGATGAAAGTGCCATTCAGGCTGTAAGACTTAGTATATAGACAATACCACCTGCCAAAATTTAAAACAAAGATGAATCCATCATAGTCCATAGTTCAGGTATACAAAGTCTCTGAATGTTCTAATCTTGCTTTTGGGCTTCTATAGTTTATATCTGGTTAACTGTTCTTGTTCACTGAAGTATGTCACACCAGGACATGTTTTGTGTGTGTGTGTGTGTGTGTGTGTGTGTGTGTGTGTGTGTGTGTGTGTGTGTGCTGAATAGCTCACCCCGAGAAAGGCTCAAAGCTACACTGAGATCCCAAGTGTCCACTGTAGCAATGGGCTTTCTATTAGCTTAGACTCATTTCTGAGCAATCTTATCTAGTGAGTACCCCACAACAAATATTAACTCCCTGCTGGGTAAATGTTTGCAAAAGTTGTTCCCATCCTACAGCATATCTCTTTACTTTGTTGACTGTTTATTTTGCTGTGCATAAACGTTTTTTTTTTTGATCAAGTGATCTCACTGCTCTTATTACTCAGCTACTAAATACCTATTCAAAAAGTTATTGTTCATGCCAAGAGTTTGAATGTTCATTCCACATTTTTCTTTAATTACTTCAGAGTCATTGCTTATTACATTAAGGTCTTTAAAATGATAAATTCATTTCTACATGTTATTTGAAAAACTTTTTATCACAATAAATGCCATTTCCTTCCATTTCCCTTGAGTTGGTTCCTCTCCTTCGGCTTTCAATCTAAATGTGAGAATAAGCTTGGTCAATGTGAAACAGGCAGTGGCTTAATAAACGCTTGTATGGGGAAGCCCTTCCACTACTTTTTGAGGTGCGACAGAGCTGAGACCGCCACAAAAAGAGGCCTCAGACAGTCTTCAGAAAAGCAGAAGGTCTTATGAAACTGGCCAACCCTCTTTGTGCTTCCCTGCCAGCTGACCTGAAGATTTACAGCTTAAGCTAATGTCTCATCTGTTTGCTTGCTCGGTGTTTTTGGAGTGGGTTTTTTTTTTGTTTGTTTGTTTGTTTTTGTTTTTGTTTTGTTTTTTTGACACTGCTTTTTGGAGTTTGATTTGTGAAAATAGTGATGTCAACAAGAAGATGATTCTCAACTTTGATCTTTCCTTTTAAATCTTCAGTGTCAATAGAGTGGCCTTTTAGAACCAGTTGATGATCTTATTTTATAAGTAGAAACAATACAAAACAGGAAAAATAAAAGCAGTTGAACACAAACAAAGAAAGCTGACTGGTGTTCTTGTGAGTTGCCTCACCACCTTCCACTTTAGAAACACTTCAATGCTGTGGGCTATGGAGATAAATTTTCTTTTTAGTGATGTCCCTACGACTTTGTTATTATAGCCTAAGAAATTTTGCTTTTTCATTCTAGTTTCATAACCTACTCCAATAAAAAGTTTGTTGTATTCCAATTAAAAAAAAAATCATTACCATGATCATTAGGCAAAAAATACCTTTCTTTTTGCAAACATATTTCTTCATACAAGAATTTATTTTAAAAACATTTTAAATAAACTATCATCTGAGACCACTGTTTGTGACATTTTTCCTCTTCAGAATGTTCACTACAGATTTTTACAAAAGTTGGTATCAATTTATGATGAGAGTCAAGTAGTCAGTAACAAAGAATTTCACCTGCGTGGTATGTATGTATAAATAAAACCTGTTATCTCTCTCTCTCTCTCTCTCTGGATGAGTATATATATATAATATATATATATATATATTATATATATAGTCTGTCCCTAATAAATGTTTAGCTTTCAGAGTGTTAACTATAGAAATAGAGTGTTACCCCATAGAAATAATCCAATTTCTGGGTATGAGGGTATACGACTATAATCCTACTACTCGAGATTCAGAGGCAAAGAGAACTGAATTTGAGGCTAACTTGTCCCAGATAGAAAATTCCAAGCTATCTATGGCTACATATGGAGAGTCTGGCAGAATAATGAAGAAGAGGAAGAGGAAGGAGACGAAGGAGATAGAATCAAGGAGAATCAAATTATGCATTAATAATTTAGTAATACATCAAAGCATAGCTGGTAAACTGTCCCATTGGATACCAGCAGACTAATGTGTAGTCTAAACGGAGGAGGAGAAAAGGAAACACATAAGACTAGAATCAATGGAGGTGGCGTGGACCTGTTCAGTAACCAACCATAGGCCATGGTCTGCTCACCACCCCTCCCTGTCCTGCATCATTTCCTCTCATCCCAAATATTAGTGAAATACTTGCTATGGAAATGAACCTTTTCAATGCAATTGGATGGAATGGCTGGGTTTTGTACCAATATTAAGTCCAGGTATAGAAGTCAAAGCGAAAGCACCATCTGTCCTAAGCACATAGCACACCTGGCCCACAGCAAGATGGCATTCCTGCATGGTACCCAGCAAACCAGCCACAAATACAAACACGGGAGAGCGTATGATGCACCCCAGACACGTCTTCACCTTAGTAATATGAAGGCCAGGTCCCTAAGGAGAGGCCACCTTTTCCTTATTTCTCAGAGTAAAGAAGGGGTAAAATATAGAGGCGCTCAGAAGTCTCCTGGGAGAACCCCGAAATGGACTTTGGGAAAAGATAAAGTTCTCCTTCGCGCGTCTTCAGTAGCATCACTGACACTCGTGTCTACAAGATAATTTTATTTGCTACCCTAAAATTGCTCACCCCATCTTCCTAAACCCTTCTCTCTCTCTCTCTCTCTCTCTCTCTCTCTCTCTCTCTCTCTCTCTCTCTCTCTCTCTCTCTCTCTCTCTCTCTCTCTCTCTCTCCTGAAAGCCATCAGTTGCTTCCTGATGACACGGAGTTTCCAAGTAGAAATTTCTCTTGGTGCACAGAGTTCAAAATACCTGGCACCAGTGCTCCTAGATAGAGTAAGCTCAAAATCACATTATTTCTTGTATTGCTTAAATAGTAATGGAGGCCAAGTCACAGTTTGAATACATTCATATCTATGAGTCAAATATTGAGAACTGCACCTATAAGTCACTGGGCGGCGCCTAGCATCCTCCATGGGGAAGGGCAGAGGGCTGGGGTTCATCATCTCCCTGAGCCTCTACAGGAGCCTCATCTTCACCCCGAGCAGAAAGGCCATCGGTAAACACACACAGCACCATGCATACTGTGCCCCCCTTTCTAAAATGTTATGTGCATTGGTGGTTTGTCACGGGCGTCAGGCCCTCTGTAACTGGAGTTACAGACAATTGTGAACAGCCATGTGGGTGCTAAGAATTGAACCCGGGTCCTCTGGAATGCCAGTCAGTGCTCTTAGCCCCTGTTCCTTTTTGTTTCCCAGAAAAGCTGCCCCATGAGAAACATCTACAAAACTTACATCCACCCTTTGTGATGATCTTTGTGGCCATCACTTCTTCTAAGACCCCTAGATGCATTAACATCCTTACAATGACTCTGCCGAGGATGTGTGGTTATAGGAGTGGAAAAACAGAACGTTTTCCCACTAAATACTAAATATTTTTTTGGTGTTCAATTCTTTCCCTCATAACCCTGTTGCTTTTTCAACTGAAAATAGGTCATGGAAAATGCTTAAGAAAGATTTGTTGAGTGACTGAATGAATCCTTCAACTAATTATATTTGTTGTCATTACGTATCTGTAGGAATTTTGATTTGGCCAAGTTGATTACATGAGAACTCTGCACTTCCCAGGCTACTCAGCCTGCACAATTGTTGCTTATGTCTCATGGTCATTTGGTCAGTCAAAAGTCCTCAGGAACATGGCATTCAAAATGCTGGTGCAGAGACTTCACTGGGGAGGCTGTGTGGAATTGCAATAATGAGCACGTTAGGTGTCTGCTAGGAGCTGTCTCGCCCAATGGAAACACATGGCTATTGTGTATGTTTGTTTGTTTGTTTCTTTCTTTCTTTCTGTCTTTCTTTCTTTCTTTCTTTCTTTCTTCCCCCTCCCCCTTCTCTCAACCGCGTGGAAATGCTGCTTTAACAACTCTCTAAGTAGTTTTAAGAGACTTATTTCCACTGTCCCAGACCACAGGGAAGAAAGCCATGTTCTCTGAGTCAAACAACCTTTCCCATGTTTATTCTCCAGTCTCCCCATAAGCCACACTAGGATATTCCTTTGTCACCCACAGGAACATGCTGCTCACGCGTGGTCCTTCCCTGCTTGTTTGCAATCCCTTGTAAAGCCCAATCTTCTCTAACTGCATCAAGCCATGCACTATAAATCACATTTGCATCCCATTTAGAGCATAAACCACAATAGACACTGGAGAACAAAAGGAACCTCAGGCCCAGCTTTTTAGACAAAACTCCCACACATTGATAATTGGAAGCACATAAATCAATACACAAGCAAGGTTTCAAACTTGTGCCTTTCTTTAAGTTGGTTGTCTTTCAGCCTCACCCACTTTCAGTTCTGACAATAAACCCCCTTGGAAAAAGTAGGAAGGGCAAAAGTAAAACAGTAACAAAAACTTCCGGGATAGCAACAGAAATGGAAACAATGTCCATGGGTTATCTGACCAACTATGTTACCAGAGCCTTCACGTGACCTTGCTTGAGACCCGTATGACTGCTTGATAGCAGTCAGCTCCCAATTTTTGTTCTAAAACATCAGCTGGCTACTAATAGCTCAAGGATCATCCTTGAGCAAATAAGGCTTAGCTTAAAAGTTTTCAGAACTATAAAAAATAATTTCACCCCTAGCTTATATAAACAGTTCCCAGGAATAGTGTTTGATTTTCTGGTTGTGTTTCATTATCCATTGAAGCTCATTGTTCAAACTAGACTGAATTCCTTTACAATACAGTCCTAAGCTTAATTACCCTTTAAGGTGCAAATGCAATGGAAAGTGAAAAGCCTTTCATTATGATACAGAGCAGCTGATTCTGATTTGCTGCTGGACTTAATTCTACGTGCTCTGCACACAGAAGTATTCCACAGCCAATGAACTATTTACCTCCCTTAAAAAAAATCAATAAGAAGGTAGCCCTGGTCACTGCACTTCACCTACCTCTAGAGAACCATTGGAATATTAACGCCAGTCAACTTTTATGCCTGACATGTTAGAAATGGCTTGAAAGGATAATGATTTCCTACAAGAGGTTGAATGTGTGTCTGGCTTGAACTAGTCTGGCAACAAAAGTAGGATTTTAATTAGATTATCAGAGGGCTATTTGTTAAATTTTGGAATGCTGATAAAATTTTAAAAGCCTTTCTAATCTGGAGATAATTACCTTCAATCATTAAACTTGTTCTTGATTAAAAATCTGAAAATGAGCCTGTTAAGCCTTCAGCAAAATCGTAAGCCTAATAAAACACTGAAAATAACACTGCCAAGCTACCAGCAAACTTGAACAGCTACTAGTCCTAGAATCTGTGCAACTGGTGGGAATTAAACTAATGCTCAGAAGAAGCCTAGTGCATCTTGAACGAATTCTGCCTTGGGTTCGCTTTGGGACCTGCTTTAGAAAAACCAGCGGAAGATTTACACTTGTATAAATCTCTGGAAAGTGCCCAAAGAGCAGAACTTCCTTATGTTTCCAAGTGGCAAAAGTGATGAAGACAAAGGATTATGTTGATTTAACTCCTCGGCTGACATTCTAGAGATCTGAGAAGTAAGCTGGCTAAAAAAGAAAATAACCAAGGGCCAAATGTTACACATGTGCAGCATTGACAGCCTTAGCTTAGGACTTGCGGGATGATGGGCACTCTGCTCACAGGCCGTTCCATAAGCTCTCTTCTTGCTTTGTAGCTAGGTACTCAAGAGTAGCACCAAAGGGCTTGTGGATTTACCCTGGAGTTTCAAATACAAAAGAGGGCCATCCTGACCCTTGTTAGATGACAATTACCATGAAGACTTTGTTATGTACCTAATGAATCTTTCTAGTATCTTGATGGATATTATTACTTTTGGCCTAACACTGTCACAGGAGAAAGCAAGTGCTATTAATTATCTCATTATATAAGTAGATAAACCAGAATAAAATGAACATATAACTTGCCTAGGTTTCATAGTTAGAGATGACATTTAATGCAAGCCATGTTCTAAACTAATCTGTTCATGGAACTAAATGCTTTTTGTTTTTTGAACTCACACCATCCACAGGCTAACAAACAAGTTATTGCTTAAATTGTTTGATGCCCTAAATAGTTTATAATTATACCTTAAATGGCTTTGGTATATTTTTTTATTCCAAACTTACGGGGTGCCTACCATGTGTTGGTATAAGAGTTTTACAATATACAATGAATAACACCCAAAGAACCATTATCTGTGATCTCAAAGGTTTCAGTCTGTGTTCCAAAGTGCAAATAAAGCAAGCAAGAAATATAATAATACCCAGCCATGTTAAGATTGCAGAAGGAACTGAATCTCTACAGGTCCGAGAACATTCTCTTAAGTCACATCCTAGGCAACAGCACTATCAGTATTGGGAAAAGGATGCTAAAAGTATGGGTCAGGAGCAGCAAGGAGAGAGGTCTCATACAACAAAACTCTGCCTTACCTAAAAAGGCATCAGAGAAATATTGCCCCTCATTGAGTTATGTAACACAATCAACGCCATAGTGTAATATTCCTAACTATGGGGAATTTATCATCTGAGGTACAATAAGGAAACAGGGAAAAAATAAGAGAGACCTATGCTGCCTGATAAGTCTGAGCTAAAGCATAAATTATAAAAGCATATAAAAACTAGGGAAGAAGACAGGGGATGCAAAGGTGTGCCACGTTAATAAGGCAGGTGCTGCTACAGAAGTAGGTAGCTTAAGGGGAACTTAAGAGGGACACTAAGCCCAATTTTATGGTTAAGGAAAGAAAATTTTACACAAAGAGAAGAATCTGTAAAACTTAACAGATGAAAAGTAAGTCTGGCTCCACCCTAGCTGGAGTGCAAACGAAGCCCAACAGAGCAAAACTAGTGGGATCTTTTGAAAACTGCGCTCCTTTCTTTTTTTATTAAGGAAAATTTACTTTTCATTTTTGCATACCATCCCTAGCTCCCCCTCCATCCCCTTCTGCCACCCCCACCCTCACACTTGACCCCCCTCCCCTCTTCAGACACCTTCTCCACTGTCGCTAGGAGTCTTAGCTGGCTCTTCCTTGTGGATTCCTGAGAAGTTTTCTAGCACTGGGTTTCTCTCTAACCCTGCAATGGCTCCCTCTATCAAGATAACTCTGATAACTCTTTCATTGTTCTCCTGCAACTTGGGAAAATACTTAAGATCTCCTAGGAAAGTGCATTTCTAATCCTCAACTTCACCTTCCAACCTAGAAAGGTAATCTGTTTTTCCCAAGCAACAGATATAAGAAGCTATTCTTGGTTTGGGTTTTTGTTTGGTTGGTTGTTTTTGAGGGTTTTTTTTTTTTTTTTTTTTTTTTGTGACTGGGTTTCTCTGTGTCACTTTGGAGCCTGTCTTGAAACAGTAGACCAGGCTGGCCCCGAATTCACAGAGATCCGCCTATCTCTGCTCCCCAAGTGCTGGGATTAAAGGCGTGCACCACCACCTCCCAGGAAAAGAGCTATTATTATGTCATCTTTCTTTACTCTTAAATAAAAAAATCACATTTACCCCTGATTCTTCATGGTTACTTCTATACATACCTTATATACATACACTACTACAACTACTACCATTGTTTAATATTGTTATCAATATTATTATTATTATTATTATTATTACTGGCACGCGTGCATAAATAGCTCAGAGGCATGTTCATATGAATAGACTTTGCATTAGATTTCGCTGACACGGGAACACAGAAAGCAAGTTCATGCACAGTCGATAAAACTTGGGGATCAAAGCTTCAGAAGAGGTTGTCGGGTTCACCACCACATGGTCTGATGGGGAAATAAAAATCACCGATGCTCCCATTTCTCTGAGCTGTGGTAAATACATCTTTCCATTCCACTCTAAAATTCTCATAGCCTTTTGAATCTACCCTGTGGTTACCCAGTGGAATCCTATACTAAATAGGATATAGCCACATTTCTGTTCGCACAATGGGTCATAGAGCACTGTCCAAAATAATGGGGTTTGGAAATCCCCCCATTATGTGGTCAATCGATGGTTATGGTAGAATTCAAAAGTCTTTAAATTACATTTTGCCCAAGTGCTTTCAACCACCGACATTGTTTAGCGAGCCACACACACGCATGTACACACAAACAAAGCTGTGTTTGTTACAAACCAGCTTCGAAGTTGATCTGAAAATAATGATCTATACTAAGATTCTTATGTAAACATTTATTTAAGTTTTATAAGGAACAAAACCAACATGTTTATGCTTATACTTTTAAAGACGGTCAGGTTCCTAGAGATTTGTTATACCACTGGCTTCGGTTTTAAAATTAGTTTTAGGAACAAAATTTGTGTCTACGGCAATATAAAAATGGACGAGCTCTAAAGAATATATTCAATGCTTTCTGAGAGCAAGCACCGATGTAAAAAGGGGGGGGGGAGAAACGAAGGATGTAGAAGCAAGACGGCTTTTAAAGTGCAGCCATTCAGACACTGGCTGACTGCCAACTCAAAACCTGGAAAGACATCTTGAAACCTTTAAATACCATAATTTTCAGCTGTAAGGAATTCTCTCCGTGTTATCAAAGTACTGAAAAAAGTATTCTTTTATAGATCTCCAGATCCAAGGTTAAAATGCATTTTAGGAGATGTTTATTTGAAATTATTTTGCTGCTTTCCTCTGCAGTCCATCCCGTGTGAGATGAGGTCAACTGGAGTTCAGACGAGACTGAACCACTCAATTTTGTAAATGGAGCAACTTAAAATTTCTTCCTCGATGTGATATACATATACATATATATATATATATGCTATTTTTTTATAAAAATCTAAATTTTATTTCACCTGTAACTGCTTAAACATCTCAATTACAAATGACACAACTGAACTCGAAAAAATTTTTTGTTGTTTTAAAGAATTGTTACTCAGCATCTTATGTGTAGTCAGGCTCTCTATAAAAGAAGTTGAAGCTTTCTTGGCCACATCACTTCTGACAAGAGGTTTTATTTAACACGGTTATGCTAAGGTGGAGTCTTAATTTGCCAGTTCATAAAATCAATGGCTTCCTCGTTTTTTCTTTAATACTGAATAACTTAGCCCATTTCCTTCACTGTGTCTCCATAATAATGATAGCTATATTGAACACTCGTACCATAGGTAACAAATTTCACAAAGGGTCTCAGACCTAACTGTCTACAAGATTAATATCAGCCAGGGCAAGTAATCAGCATGACACAAAGGTGAACTTCCTGGGCTTGGGAAACGGTGTAGCCACTAACAGAAGTACTGCTTCTTTCTTACGCATCCCAGCACCCATCTCTGACAGCTCATAAGCAGCTGCAACTCAGTTCTAGAGGATCAGATGCCCTCTTTGGGACACTGTTGTCACCTGCACTCCCATGTGCACAGACTCACACAGAAACACACACACACACACACACACACACACACACACACACACACAAAAAAAAACCTAAAAATAAATCTTAGAAAAATAATACAATTGTACTTATTTTGATTAAATATTATGTGTGATGGCATTTTGCTTCTGATCTAACAAATAAAGCTTGCCTGAAGATCAGAATGCAGAGCTAGGCACACTAGTTAGTCCTAGATGCCAGGCAGTGGTGGCACACACCTTTAATCCCAGTACTACGGAGGCAGAAGCAGGCGGGTCTCTGTGAGCTCAAGGCCACCCTGGGCTATGTGAGATCGATCCAATCTGAAAGAAAATCAGAGCCAGCTGGTGGGGGCTCATACCTTTAATCCCAGCACTAGGGAGGTGGAGAAAGGAGTGATATGGCTGAGCAGAGTGAGGAATATATAAGGCAGAAGGAGCCAGGAGTTCATGTCATTCAGTCTGAGGATTCACGGCTACAGAATCGTTCCTTTTTTTCTGAGAATTCAGTAGAGGTAAGAGGTCTCTCTTGTGGTTTGTTTCTTTACTTCTCTGACTTTACAGCATTTACCCTAATATCTGGCTCAGAATTTTTATTATTAAGAACTATTAGAACTCTAGCTACAATTATGTATATATTACTTAGTCATTTAAATATCTCATCGCAAGTGCCTATCAAACTAAATTTGCACCTCAGAAAATATTCTGGGTCACAGACATAACTTGCAATTAATTTATGTATCCAAACCATTAAGGAAAGAAGAAAGAACAAAGCTATTTTATAAGCTTACTAAAAGCTATGGCAAACAGTAGTTTGAGTGCAGGTAACCTTCCTAGAAAGATAATGCTTCTTCCAAAAGCCATAAACTATTAAGCAAAACTCTCAGTGCCAGGTCTAGCATACCTCCCTTTAAGTTGTTGGTCAAAGAGGTCCCAGAGACCGCCCCCAAACAGTGCAGGTTATTTCTCTTGGTTTCTTGACACGACTTGATAAAACCTTATTACCGAAGACGCTATACATTTTGGTCAAAGAACATGAAAAACTCAGCCTCGTACTGTCCTACAAGCTTTCTTGCTGCTGAGTAGCCTTCACAGTGCCGGCACGAGCCATACAAGGTGCCAATGTAGAAAAGTGATGAACAGTTATACCCGGTCTGAGCCTTGTAAGCTATAGTATTGACTGACCTGGCAAAATATAACAATTGGTGCTAGAGAGGCATGATATTATGAAGGTCAGCAACAACTTTCTTATTGGATTTAAATGCCCACTGCACTAGAGGAGAGTCATGCCTAGTACTGGCACACTAGACTAGAATGTGTGGCTGGACAGATCATAGGCACCGGGAGAGGACCTACTACTACTATTTTGCTAAATGGGCATAGCATCAAAATGACATCTAGATACTTATCTTTATACTTATAGATTAGTGTGGCTCTTAACCCTCATCAGAGAATAGTCATTTTTCAGTAGACAGTGGTAAATACAGAAACTCACAACAGGAGAAAGTACAAAGAATAAGCAGCCTCAGAATGCTAGGCCATAAAGAAGACATGTATGTGTTACAAGCACAGTAACTTTTATCTGTCCTGGAATTCACTGCATACCGGGTTTACTTTGAAATCACAGAGATCTGCTCGCCTCTGCCTCCCGAGTGCTGAGATTAATGGCATGGGCCACCACATTCATCCATTCTACTTCCTTTTTTCTTTTTTAAACCATTGTATCCTGTTTCTTTTTCTCTCCCAAGCCAGCGTATCTTTTAAAATACAGTGCAAACCTTCATTGCAGCTCTCATACACACCAATGAATTGTTAGCAGAGCTCTTTAAAAGCAAGGCGGTTTTTTGCCACTTATGCTAATTTTGGAAACTTCCCTTAAAGGAGCCGCGCAAATCTCTGTCTACAGCAAAACAAATCCAACCGAGAAAATGCTGCTACCAAGAAGTCTTGCTTGTCTCTGTTCCTTTGTTTCTAAAAACTATTTTTTAAGCTTTTGTTAAGTTTTAAGTGAAAGTTCTCAGTCCCACTTCTGACACCATTATGTTATGAGCATGTTTTTCCCCCACTCTTTGTTCCTCCCCGCCGGCCTCCCGGTCCTGCCGCCATGGTCCGGCTGCCACATGAGCCCCAAATAGCACTCAGAGACTCTGCATTTGATACAATCCTGTTGGCCAGTTACTATTATTGTTTATGGGCTAGCTCTGTCTTAATTATTAACCCATTTCTACTTATCTAAGTATTTCCACGTGGCTCATCTTACTGGAGAGTGGCGGGCCACATCTGATCTCTCCAGGGACTACATCCCGACTCCTTCTCACTACTTCCTCTTTCCTCCTTGTCTCCTAGCCCCGCCTATCTTGCTTTATCATTGGCCACAGTGCTTTATTTATTAACCGAAACATATTTACAGAATAACATCTTCCATCATGTATGTTACACAGCTCATGCACGTGCACACACACACACACACACACACACATACACACACACACACACACACACACACACACACGAAGAGAAAGAGAGAGAGGCTATCTCAATGATTAAGATATAAGTTAGTGTTTTCTTCTTAAGCCACTGCTTAATAAATTACATTTAAAAGGGAAGAGAATGATCAGTCTAGTGACTTCAACAGCAACAATTTATGTTGTATAAAAATAAAGACCCTTGGGATTATTCTGTTTTTCTACATAATTAAAGAAGAAGGATGAATTTACATAAATGAAAATATATACCACCAAAGCTTCTTATCTGGGTTCTTGGTGCCTGTGTGCCTTTCCCAAAGATAACCACAAGCAAAATCAAGCATGTGCTTGCAGCAAGAACAAAATGTGTGAGAAAGGCACTTTCAAAGCTATCAAAATAGAAAACGTTTTCATTTTTCAATGGGTACTTTTGCAAACTGCATTATGGTGGTTGTTTTGTTGTGGTGGTTCCTCTTGTGTATTTTGTTTGCTTGACTGGTTTTGATATTACACTCCCTTTGAGAGGACAGTATTTCAATGAGTTTAGGACTTCATAGTTTCTCTGGGGTGCTGGATCACATGGTTCCTCATACATAATCCACTTACTGTTGAATTTGCCCCATCTGCAAACTGTTCTAGCAACACACAATTCCAAGTTACTGTGGGGATATCACTCTCTCCTCTCAGGCCCTCCATCTCCATTATGGTTCTTCTAGCTTTGGAAAGGGTTTAATACCAGAGTCCACAAACCACATACTTCTGAACTCCATACTAATTATGACCTTCCTCATATCAATGCCCAGCCAATAAGAAAGAAAGAAAGAAAGAAAGGAAGGAAGGAAGAAAGGAAGGAAGAAAGAAAGGAGAAGGGAAGGGAGGAGAGGGGAGGGGAGTCTCGTAATGTGATTTCAGGAGGAGAGGACCAGAGTTACGTCTACGTAAGATAAAACCATATAGAAATACACACATTAGTAATTATGGATTACTATTCAAGACAGAGCTATCCAATAAGAAGCTCTAGCCATTGGCCAACAGCTTTATAATTGATACAGTCCCTGTGTGTAATTTGGGGCTGGTGCAACTGTGAGACCAGGCTGGTGGGAAAGTGCCTATAACAAATGGTGCCTGCAACGTTGGCACTAAGAACTTCCACCTAAAACTCGACAAAAGCTTAAAAAGGGATTTTAGAAACAAAAGAACAGAGACAAGCAAGGCTTATTGGTAGCAGCCGTTGACTAAAACAGCCACAGCTTTAATTTTGGCAATGCTATTTAGCAGATACAAGACTTGTGGCAGAGATATATACAGTAAAGACAGATTCAGATGACATAAAACCTAAAAGGTTTATACAGTATGTTTAAAAATATACATGGAGTTGGGAGAGAAAATAAAAAGGGCATTTGGTTAAAAAAGAAATAAAGTGATTGGGCATTTAATCCCAGCACTCAGGAGGCAGAGGCAGGCAGATCTCCATGATTTCAAGGCAAACCTGGTATACAGAGTGAATTTCAGGACAGACAGAAGTTCACAGAGAAGCACTGTCTCGGAAAATGAAAAAAAAAAAATAAGAGGTAAAGGAATAGAGTAATAAAAAGGCCACAAAAAATTAAAAATACACAAAGAATCTGAATACTCTATGCCATTGTGTTGTCTTTGAATTGTTTGACTGCTGAGGAATAACAACTGCTAAAAGAAATACTGCTGGATTAATCCAATTTATATATTTTAAAAATGCCTTGACTTCAAAATTTAAGTATAACGATATGTTACTTTGGAAAAGAGATTTTATTTATATTTCCACAGAAAATGAAAAGCTGTGGATTCCTTCCAGACTAATATGGTTTGGTAAAGCCAGACCCCCTGAAACAGTGTCCAGGTGATCCAACATTTAAAACAGCTGGGACAAGGCAGCCTTGCAGACCACTACAGCCAGGATTTCTATGTCTTCTTAGGATCTCTACAGTATTATAGCATCCCCAACCGGCAGGAAGAAGTTTAGAAAAATGACACCCAAATTCCCAAATACTGTCTATAAATGCTTATTTTCATTTAAATGGAGTTGGTTATAAATGGTTAATGATCACAACCAATCTCTTTTCAAAGGTAAAAAGGGAATTATGGTATAGAAATGAATACTTTGTATTGGAATGGATTTTTATTTATTGATACAAATTTAAGGTCAATTTTGTGATATATGTATTTCTCCTCTTGTTTAGGTATTGTGTTTATGTAGCTCATTTAAAAATGTAAAGTATAATTAAGTACAGATTATAGATAATTACCTATAATAGTCAAAACTTATAATTAGGTGAGTTAGGTTTTCTAGATATACAGAGATGTATTTGAAATGAATAGGCATTCTTCAAACCTTTCAAAGACCTACAGAATATGGTATTTAAAATGGTTTAGGGTTTTTCTTAACTGAGGCACAACTGCTCCTGGCAACACCACCTGTGTCACAAAGGAAGATGGACATCGAAGAAACTCATTATGGAGTTTGCCTCCAATAAGGCAAAACTAGCTCTCATCTAGACTTTTTAAGTATATGCTTTATAAAGTAGACATACAGGACCCACAGGAAGGTGACTGCTGATACAAGATGTAAAGTGCTACAGGGCTCCTGCTTCATGGAAGAGTCTGCCAGACAGTCTTCAGGACACACAGGAAAATGACTGACAAACTGCCAACACAGGTGGAACAATTTGAAATTTCCTGCTTTGCTGAGAAGTCTGCCAGACACACTGTGGCCTATAGGCTGAAGATGGATGCACCAATTTACAGAAGAACTTTGGATGACTGTCCAGGTAGTGAGATGTTTCTGTCATTTGTAGAGTTTATATATTATCCTTCTGTGGTCTTTGATGGAGTTGAAGACAGATAGTTATGGTTATAGTTTTACCTAGTTATGATTAAAGATAAGTTACATATAAGACTTTAGACTGGACGGGAATTGGTGGTGCACGCCTTTAATCCCAGCACTCGGGAGGCAGAGGCAGGTGGATCTTAGTTTGGTCTACAGAGCTAGTTCCAGGACAGGCTTTAAATACAGGGAAACCCTGTCTTGGAAAAAAAAAAAAAAAAAAAAAAAGAACTTTAGGGTCACAAAGATAAGATAGATGTTGGTAAATGTTAATGAACTAAATATTGTTATCTATAGTCCTTATCTGATAACTACTGTGTTATATATTTTACATATTAAAGTTAAAACGCTTCTTTCTATTTTAGACAAAAAAGAGGAGAAGAAGGGAGATGTCATTCTGTAAATATGTTTCCCTCATTGGTTAATGAATAAAGCACTGTTAGCCAATAGGATAGCAAGATAGGCAGGACTAGGAAAGGTGGAGGGTTCTGGGAAATGTAGTAGAGTCTCCATGTGATCTTGGGAAAAGATGATGCTGGTCTGGTGTTCTCGGAAAGATAAGACCATGTAGAAATACATATATTAGTAATTATGGATTAATATTTAAGACAGAGCTAACCAATGAGTATCTCTAGCCATTGTCCTACAGCTTTATAACAAAAGAAAGAAAGAAAGAAAGAAAGAGAGAGAGAGAGAAAGAAAGAAAGAAAGAAAGAAAGAAAGAAAGAAAGAAAGGAAGGAAGGAAGGAAGGAAGGAAGGGAGGAGGGAGGAAACAATGGTCCCTGAGCAACAGTGAAGGGGACATATAGGAGGAGAGGAGCGGTCACTAGGAAATGAGGGCATGAATGTAAAACAGGAGACAAGACAATGAGCTGAGGCTAACATGCTCCATTTCCTCATTTGGCTTTACTTGTAAAATGAGTAGGCAAAGTTACAGCCATGAATAATTTCATCCTGGCAAGCAGATAGCATTAGATCCTATATACTACTGAGCATGGAGCTCGGCCATCCATCAGTAGCTATGCTCTGGGAAGCCCATGGAAAGGTGATGTATCATTTGTGTGTGTGTGTGTGTGTGTGTGTGTGTGTGTGTGTGTGTGTGTGTGTGTGTGATAAACATGGGGTTTTGTGTATGCAAAACAAGCACTCTATCACTGACTTGTAACCTGAAAGTTACACGCTATAAAGGTAAATAATAGCAAGAACAAGAAGCCTTTCTTCCAGGATAAAAATGGTCACAGAAATATTTACATTATATATTAAGTTGTATTACTTTGTGTACTTTATTATATTTGCTCTTTTAAAAATCCACAACCAACAAAGAATAATTGAGAACATAAAAAAATGTCAGATTTGAAGTATCTTTACTTCAAATAGAAATAGTTAGATCAGTCTGCTGTGGAAGAATGGGACATATCACCTGGTTCCACCCACTGAATCCCCAGAGACCTGAGGACAACCGAAGGCATCCAGGGCCTCATCTGCCTCCATCAGAGCCTTGACCCCATGCTCACTGAGAGAGGTGAGTACTGAACCCTCTCGGGCCCCCTTCCCTGCTGTTGGAGCCGCTTGAAGGGACACAATGCCCAGTCCACCCACCATCAGAGTCTCGGCCCTGCCCTCACTTGGAGAGGCCCCACCTGCACCCATTGCAGAAAGAGATGGGTAGACTAAAGTATAAGAACACACTGAACAACATAAAGAGTAATATGACACCACCAGAGACTAGGGGTTCTACACCAGAAAGACCTGAACATCCCAACACAGATAAAACAGAAGAAAATGACCTTAAAAATAACTTTATGAAAATGATAGGTGCCCTTAAAGAGAAAATGAGAAACTTCCTTAAAGAAATGGAAGAGAAAATGTTAGATCAAAACTGAATTTACTACATAAAAGAGGCGAAATAACATAAGATGTTAAGCTAAATTTTCATACATTAAATAATACAGGAGATGTTTTAAAAGTTCAAAAATTAACAAAACAGAGAGTAGTAACAGAGAATAAAGAAAAAGTGATATATGGGAAAATATTTGACATATGCAGCCTGCATTTGTTCCTGAATAAAAAAAAATAAAATATTCAAAGACCTAATACAAGAAAATATCACCTACCTTGGAGAAAATATGAATGGACAAATTCAAAGACTCTAAGTGATTTGATCAATCAATATTGATGCTAGATAAGAGCATTGAGAACATTTTAGAAGAAACAAAACACATAATGTCAAACTGATGGGAAAATTTAAGTCATCTGGGAAAATATGAGTGTTGTGAGCAATGTTGGGATGCTAAGGCCAATGGGATTTATGGTGACAGAGTTTATTACCAAGCCTGGGGAACAGAAGAATCCATGCTCTTCCAAGTGCCTAGTTGCATATTTTTCTTTAAAATAAAATCTTCTAGGCATGTCTCCAAGTAAAAGAGATGATACAAACAAATCATTGCATTTTAAGATTTAGAAATGGGTTTTTTGAAGTCATTTAACTTACTCATTTATTCAATGAGAATGTATTGAATAATAGACACTGACAATATTCTGGGAAGTAGTCATTAGCAAATTGTATGATGAACATCTACATGACAAAATATCAATGACCTATGAGCAACAAACACATTAGAAACATATTGTTAGATCTTTAAAAATTTTTCATGGAAATGGTCATGTTCAAAATATATAATATACACAATTTACACATAATATATAATTTACATATATATGTGGAGAGAGCATACACATAGAGACAGAGACAGGGAGTAAAACAGAGAAAGAGAGTTAAGCCCACAGATTGTTTCAAAGCACTAGTTAAAATATATAAATATATATAAGGACTATATTTAAATCTTTATACTTACCTGATAGTCTTTATTCTAGTTATTTATTTATTTATTTATTTATTTAAAATACTTCTAATTTTCCTATAGACCACAAATGCAGATTATTCAAATTCCAAATAAAACAATAGCAAATAATATTTGAAAGTCCACTTTACTCTTCTTAATTCCTAAACTAATCATTGATTACACCTGCAGTGTATCCTTCTGTTCTGATTTCCAAAAAACGAATGCACATATATACACTCATTACACATGTATGAAGTTATCCAATAATTGATTATAAAAGGAACAATGGTGGCTAATTCTTGCCATCATTTACTTACTAAGAATTCCTAAGAAAGGTAATAGGCAGAATAGAAAGAAACACACATATAATAGTAAATATTTTATATGGTGACTTATAGACCCACTTCCCAGAATGCTATCAGTATATATACACTATATATAAACACTATATATACCAGGTTGGCCAAAAATTTGTAGAACTTCTACCTCTGCCTCAGGAGTTCTAAGGTTACAGATATGTGCTCTACTGAATTTTCAAGGGTGGGAAATTAAATTTATTGTAAAAATTTTTAGATTTTGTTTCAGATAAATGCACTTTAGTATGGTAACTAAGCTAGAGTAAAATGGGTGTTTTAACAACCTCAATCTCTGGCTTTAATTTTCCCAATTGGTCACTACTAGGATGATCAGGCTTGTTTCACAAGGAAGATATCAATGAAGATAGTAACATACGTTAGCCAACCAAATCCTTTTAGGAGTTGTCCTGGTTAGTTTTGACTGTCAACTTGGCACAACCATTAAAGAAGAAAGTTTTATTGAAAAATTATCTAGACCAGCTTGGCCTGCAGAGGAATACATACATACATACATACATACATACATACCCATTGATGTAGATGTAGAAAGGCCAAGTCCACTGTGAGTAGTGTCATTCACTAGGCTAATTCAGAATAATATAAGACTAATAGCAAGCTTGCAAGTCATGCTAGCTTAGATTTGGAGCACTTCTCTCTCTATCCTAAGTTCCTGCTCTGACTATACCACCATAACAGACCATAACCTAAAACTCTAAGTCAAATGATCCCTTTCACTCTCCCTTGCTTTTTGTCAAAGTACTTGTCACAGCCACAGGAATGAGACTAAAACAAGAATGAGTTCAGAATCAAGACTATGGCTGAGCACCATCAGAGCAGTGCAGTTTAAGTAAAAAGCAAAGATGGATTTGCAGTGTGAAGTGATTTTAGATATGTAGGCTCATTTTTATGAGTATGGCGGCCGCACTGTAAGAAACAGAACTGTAGGCATGAGCTAGTTTTGTCAGACAGAAAGCAAGTTGTTTGTGATGATTAATGAGAAGCACTGCCTAAAAAATTATGTTTTTACTTTATAAATACATGTCAAATGATCAACTTTGTTTAATAAATACAATATTCCTCAAAGGAATCTGAGGAGATCCTTCCGTCCACCAGTTTGCTTTGTATCAGTGGCCATCTAGAGGAGTTCTGGGTGTCTTTATTGTTTAAGAACTCATGGGTGAAGATCACTGGTCTCTTAGTACCTTGTTCAAGGCAGCTGTCTGGGACTCATCTGCCCACACAGCTGCAGAGTTACCCAAGAACCTTCAACTTAATCCAGCCCCAACCCCACATGAGTTTCCTTGGCATCATCTGGCTAAGTGGCCAGGTAGCTTCTGAGCTTGTACAAGAGTGAAGGTGGCTTCCAATTTTGGAAAGTGGTCCCAAGATAATCGTTTCTATACTTAACCAGGCAAAATCAGCACACGCCCATCAGTGTTTTAAACGTGCTCAAAGCAAAATTTCTATAGTTGTTATCTTTTGGTCCAAATTTTATCCTCTAAAGTGATCTGAGGTAACCTGCATGAAAACAATTTGGAGAGATGAAGATGATGCATTGCTGCTCTGTACTAAAGCCCTGTATTTCCCCAATTGATCTGAAGAGAAAAGACTTTCTATACTCTATCCATCCTGATCATTGCCATCTGTACCCACACCAACTGGCCCTGTATTCCCTAAAGAACACACATGTTTATTTAACAAATGGTTAAGGTAAGCAAACCAAAATGACAACCTCCCTCGTTACGGGTTACATAAGGCAAAGTTAAAAAACAAAACAAACAAAAAAAAAACTGTATTTTTAGTAATAGAAACAGAAAGCATGATGGCAATGTACAATAAGTCACTGAGTTCTATATTCTTTGGAGAAAACATTGTACATCTTGACATTGAAGTCAGCGGTGAGCAGAAGGCAATATAGAGACGTCCAAATTAGTGGATACGGAAAGAAACTTGAAAAGTAGTGCAGCCACTGACTATCTTCATAGTGTTATATAGGTAGAACCCTGGAAGAGGAGAACATTAGGACGTCATGAACCATCTCCCACCTTGTCAATCAAGCAACCATCCCCACAGAACTCCATTCCCATCTCCCACTTGTCGGGATTATGATAAAATATAAACTATCTTTTGTAGCTATATTTTAAAACTGGATTACATACCATTTCACTCTATAGTTTCCTTCCTTGACGGTAAGCATTGAACAGAAATAGGAGACTACAAGTTAAAACTCCATGCTGCCATTTCTGTGTGACAAAGGTAAGTTTACTTCTCTTTAGCCCTCACTTGCTCAGGGTTCTAATCTTCTCTTTCATAAAGCGAACGTTCAAGGCTTAAGTGAGTTTTCGCCAAATTTACTCTGCTCACCTGTCTATTTGCCTTCTTCCTGCCTCCCCCTGATGCCCATTTTTCTTTCCTTCCAATTTCAATTATCTGTGTCTGTCTCCTTGCATGTTTCTTACATTTACTGCCCTCAGAGCCATCATTCAGCCTTTTTTTTTCCTATACAATTTCCAGGACTTGCTGTATATTAATAATTCAACATATATGAAAAATTTGGAAAGGTGTATGAACCAATAATCATTGAAATGTTTATGGCTGGTGTCCATATGGTACTCTTTAGAAGTACAAATTAGGCACGGTACTCACTGCTGAAAGTTCTCTAGTGGCTTCAGTTGGGATGAATACACTCTAACACAAAATATGGAAACTACATAGTTCTGGTTTATACCAGCTTCAAAAGTCTGACCTCTCACTCTGATTCTATACTACAGAGTAATACAGACTAGTTTGGAGTTCTCTTGTTAACAGCTGCTCATTGTTTCAAGTCTCAGTCTGGACATTTCTTTCCTAGAGACCCACAGGTCTGTCTGCATAATTGTTTATAACACTCAATTTGATCTATCTCAGTTTGCATGTAGTATTTGATGGCATTATATTATACAGTTTCTTTCAATCAATGACTGTGTACTTTAATCTAATGATGCCATATTGGCATCATTTTAGGAATCATCATCAAGATGTAGTTAAGATGTATTAAAGATATTGAACAGTGTGATGGAAGGTGCTAGGCCACCTGAAGCACACCACAATGGCATTATCAAACCTGTCAGAATATATTGAAGTAACCACCTGTGTTAAATACAAAAGTAAGACATGTCAGCACACGCCTTTAATCCCAGCACTCAGAAGACATAGGCAAGTAAATCTCTGTGAATTCAAGGCCAGCTTGGTCTACATAGCAAGTTCCAGGATAGCCAGGGCTATAATAGAGATTTCATCTTAAAATATAAAAGGAAATTTTAATCAACAATATTTCTTTAACTGCAATTTAATTATACTGTTTTATACACACACACACACACACACACACACAATCACACACACACACACACACACTTTTTTTTTCAATACCCCAGGTCCCATTTCCCATTTATGTCTACACATGAGTGTAAGAGGAAGCAATTTTCTCAATATCTGCATGATTACAGAAAGGGTTTGAACAGGAACAGAACAAAACTGGAGGATGATACAGTAAAGTTGTGTCTAAGTGGAGAAAGGGAAGATTGGATGGAAGAGCAGTATTCTACTTCCCAGTTTTATCCTAGGGTGAAATATGTTTAAACTAAGAGAAGTTTAGTCTTTATTAAACCATTACCACTGTCTCTGTGGAAGAGACCAAGCCCCCACATGAGGACTATTCAGACAAACAGAGAAAGAAATATATAGAGCAGAGCATGAGAGGGACTGTGATATGCTTAAAGAATAAAATCACATGTGTTCCAACCTTTATTTTCGAAATCTAAATGGTGATGCCTTAAAAGGACTGTCTGAGATTTTTTTCGAGGAAATAGACGAATCTGAAGAGAGATGTTGTGGAAAATTTAAAACACTAACACTGACTAGTTGAAGATGCAGATAGACTCAGTTTTGATTAAGTAGAAGACACATCGTGGACAATAAAGGGCCAAGTTTCAGTTCATGGAGCTTTGACTTTTCCAAGTTGTTTACAGCAAAGGGACTCCAGAAGTGAACATATGAAAGCACCCAACAAATGCTCAACACGTGCCAGTTCCTAGACGCATAATGAGCTTATAAGAGGCCATGTTGACAGCTTCATTGCTTTCTGTAAGACCCTGCAAACACTTGGATATATTATAGTAAACATTGCAGCTTTCCTTTTTTCTACTTTCTGATCCCAACATTCTTGATAAGGGCGGGGAAGGGAGGATGGCACATATTAAGCAAAGGCGTTTCCTCTCTTTTTAAATGAGATGAATCTTTAGAGGACAATTCAAAGGGATTATTTATGGATTGTACATAACTTTCATTGAATTCATGAATAGTTCTCTCTGGTTGTTGTGACTTTTTTATTGTGTGGCAGAAAGTTCTTTTCCTTTCTCAAAAGTGTTAAAATTGTTTATCGAATGCATCTGCTGCCTCCTACTTTGAATCTACAATAACAGACCTTGTTTATAAACTATTGCACACGGCACACTGTGGAAATTTTGGACATGTTGGAAAAATCTAATGAGAGTATAATCAAAAAGCCAGAAGAGTTTTTATAAGTTAAGGGTTTTTTTAAAATCAATAATCTTCATAACAACAATAAAGAAATAATTACGTAAAACTAGGTAAGCCATTTGATTGAGCCCAATTCACACATAGCTCTTTCCCCTAGCACTGATTCAATATTTCAAACTCTGTTAGCATGGGTAATGCTTTTTACAAAACCTTGTGTAAAATTTTGGTCTTCTGAGTTAGCCCTCTTACCTCTTCAGGCTGCCAAGCTTTACAAATATAGTTGAAGAAAACCCTTTTGCACGTTGTGTAAGCACCTTTTTTGTTGTTGTTGTTAAGGATGCATGACTAATATATCCCAGGTCTGTTTAACCTACACTGATTACACTGATGTCTCTCTTTCCTTCTTTTGCAAGGAAAGCTATTTCCATATGCTTAACAACTCTTGTGCTTCCCAGGCTTTCCCCTGAGCATCCTTCCTGGTAACCTGGACACTGACCAACCCGTGAGGTTCTAGGGCTACTGCTGTCAATGCATGTGGCCTTAGATTCCGAATTCTCTCCACATTGTTAGTTTATATGCCTGCAACACCCCCACAGGCCTTAAAAGGTTGACTTTGGCTGTGGGACAGGAATCATTGCATCCATGTGGAATTGGATGAAAAGGGAGCCTTCGAACAAAGAACTAAACATAAATCAAGGGGGTAAAGCAGAATGTTGTAGATTAGAGTCTCGGCTGAATGCACTTTATATGTTATACCAAAACACTCAAGTCTGGGGTTGAAATGTTTAGTTATCACTTCACTCTGGCTGAAGAACCTCATGCCCATTGGGTTTGATGGTTGGATTAAATGCCAGGTACAAGAAAACTCAGTTTGCTCCTCTACAATGTGAAGATGTGTTTTTCCCTATGCTACTTTCATTTGTTTGAATTAAAAGAGATTTCCTTTGGACTACAGACACACGCTAAGTGGCTTCTAACGTTAAACTAAAATTGTCCTAGTATAACTGACTATTTCTTTGGAGCAACAAAGAAAAAATGGCAAATTCTATCAACATTATCACTATCATTATTATGTTAATAATATGTTGTATTATAACAACATTAAATTTCAATATATAATCATATTGTAATAATAATTTAATGAGAGCCTTAGAAATTTAATTTTAATGAGGACATAGACAAATTTTAAGTTCATACTTAAATTACATACTTAAATGTACAAATTAATAAAAACTATGTGAATATGAACTCCTTATAGGCAGAGATTGCTGTTGTTCATCTTGTGGATCTTTGATTGAAACCAGTGCAGTAACTGATCGAGGTTGGAAGTTCTTACCCGGTGATTGTTAAATAATCCTGTTTCTGCCTGTTCTTTATGAGAAGATAAGAAAAACAACAACAAAATTCTCATCAATATGGCTGCATAAACAAGACCTAACGAAGACAACAACTATGGACATGCCAATGTTGTTGAGGAAACCTCACAGGGCCCCACCCTTAGGCGAAGAACTAGAGGCAACTAAGGGTTGCTAGAATAAAAGAAGAGATCTCTCCCCAGGGAGAAGCCTCCCAATGCGATATCCAATACCAAGTGGTCAGCTTTCAACTGAAATTATGTACATGCAAGCAGCAATGAATATATTCGGCAGATTATATTTATGTACTATACGTGTGTGTGCGTGCGTGCATGTCTGTGTGTGTGTGTGTGTGTGTGTGTGTGTGTATGTGTAAAAATAGCAAAGAAGGAAAGGCTAAGAAATTGAGGTGTAGCAAGTGTGGGAAAGAAATGGGGGAAATTGTAGTAAGGAAAGGTAATGGAATTAAAGCTAGTTTGTCACAGGGCATGGGGTCTCAAAGTGTGACCTAATGCTCAAAGGCGTCATGGGTAGATTGGCACTTGATTAAAGATGATTTCTCCAGTTCTACCCAAGACTTTCAAAAATGAGACCAGCAATCTGTTTTTAAATATCTCTCTTTCTCCCTGAAAATCTGGTACCCTCTCAAGTGTGAGAATTACAGGAGAGTAAATACCTAGAGTTCTACTCTTACTCCTACACCATTAAGAAAAGTCTCTCTGGTCAAATAAAATCAAAGGCCATTTGCAGTTACATTCAAACAAAAGTCACTCAAACTTTGACCTTTAAAAGTAATGTGTATTAAGATACTTTTTCATTGCTTTTCTACTGCATCCCTCCCTACCCAGGCCATCTCATTTCTTCCTGTTCTCATCTTCCTCCACTTCTTCCCTTTACCCCCTTTCTGGCCCCCAGTTTGCCCTGTCTAATTTCTCTTCCCAGGGTGATCTATGTGAACCTCTTAAGGTCCTCCTTGTTACCTAGCTTCTCTGGAGCTGAAGATTTCAGTCTGTTTATCCTTTGCTTTACATATAATATATACTAATGAGTGAATACAAAGTGTGTTTGTCTTTCTGAGCCTGGGTTACCTCACTCAAAAGGGTTTTTTCTAGTTCTTTCCATTTGCCTGAAAATTTCACGAGAACATTATTATTTTTTTTTTTTTAGTGCTGATTAATATTCCATTGTACCACATTTTCCTCATCCATTCTTCAGTTGAGGGACATCTAGGTTGTTTCCAGATTCTAGCTATTACAAATAATGTTGTAATGAACAAAAGATGTCTTAATAGAGAAAGCCATGTGGGCTTAGGAAGAAACCTGGTGCTAGGGTAACTCTCAAGAATCTACAAGGAAGACTCCAACTAAGATACCTAGCAATAGCAGAGAGAATGCCTGAACTGGTCATCCCCTGGAATCAGATTGATGAATACCCCAACTATCATCATAGACTCTCATCTAGTAATTGATGGAACCAGACACAGAGATCCACAACTAAGAACCCAGCTAAGCTCCAGGAATCCAGGCAAAGAAAGGGAGGAGAGAACATATGAGCAATGGAGGACAAGATCATTATAGAGAAATCTACAGAGACAGCTGAACCAAGCTTGTGGAAACTCATAATCTCTAGACCTATAACTTTGGAGACTCCAGGGGACCAAACTAGGCCCTCCATATGTGGGGAAAGGCTTGAACTATCTGAGAGGCCCCTGGCAGTAGGACCACGATACAAAACTGGTACATGAGCTGGCTTGTTGGAACTCATTCCCTATGGTGGGATGCCACATATAGTCTTAATGCATGGGTGAGGGGCCTGGCCCTGCCCCAACCTATTGTACCAGACTATGTTGACTCCTCATGGAAGCCCTAACCCATGAGGAGGCGTGGACTGGGGACAGGCTGGAGAAGAGGTGGGAGGGGAAGAGAGAAGGTGAGAGGGGTTGGAAGGGGTGGGAGGGAGAACTGTGGTTGGAATGTAAAATGAAAAACAAAAGGTGATGTGTAGTTCACAGAATCCCTGTCTCTATACAGAAATGAAATCCTTGCCACCTGGCAAGCCACTAAATACTTATAGAGCACACACTAGTGTGCCAACAGGGTTCATTATCCATCATGTTTTCTGTGAATTCAATCTTATGGCCTAGCATGACAGCCTCAGAAACTATGGCCAAACATTCTGGAAAGCTTCATTGGACCACCAGAATGAGACTGGGGGAATCTCATTCTGTTCTTTGCCCTCCATTTCCTAGTATAAACATAGTACTTTTCTCACACATCAGGCTTTACACCTCAGAGACGATGCAACTCAAATTATACTGAGAAACCATATATGTGTAATAAAAAATATACATGTTGCACTGGCAGGAATCCTGGCCAAGTTTTCTCTGGTGAGTTCATAGCTTCTGTCTTGCTTAGTAAAAACCAATAATAAAATCCAGAGAGAATCATTGCTTTGCATTCCAGTTCAATGGACGATGTGTATCACTGAACACTCAGTCAGATGTTCACAGTGTTGATGCTTCCTTTTAGCTGTTTCAAAGATTTCCTCCCTGCCCATTATAAAGATTTTATTCCCTCTGACAAAAAAAAAAATAGGCAAATAGGCATGCCTCCTTGTGTGGCAATATGAAAAGGAATTCTTTCTCTAGTGTAGACTGTCTCGGAAATATGCCAAGAAACAATTACTTAAAGTGTTATCAGCAGGACTAATCAGAATATTGATTTTAGTTTTCCTTAGAATTGAAAAAATTTTTGAACTTCCAAAGGAAAACTCGACAGTCAGTAAGTTAGCAGGATATCTACTACTTGGCAAGGTGAAGTTCTTCCAAAAACATGGTGCAAAACATGACACATCTCATGTCAACACCTGTCCTGGGTGTTTAACTCTAGCCTCCTCTCTGAGCAGGGTACAAACCCACACAGTTTGAACTGTGACTCTGACTTCCTTATTCTAGTGTATGAATCCCACACCAATCCAATAGTCTAGGAGTTCTCTGTTCTGTGCTATGCACCCAAGCCCAGTACTCTATCTAGGACAGCTCTACCCAAGCCCACTCTAAACTCCAGGTGGTATCATTGCACCAACAGGAGCAGAACACCATTGCAGAAGTAAAAACCAACAGCTACAATAGAATATTCCCGCATATGCCCTCATCTCTCTATATGGATATTTTTGAGAAACAGTTGGTCTTCTGGTTACCGCTGGGATTTCCCTATTTCCTCTCTCCCTCTCCTTACCTCCCAGGAGAGTGTGAAACATGCCCTCCAAAAAACGTGCCCAAACCATACCTCAGTTTCATTTGTAACCATAACTTCACAGCCATACTGACAAATGAGTTATTTGTAAAGCTCTTCCCACTTCCTAGCACATAACCAATGTACAATACCTCCAAACAAATCTTCAGGCACTTCCCTCTTTCTCTGTATGATTAATTTCTCCCAAACCACAAAAGTTAAATGCAGAAATAAAAGGAGAAAGCTTTGTTACCATCTTAAATACCTTACCCATGTCATGTGCATGGAGAAACAAGCCATGTTTCTGTATTCACAACCCACATATCACTTTTCAATCAATACTATAACTTTTATTTTCAAATAGCTAAATGTAGGCACATGAAATAATCAATCTGACTCAGATCTACCCAACTATATTGCTGTCTGGTATTAAAAATATAAATTCATGTTTGGTTAGTCACAAAACTTCATGGCATAAATATCTATACAATTTAACACAATATTATTTGTAGAAAGCAATGAGCTTGGGAAGCAGAATTGAGCATAAGTGACTAGAGTTATCTCTCGCTTAAATTTCAGTCTATGACTTTTATAACATGTATAGAAAGTAGTTTTTCTCTAAACTTGCAGTTCACATTACTGTAAAAGCTTATTCATATTTACAAAAACTTAACCACTAGTTGCATATCCATCTCCCAGAAAAGATGAGTTGAGTTCCTTAGAAAAGATAAGCACAGATGCTTTAGCAAATTATAAATCCAAATCCCACTAAAACCATAATATAACTTCAGAAAGTAATAAAAAGTGAGTTGGCTAAATAAGTCTAAAATTAAAAAGATAATATATTCAGAATATGCTTAAATATATTTTATAAATAGATCATTTATACTTTTTCTTTAAATACAACATTTTTGATATTATTTTATTTATTTTTGAGGTTATAACATAATTATATTATTCTCCTCTTCCCTTCCCTTCCTCCAAAACCTCCACACACCCCTCCATGTTCATTTCAAACCCATGGCCTCTTCCTCATTCATTATTACATTATATGTATATGTGTATTTGTGTGTGTGTGTGTGTGTGTGTGTGTGTTTTCTAACTACATAAGCACAACCTGCTTATTCTGTATAGTGTGTGTTTCTCATCCCACTAAATAATTCAAAGCAACTTGTAAGAGGGAAAATTAAGATTCACAAGATTTATTTTTAATACTTTTAAAATTATAAATTTTAAATTTAAAATTATTTAAAAATAATTTTAAAATTATAATTACATTATTCATCCCCTTCCCTTTCCTCCCTTCAGCCACTGCTATATTCTAATCTCAAATAGTTGTCTGCTATATTTTATTACTATTACATATAGTTCTTTATTAATGCAAATGTACATATATATATATATATATATGTATATATATATATATATATGGAGAAAGATGCAAAGCTGTATAAATACAACCTGCTGGGTCCATTTTTGTTCTTCATGAGAATATGGACTCAAGGGCTAACCTCTTTTTATTGGATATCCACTCAGGGGCTTCTGCCCTGGCTGAAGCTAATTCTCCCTCTCTCCACAGACATTAGCTGCCTGTAGTTCTTTATCTAGGAGATTTTTCCCTTTTCTGTGGATATGTCTAGCAATACTGTTGTTGTTCAGGTCTTGTTTAGGCAGCCATCTTGAGAGCAATTTGGCTCACAGAAGACTTCCTGGCATTCTGGTTCTTACAATCTTTCTGCACCCCCTTCTACAATGTTGCTGAAACATAGATGCTGTCATCTCCTGCAATTGTATCCATTGAGGCTGGGATCCCCACAGTGGTTTTCTGTGATGGTCTCCATATGCTGTAAAGAGATTTTTGATGAGAGGTGAGAGCTGCACTTATCTGTGGTTATAAGGAAAATATTTAGAATGCAGTTAAGAAACTGTACTGTCAAAGAAAATAATCACAAGAGGTTTGTTTCTCTTATAACAATTGAATTAATGTTGACCATATACCTTTCAGCTATAGATTCATCGTTTTAAATTTTTGCAATTTATAAAAAGGGCGATAAAATGCACAAGTGGAAAGGCACAGGACAATTACAAAATCTAAAATGTTGGTCGTAAGACTACATTTGGGGAAACTGTTTGTACTTGGCCCAAAGAAGTCACAGCTGTTTTCAAAGTTTATCAAATTATTCAACTCTCTGGCCTGAAAAATAACAACACAGAGGAATAATCAAGCCTTAGTTTATCCAAGTTCAAAACACTTTCACAACTCCTCACCATCGTTCCACTTTAAAATGCATAACTACTTGAGTGAACAGTAAAACTTGAATGTGTGACATCAATGCGCCTACTCAAAGATGCAGTAGGAGGGCCCAGTGATGCACATTGCTCTTATTTATTAACTGTGATGTAACTGCAGGCTGTAGTCATAGTCAAAAATGTGTGGCCATCTCTTCCCACCATCTGACACATGCAAAGCACGTGCCCCTTTATTCATTAAAATCACATTGAAATGGATTACTTCTATCTTGTGTTATTATGTATCTAAGAAACCAGACGTTGCTGCAGAATACATAACACCACAGAATTGAAAATTTTGCACCAAATGGAGCCTTGTTTCCAAATAGATTACTTTTGAAATATAATATTTTACCTTTCTTTATGCCAAGATAAATTGTGTTGGTTTTTTAAATTTTCTACACAGAAACCCGGATCCATAAACCCCTTCTTATCTGTTTGCTTACTATGTCCGTATTTAATGGGAGATGACTCTCCAGTAAGGTAAGACCACATGCAAATACTTAGATTAATAGAAATGGGTTAACATTTAAGACAGAGCTAGCCTATAAGAAATGCTAGTAACAGGCCAACAGCTTTATATCTAATACAGCATCTCTGTGTGTTATTTGGGGCTGGCACAGCTCTGGGACCAGGCTGGCAGGAAAACTGCTCATAACAAGTATCCAGCAGAATATTTAGCATCCAACAGAACAATCATAAATCAGTGGCAAGATTGTTGCCTTTGCCTCCATTATCTTTTCACTGGTTTCATAAACAAACTCCTGTTGCCCAAATCCCATGAACCATGAGGCAGTAACAATAGCACAGAGTGAGTATTACATGTGATCTGTTTTCTGTAAGTTCTGAAAGTTCAAAGTGGAGTTGACTATTCTAAAGGGATACATTAATGCAGATAGATTAAGAGACTTGATATTAACTAAAGAGAGCACAGGCATCATCAACCTAAATGGAAGCAGTCCACTACTCTCAACCAAGAAGAGTGGGTTTGTATGTAGCCCCTCAGCCTTCTTCTCCAACAGTATTCATGCATTTACTCTGGCACTGACCCTAAGTTCATTATTTTGAAAGGCCTGTGAGATGGAAAAACTGATGATGCAATGTTCGTTGATGGATAGGTTTCTATCAAACTAAAAGAAACGTTTTACCAAAATTGCACAGTGTAAATATGTCCCAGTGTTAGGTTTTTCCTTTCCGAGGCCATACAGAAAACCGCTAATCCGTAATAGATATCCCACAACAAAAGGAAAGATAAATGAAGAGGCTAGAGACATGGTGCAGTTGGCAAAATGCTTATGTGAAGGATCAGGACCCCTGGCTCTCATGAAAATGCCAGCCATGACGAAATAGTCTTTGTTCTGGAGAGGCAGAAACAGGAAGCTTCCTGCAGCTAATTTGACAGCCAGCCTGGCTGTATCCATGACCTCTAGATTCAATCAGAAAACCTATATAAAACAATAAAGTAGAGAGAGCAATTGAAGAAGGTATCCAGGGTCAACTTCCGACCTACGCAAGCACACATACACATTCCTACATCAACATGAACATATACACAAGCACAAACAAATACACACGAAAATGCACAGCTAATGAATAGTTGATAAATGGATGGACACAGAACTATCATACATATAAGAGGCTAAGAGTCTCTGGCTCCTCTCTATTAAAACAAGTGCAAAACACATGCACCCCACATATGTTTCCCTGTATACTCCTCCCACTCCCATCCTCTCCTTAATGACTTGCTTTTCCTGACGGGAACTATTGTAGATAAATACCAGGTGAAATCTGGTGCCAGACTAGAGTTCTGGAAGTGATTTTGGAGGTGCTAGAAGCTCCCACACATTGAAGGACCTCCCATAAGCAATTTTCTTGGGGGCAGAGTCCAAATAAGAAGGTTTAGTGAAATCTGCTCCCTGGAATGCCATCTAGTCGCCCATCTTAATCTAGTGTTAGTTTAAGTTGTTGGGCAGAGCAGCCTTTCCCGTGAATTGAAAACAGAGCGTCTCTTCAGATTCCACGGGGAAACTGCAGGGCATAGAAGATGCCATCCTTTTTGGCAGGAACACAGTACAGTTGCAAACCATTCACACCAAGCTGATAGAGTCTCGAGTCAAATAAACTTTAAAGGAGCAATAAAAATGATGGAGGAGAAACACAAACCGATGGGTTAGTATACAAAATACGCTGGGTTTGTCGTAACGTTCTAGAGCTTCAGATAAAGCTTCCAGTCAAAGAGATTAAAAAAAAAATATATCGATACCCTAGAGTCGGTTTGGGTAAACTAAGGCAATAAAGCTGAAATGGTATGCATGCCCACAAAGGGCAGTGTTTTTGTTTTTGTTTTTTAATGACTTGCAGGTACTGTTAAATGTCCATTAACATTTGGAAGATAGAGGCAGTAGAGACCTCAGTGGCAGAGGTGCTGTTAAATGTCCATGGAAGACAGAGTCCAGAAAGAGGAAAGAAAACAATCGCGACATAACCATCGCCCCACCTCCAGATTATAACATCAGTTAACAGCTGTTGCCTGACTTTCCCATTTTGCAAGCCCAATTGCCCTACCTGTCCCTAATTCTGAGTCCCCGAAGATTTTCAGATGCACCTATTTTCTGCTTAGCCATTGATATGGCTTACAATAATGCCCCTGAACTCCCCATAGAATGACTTTCGGCATCAATAATGATATGGTATTAAAAGCCACCGTGGCAAAACCTAAGCCCCTAAGAAGCAATGACTCTGTGGTTTCAGAGAAAACTCATCCTGTCTTTAGACAATGCTGTTTCAGCAAAGAAGTACGTTTTATTCCCAAACACCCCCTGACTTACTACTTGACTCCAGTGAATATAGGCATGAGATTATGAGGTAGTAAGTTCTCAAATGGTAGAGTTACTAAGAATAAATCATACATCTTCTATGTAGTAAATTCCAAGCATTATAACAGAGAACCACAAAGCTAGTGGCTCATTTTCTCTCACACTTATCCAACTTTATTTAGAGACATTTAAAAGTGTGTTGTGCCCAAGAGGTATCTATTCTAGAAAGTTCTTACTGACTTGTTTCTCTCACACCCTTCAAAATATAGTGTTAATTCTAAAACATTCGGTATTTCCTCTCCCTAATAGTTTCCACCCTCATGACAATACTAGACACCAAGAAGCTCTCAATATTCCATTTTAAAATTAATTGATAGTTCTTTGGAAAACGTATACAGAAATTAAAGGTTTCTGAAATTTGGCTTAGGATATAGTTCAGATTACAGTGCCTGCCTGTCATGATGGAAGCAGCCCTGGGTTAGTTTGCCAACACCTAGTGTGTTACAGGCCAGTAACCCTAGCATTCAAGAGGTAGAGAATTAGAAGTTCACAGTTATTCTCTCCTACATAGTGAGTCTGTATTGGGCTTATATAAAAACAAGTCTAAAAAAAGAAGGTGAAAAATTTTGAGGACAGTTAATTAATTAACAGGTATGTACAACTATATATCATACCATAGCATGATATATATATGATATATATATCATGCTATATATATATATATATATATATATAGAGAGAGAGAGAGAGAGAGAATGCATTCTTTATAAATAACTAATAATATAATTGCTTAAAATTACTTCTAAACTTCTACTCCTTCCAGAATGCAATCAACTTTCATTTCAATATTAACACTCCAAAGTGAATGCATTGCAAAAAAGTACATACTTATCGTTTCAAGGCTAAATCAATTAACAATAGTTAAATGACATCTTATAAAGTATCACAGACTAAATTTAATAGGTTACACAAAGTCATATTCTAATCCAAATCCATATATATTTGATTTATCTTATGCGGAATAAAAATGTGAATAACGTTTCCCTAAGTATATCTCTTCCTTGTGTTTCCATTTTTATTTTTTTATGGATCTTTTATAATAATCTTTTATATCTTCCATCCAAGAAAATATTTCCAATATGGAAATCATTAGTGGATTTGACTATGGAATACAGAAATGGGGAAACTAAGTCATACGCTAAATATATTATTTGACAATGCAATCAATAATATAGAGTCCAGAGACTACTTAATTTTGTCCTGCACAATTCTATATGCTTATGTTTAACATTTATTAATTTTCACGACTATGTAATATTTGAAAATTTTTGTTTTGTTATTAATATTTGAAATTTTTATGGCCAGTCACCAGCTTTTTTTGCAAAGCAATTTTCTTTTCATGTTGGAAGTGAAGGAATTAATAGGGTAAAATTGTTATAAGGAGATTTATGCTAACCAGGTGTTGAATCACCTGAATAGTCATCCATTCAACAAACAACCTTTCTGCTGTAAATGCTATACTTTATATATAAAAAAAAAGACAGATTAAACAGTGTTTTATAAAAGTAGACATTGTATCTGACTTCTCTTGCCAAGCCCATCACCCTTAGAATGCCCCACCGTCCTATGAACAGCTCACTTAACTTGCCTCACGCTTAGACAAAGTCAACATTTGGGCTTTCAAAATATAATAGGATGCTTCTTCCAGAAATAGAGTAATAACAACTTTGGTCATATATTTGGTTGCATACGTCACATTCAAAACTCATTCAAAAAGCCCTAAGGTCATCGTTTCCTATAACATCATATTTAGAAGCTGCTTTCAGTTTCTCCGAGTTATGAGGCTAACCCTGCTAACCCTGCTTCCTTCACACTGTGTCACTGGGAATACTGCCTTCGGGGGACGACTGTGGTTTCTTCAGGCTTACGGTTTTGAGCTTGTCTTATACAAACTAACCACTAAAGATGGGGGAGGAAGGCAGTTTCCACAGAGTGAGCATTAGAGAAGCTAACCCCAGGGCTAAGCGTTACAGGCATTCACAGGTGGGATTTCCTGGGATTTTATAACTTTCCATAGAAGGTCTTACATGCACCCCAAAGAAGCCACTGCTAAAACAAGCCTATTGTTCCCTTGATGGTGGGGGTGGAGGTCGCAGTTTGAGCTAAGCAGTGAAGTAACTGTATCTGCTCATAGTTATGAATGCCCGGCCTTTGTTTAGTGGATCAACATATTGTTGTCGTCTTGGTTTGTGTCTGGGCCCTATCACGCAAGGACCTTGCTTCACAGAAGGTTTTAATCAGAGCAGCCAAACCAACAGAATAAGATGTGCTGGTCAGGGTCACTTTCTTCCTTCTGAACTCTCACTTTTTAGTTGTTGTTGGAAATGTGGCAGATTTCACGACAAACCTTTTACCAAGGTGTTTGCATTTAACGGGGGTGGGAGGGCGCAACTTGTACGTACTACTGTCACTCTAACCTCCAAAATGGCTATGGCATGAAATATACACAAACAACAGTGAATACAGAATATAGGGAATACAGAATTCCCAACCAATGTCCTGGAAAACATAAAGCCAAACTCTAAAATTGTGTCATTCTGTGACTACCCACGGCCTTATTCCCAGACGCTAAGTCTTAAAAGAAAGAAAACTGTCACATATACACAAATCCAGTGAATGCTGCTTCAGTGCAGAACTTCTGGGTGGCTGTATCAATCTTTCTGCGCCGCCAGTGTTGCCTAGATTTTATTTTGCAGGCACAGCTTCTGCAGGCTAAAGCCCATCGACCATACAGGGAAACAGAAAAAGAGCCATCATCATCAACAAATCACTCGCTGCTCATCAGGATTTCTCTTGAACCACTGAGGGAAGGCAACAGCCACAGCCCAGGTATGCGGAGAAGCTACGGCATGACACAGCCTGGTGCATAACAGAACTGTAACACAGGGGCCGTCTATCTTCTTATTGTGTGCTTTCAGCATTGTCCTTCTTACGGGTTTCTTTTACCGGTAGCCTTTAAAGGTTAGATATATATATAAAGCCAAGCAAATATAAAGTCTCATTTCTCTAGAAGAGACATATGAGACTAATAATGATTTTAAAAACTCAATATACAAACACATTCTAAGCCTTATACACAGAGAGTGTTGTATATACATACGTACAAACAAGGACAACAGCTGTTATGTATCACAGTGAAGAATCAGGCCTATGAGAGAGAGAGCGCACGCACACACACACATGCACACAAACACACATACACATGCACACAAATACACACACACACATACACACGTGCACATACACATGCGCACACACGCACACAAATACACATACACATGCACACAAATACACACGCACATACACACGCGCAAATACACACGTGCGCACATGCATGCACACACACTCACATGCACACAAACACACGCACATACACACACATGCACACGCGCGTACAAACACCAGAGGCCCAAGTTGTGGTGGTCAAATCTCTCTTAGGCACTGATAGGTTCCTCTGGCCATGGCTACGGCTTCATCCACGGGGACTACAATGATCTGGGTCCTGATAGCAAATCTCTTACAAATACTCCTCTCCATCAATCAGGATTTAAGACCTCCCTGCGCACCCCCTCCCCACAAAAAATCAAAAGACAAAGCCGGTAAAGCAGATGTCGACGGACACATTTCTGATCGGCCTTCTGAAAGGAATGTTCTAGTTAGAGCAGCATCAAGTTTTGAGCCGCTCCGTATGTCCAAGGAGCCTGAGTGCAAGCTGAAAGTGTGTGCACTTGCGTGCACGCATGCGGACATTTCTGAGCGTCCCCCGCTGGGCTCTCCTGGCAGTGCGATCTCTATGACTCATCCATATCCTAGTTCATCTGTTGTTTTGTTTCGTTTTTGCTTTGTTTCCCCCCACTTCTCTATTGAAATCTGTATAAAATAGATTCCTATTAAATTTGGGGCCTCACTGAATAAAATTTCTCTCTTTAAAACATAAATATTAGGCCAGGCAGTGGTGGTGCATGCCTTTACCCAGCACTGAGGAGGCAGAGGCAGAGGCAGGTGGATCTCAGTGAGTTCGAGGCCAGCCTGGTCTACAAAGCAAGTTCCAGAAGAGGCAGGACTGTTACACAGATCAACCCTGTCTCGAGAAAAAAAAGAAAAGAAAAAAGAAACATAAATATTAGGACCAGACAATTGGCTCAGTAGTTAAGAGCACCGGCTACTCTTCCAGAGAATCTAAGTTCAGGACATAGCACCCACATGGTGTTCACAATGATCTGTATTTCTCGCTCCAGATGATCTGGGGTCCACTTTTTGGCCTCTACCATGCACACGTGGTGCACAAACATACATTCAGGCAAATAACCCACACACATGAAATAAAATGGTAAAATTAAAGAATTACAATTAATGCATTAAAATTGGTTGACTATTAGATACTTAGTCAAAAGACCTTTCAAAGTAGGATCATTTTGATCAGTCTGTAGAACAATCTGGTATTGAAATCATTCTAGAGTAGTTCACATTTCACAAAATTCCCCTGTGTCAGAAAAATTACTTAATTTACTTACTAAACAAGACTTTGTGCAGTTAGAAGGAGATTGCTGGGTCCTGGAACAAGAACAGAGAAGAAAACAAGTGTCCCTCCTGCCTGGCAATGCAACTTTTAGAAGGAGAAACAGATTTCTAAAACAGATTGTCATCAAGTTATTTCCACTTACAAATGGGTTTCCTGGTCCCTAAATAAAAGCAACTTAGCAACATGCCCATATTCTTACGGATGATGTGCCAGAACTCTTTCTGTTACAGGCTGAACATGGTCAAGTCTGAACTCCTGATAAGGGAAAATGTAACCAGCCTCAGAGACAGGGTCAGTTCAGCATATCAAGTTAAAAGGGCCAATCAAAATTAGTCCTAACTTGACAAGGATGTTACCATATTGAATAAGTCATCTCAAAACCAGAAACTAGGAACGAGACGGAGAATAAACGCTTTCTGGTTGTCCTGGGAAGGAACCAAACTGAGCAAAGTCTTTGGCTTAGCTCGGACACCTCCAAAACTAACAACACATTTCTCTATTGACACGTCCCTGCTTGTTTTGGAAGCGCGAGACAATACTTTACTTGAACTATTATCAATTAGACAAAGAGCAAAGACATGTGGTAGTAGACTCATGAATGAGAAAGATCTTGAAGTCTTTGAATTTTCTTGAGCAGACAAATGTGTTTGATTGAACCTCAACCTAAAATATGCCAAACATAAGTAAGTGATGTGTGTGATCCCCAAACCAAAGGACTTCACGCCTATTCATAATATGACCTCATTAGAATATGGGAGCAGGACGTTTGGAACAAATCTTAATAAACAAGAAAATAATTATAAAAAGAAATGGCCTCAGTCCTGATGAGAAAGTGGCTCTTGTTCAAGTGTGTGCATCCAAAAACCAAATAAAATGAGAAGAATTCAGTTCAAAAGAGTAAAGTGTGCTTTTTTTCTTTTCTGAAGAATCATCTCTGCAACCCTACTGGGTTATCCAATAAAATGACAAAAGTCATTCCACTAAGAAACTTCTAGTTTTCAAGATGACAAAATAACCACGATCAAAATATGTAACCAAATTCATTTCTTCACCTATTGCTATGTTAAAGTTAAACCCCTTCTTTTATTTTAGACAGAAAAGAGGAGATGATGGGAGATGTTATTCTGTAAATATGTTTCTTATACTTGTTAATGAAGCACCGTTGGGCCAGTGAGATAGCAGGATGGGCGGGGCTGGGAGACAAGGAGGAGGGAGGAAGTAGGTGGGAGGAGTCGAGATGTAGCCCGGGAAGAAGCAGGAAGCCTGCCGCGCGGCTCCCCGATAAGACGACCACGTGGAAATACTTAGATAAGTAGAAATGGGTTAATAATTAAGACAGAGCTAGCCCATAAACAGTAATGGTAACTGGCCAACAGGATTGTATCAAATACAGAGTCTCTGAGTGTTATTTGGGGCACACGTGGTTGCAGGACAATGGCGGCAGGTCCTGGAGGCCGGCAGGGAGACCTGCTGTAACAGTGGAGAAATACCTAGAAGGGTAAATGTTAGGTTGGTCATTGTTTTGCATCAGATAAATCTTTCAAGTTTAATACCCTTGGCCGACCATGACTGAACAGCAACTATGTCACCAGAACCTGGTCATCTGTTTTATAGGAAAATTTTCCTACAATTCCATATTGTTTTTGTTGAGGCCACTGGAATCAAACTATCTATGTAGGTGAAGATAAGTTTGAATTTTTGATCCCATTACATGCACACCATCCTTGATGTGCACTCAGAGCGTTTGAGTGCAGACGTTTTACTACATTCTGGGGAATTAACACAGAGATTTGTGCATGCCAAAATAGCACCCCACCAACCAAAATCCATCCCAGTTTGCTATATTTTATGTAACAATGGTGATTTAATGGCATGGTAAAATTTAGTGGACCCAGGCCTATGACTTAATCCTGGTAGGAATCTATCTGTCCTTTAAGATAGTTGCAATTGACTTACCATGTCTCCCATTTGCCTTGTCCCTTCTGTAACATTGTAAATTAGTCTATCCTTCCTTTGTGTATTTTACTGTTTGCATGAAAAAGTAAATTATTTTTATTTTTCCTAATATTTACACCCCCACAATGCTCCTGAATATTAGCAGTTACATAGCATCAGATAGTCTATGGAAAGGCATAATTTGTAAAATGAATTCCTACCTATTCCTTATTCACTTATTCAAGTCACCGTAATGATGAGAATGTATATGACAATAGGAACAGTAGTCTATAATGAGACAAGGTTGGACAAAAGCTAATATTATCTACTTTGAAATTGCTATGATGAAATACCGTGAGCATAGGGAATAGTGTTTTGGTTTATGATTAGGGATAGAGTCCATTAATGGGAGATGTCATTCTGTAAATATGTTTCTCTTATTAGTTAATGAATAAAGCCCTGTTGGCCAATAGGAAAGCAAGATATGTGGGACTAGGAGACAAAAAGGATTCTGGGAGATGTAGTAGAGAGGAGTCAAGATGTAGGACATGAGAGAAGAGGTCCAGACCCTCTCTCCAGTAAGATAAGACCATGTGGAAACACTTAGATTGATAGAAATGAGTTAATATTTAAGACAGAGCCAGCCAATAAGAAACACTAGTAACCAGCCAACAGTTTCATAATTAATACACTGTCTCTGTGCATTATTTAGGGCTGATGCGGCTGTGGGACCAGGCTAGTGGGAAACTGCTTGTAACAGTCCATCATGTCTGGAAAGGCAGGGTAGCAGGAGCAGAAATCTGGCTGATAACATTTTTTTCAATCCATTTGCAAAAAACAGATGGGGAGAGGAAGGCAGAGAAAGAGAGAAACTTTCAAGGTCCACACCCAGTGACATACTTTCTCCATCAAGACTCTGCCTCTTAAAGGTTCCATCTCCAACAGGAGACCACATGTTCAAATACATGAGCTTACAGGGGATATTTTTCATTCAAATCATCACGCCGTTTAATGTAAAAAAGGTATTGCAGCTGGGAAATCGAGCAGGTCTCAGAAGTCAGTAGCTAAATCAAAACAGGTAGAAGCAACTTAATTAGCAAGGAATAATAGTGGAAAACAGAAGAAATCAAAGCTGGCATTGATCAAAAGTTTAGCAGAACACAAGTGCTAGTCTAAAGCAATAGAAACTCTTCATTAGGTGGTCTGCTTTAGACTGCCTACATCTAAATAATATCGCCTAGGGAACTAAACCTTAAAAAGTTGCCGCTAGTTAAAGGGCATTCTGAGAAGAAGACAAAAAAAAAAGAGCTCATGAGGTCCTGATTATGGAAATGATAAAACAAAGGTGTTCTGAAAGTCAGTGATGGTACACAAAATTCAAGGAAATAGTGTGGGCATGTTCCAGCTTCATCCACCATAGAATGGCGATTATTGGACCTAACTTCTCACTATAAACAAATATAAAATCTAGACAAAACATACATAACAACTGTTTGCCGGCATTGGGTAGCAGCCAATGCAGGGCTGTGGTCCCCAGAAAGAAATAGGCAAACAAGATAAACATCACATAAACCCAAGATTTCTCCCCGGGAGCATTTTCCAGAGTACAACTCAGGAAAGTAGAGTCTAAGTAAAGGCAATGAATCTCACTGGGTAGCAGAGATCAGAATACAGGGTAGCCAAAGATAATTTAAATTAGAGTAGTTGGATCCCAGCGAGGAAAAGCTACAAGGAAGCCCTATAAGTCTGAGTGAAATTTCCCCTTTAGGATGTTAATTCCAAAACTCATGTATGTCTGTATACAGGAACAAGCTTTGGGCAGAGGGGGAGAACAGTTACTGACACACTGAAGAACAGAACAGAAGTCTCAGAGCCGTACAGTTCAGATGGAATCAGTGGTGTTCGTAACTCCAGAAATGCTTCATCTAATAACAAGGAGTAAATACCTTTGTCAAGCTAGAGCAGGTGGTACAGGCATGCAATCCCAGCACTTGGAAGCCAGAGGCAGAAAAACATGATCAGCAGTTTAAAGTCTGCTCTTACACACACTCACTCACACATGCACACATGCACACACAGGCACACACACATATGGGCACACACACAAACATGTACGCACGCACAAACACAGGCACATGTGCACACACATGCACACATGCACACACGAACAGATACACACACAGACACACACAGGCATACGCCTACACAGGCACACACACGCACATACACACACACATGCACACACACACACACAGACACACACAGAGACACATACACAGGCATACACACACACATACACACACACATGCACACACACACACATACACACATATGCACACATTCACACACACAGGCACACACACACAGAGGCACACACCTGAATGCAATTTTTAAAATATTTCATTTTTATGAAGCCTTGAAATGTATTATACACCTGTAAATATGATTAACAATCTGAATTTTTTGAACTAAATAGAAAGAAATCCTAATGACCTTGGTTTAGGAAAAAAATGCCTAAGATATGCAGACTATATAAAATAAAGTGGATAAAATAAACAGTAAAACTATAAAATCTGTTTGCAAATACATAGTTCAAATATGAAAAGAAAGCCAAACATGTAGGTATAAGCAAATATATAGGTAACAATATTTGCAGCATATCATCTACCTGTCGATTGACTTGTAAATAGATTATCTGAGAATTCTTTCAACTGAAGAAGGAATACAAATGAAGATGGGCACAATATTAAAGACGTATTAGAGATACAACAGTGCATGAAACAGTGACCATTATAATTACTTACTAGCTCCCCCTTGTTCAGATAAAAAAAATTACTCATTAGCAAAGTGAAAACTCAAAGTTACAGTTTGAAATAACTCCAAAATAGACTGAATGCTGCCAAGGTTGGTGGTGATGGAGATGTCACCTGACGTGAACTCAGACACATTAGGGATAGTGAAAATAATGCAGACACTGTTGGAAAATAGCTGTTTCTCATAAGTCCAATATACACTCGCCACATGACTGAACAACTCCATCGTTATATATTTATTTACTGAAAAAGAATGAAAAACTGTGTATAATACCAAGTTATCTGAGAATGTTCACAACACCATTTTTCACAATAGTCTGATACTGTATTGGAAGGAATGATTCCAAATGTTCTTTAACTAGTCAAATGACCAAATGGCACACACAAAGTGAATACATCTCAAAGGCATTGTGCTAATGGTAGCAGCTGAGCCTGAAAGCTGACTAGAATTGAATTACATGTGAAATTTTTAAATAGAAAAACGTATGCCGATAAAAATCTGTCCGTGGTTTCAGGGGCCAACGATGGAGATCGGGAAATGACCACAGCAGGCCAGGAGGGAACTGTTGAGCATGGAGGAAAATATCTGAGTTACCATCATGCCAATGAGATCAGTCTGCGAAAACCCTCAGGCTGCACTCTTATGCCACATTCTTACATTCCCTTCTATATGCACACCGAATTTTAATTAAATGTATTAGGTGTTTAAATATGAAGACAAATACGTTTCAATAAAACTCATTGGAGTTTATACTTAGATGAGTGGTTTCTTTATGGATACAAATGATCCTCCCCAGTGTCTTTTTAACCCGATGGTGGTAATACCAATGGAAACATTCAATTCAGTGAACATAGGCCCACTGCCCAGTGCTGAGGGAATTGTCCGTAAATAGTCCCGCATAGCAGTTAATGAGGGTTCGCTGGTGGTTTGCCCCTTCGCTTTGGCTGCAGTATAATTTAATGCTTGCTGAAATACTGTTTACAGAAATAGGTCCCTAGAACACAGTGGGTACCGAAATGGCCTACATCAGCCGTAGAAGCTACCACTATTGTCTTCTCCTGTATGTCAAAACAGATGTCATAGATGTGACTAGGAACCTTGAAATAGGGATGTTTGGGTTTATGCATTATCCACAGCCTAACCGCAAATGTCCTTAAACCTTTGCAAGCTGTGGTCAGAGGAAGATAGAGTTTGAAAAGGTTGGCCAGAGGGACTTGGCACAGTGGCTTTGAAGATGGAGCCATGTGCCTCATTGTGATTGGCCTCTAGATGTTAGCCACAGGAAAGTAACACATTCTCTACTGGAACCTTCAGAGAGGAAATAAGATGCGCTAACCCCATGAGGTTAGCCCAGCAAGACCAAATCAGACTCCCATAAATGGAAAAATGGATGTTGGTTAAGACACTAATTTGGTGGTTATTTGCTAAAGTAGCAATTAAGGAACAATATACATGTTCTAGTAATCAAATGATAGGAGGAAACAGCATTTAAAAGCGATACCAAGAGTAGAAAGGGTAGAGTAGCTTTCCAGTTTAGGTTCGTGAAATTAGAAAAGGTTAGATTTCTGGTTCTGCCACTCAGCACTTCAGGCCACTTATGTGAAACTTCAGTTTCTGCTGTAAAATGTGGTATTATGAGCCCACATGCCTAACTAAAACGTTATGTCCAATTAAAGACTGCTCGTAAAGGAAAAATCAGTTTTCTCCAATGGGGTCTCATTAGATATGTAAACCACACTTAAGGTAAACACTAGCCCTAACACAAAAGAACTCATAGTGTTTTTGTAGAATTTGTTTTGTCTCATATTGCTTTGTTTGGAGATTTTTCACCTTACTGGTTATTTGGCTCATACATTATGGTTTTCAATTTTGTGTTTTTACACGCTTGGGGTTATTTTTTTGTTTGTTTTGTGGTGTGTGTGTGTGTGTGTGTGTGTGTGTGTGTGTGTGTGTGTGTGTGTGTGTGTGTGTGTGTGTGTGTGTGTGTGTGTGTGTGTGTGTTGTGCTGATTATGTTTATTTGTTTGATTTTTAATTCTGGTTTGTTTGCATTTCTACTTGCCTATTTGTTTTCCAAAGAGAGAATGAGTGGGGAGGTGCAGAGGAGCTGGGAATAGATGGTGAGGGGAAACAATGATCAGAATATATTGCATGAATTTTCAATTAAAATAAAAGCAAAAGAAGAAGAAAGCTACATACAAAAACTAAACAACAAAAAAGTGTGGGGTTAATAGTAACTAACCAATGGGAGTATCAAAAGAATCAAATAGTAATTATTTGCAAAGCAATTACTTAATCATGACATATGGTATGCATTCAACAGACTATGATGGTTACATTATTTTCAGTAGGGAATGTTCTAGCAAACACTTCTGTTCTAGGGAGTTTCTGTATCAAGTTACTTTGACTCAATGTTAGAACTAATGCTGCAGTGTTTAAGTCAAATCAATAGTGAGATAAAGAAGTAATTAATCAGTATTTTGCATGGCATGTATGCCTTAGTAAATGTCCCAGAAACAGACCAGGTAGTCCAACATGAGATGCAAACTACAACCAAGACCATATTTGGAATCCATTATTGACCTCATTGGGAAAATCATTTTTCTAAATGAAATCAGGCAGATTATAAACCACTAGGTTGGGAATGTTGTTGAATCTAAGGGCTTTGAATGACTAACAGACCATGGAATCCATGGGGTACATTTTCCAATTCCAAATAAAACCAAACTGACTCTACGACCCTACTTGCGAGACAACACTGAAAGGGAAGTATTTGTCAAATTCTCTTCATATCTTCATTCCAAAACCAACTTCAATGGTGGGGAAATCAAGTTGGGATACTAAAATAAAACATGATGACTTAGCTAATTTTCTGTTGCTGTGATAAAACACCATGACCAAGGCGTTTTATAGAAGGAAGAGTTTACTTGGGTTTACTGCTCCAGAGGGTTAAGGCTCCATCATGGCAGCAAGAGATAAGAATGCATATAGGAACAGAAGCTGAGAGGGCAAATGGGAAACAGGAATCTTTAAACTCTCAAAGCCTACAAGGTTGAGGGAAACACTAGTCTATGTGTACAAACAAAAATATTTAGAGAAATAAACAGTGTGCCTATTTAGTGAAGTAATGGTAATATGTTCCCCCTTGGGCCCATGGCCACCCTAGTTATAGGTTTTTGACTAGGTTTATGGCACCAGATGTGCATGCCCTTCCATCTAGGGGTGGGGTGCTTCCAATCCAATCGCAAAGGAATTGGTTACACCAAATATAGTCATGCCGCTGTGAAACCAGTGCACATACCAGGAATAGTGTGGAAGCAAGCATGAGCCGTAATTGGGTGAGAAAGCTGATGAATTCCCTTTCCCAACAGTCTTTATAGCACCTTCTAGCACTTTGAATCTTTTAGCCAGTGGTGTTCACTTCGGTAGAACCTAACTTCTTCAACAATGTATTAGTTCTAAATCCAAAAGTCTTTTTACCTCTTCAACAACAACAAAAATATTATAAAAATTGTTCTGATCTCACCCTCAAATTAAAAGTAAACATTCTTCTCGACAAGAAACGGGTACATATTATAGTAGCTTTAACTCCTGGGTTCCCTGGTCATTTTATTTATGGGAACAAAACTAATGCCAATGCTACATGGACATTGTCTAAGTAGCTATTTAACAACAGATAGAGGGGCCAAAAGTTTCCCAATGGCTGCTGGCACACGGGAACAATGACATAGCTAAGCTGTGGAGAAGTTGTCACATACAAAGAGATGACAATTTACCAACTAAGAGCCAAGGTGCTCACTAGCAACATCCTCCTTGAGCAGGCACACGTTGCACGTCTGGTGTGTCCCCACCCCAATCCGATAACAACCAAATAAACAAAGCTGGTTTTTTCTAACTGAATTATTACAGTGGCCCTTCCATCAGACCGGTCATCTCAAAGTATTGCCTCTCCGCTGTCCTGTAAGACTTTCTGGAAGTCACCTAAAGGGTCCTACTTTGTTTACTCTTGAGGAAGTGGAAACAAGCTAATAGCCTACAGTCAAATGAAGTCTCACCTACTGGTCAATTACAGTAGACTGGTGAACTCTTTCACTTTGAAACTATATTCTGTGAAACCAAAAGTAAAGAGGAGAAAAACCACATCCTGAACTGGCTACCCTCCAACTAGCCTCTGGATTAGGACCTACCTTAATTCTCCCCTGTTCCACCTGATAGTCCTGGCTTTTGATGCCAAAATGCTTAATGTTCGTGAGTATCTGCATCCATAGACTTGCTCAGTAAGCTGCTTGAATGTGCTCTGGTCTGTTCGATTCTTCCATATGACACCTTTATTTGCAGCTGCGTTTGTGATTCTACAATCAAGACACACAGCTCTTGTTTCTTTGTCCTTCTGCCATGATAAACAATAGAGGAAGAAATGAAAACTCCACACAGAGAATCCCGTTTATTTCTAGTTTGTGAAACAAGTTCTCTCCATTGGAATCAAGTTTATATAGACTTCAGTGTATTTCTCCTGTTCTGTCATCACTGAAGATTTTACTCAGGAGAACAAGAGAACATAAAAATGATTGAAGACACTTGTGTCATTCATAAACCCTACATCATCAGTGATGCCTCCAACACACAAATTTAGTAATATTTTCCATATCTTAATAAGTCTTTGCAATTCTAAGTTTAGATGGCTCTTCCTGGAGTAATTTGGCTTAAAAGAGGCAATAAAAAAATCTGAGACCAATTTTATAGACCTTACTCACTTAGAACTGATCCTTGTCTACCTTAACTGAAATCTGGCAAAAGCAGAATTCAGAGAGTTCTGGGATGTTCAGTTTGAAATAAAAACAATCATCTCTGAGGTTGGGGTGGGCAGAGAAAGGGGCAGTACAGGAATACCTAACTATGTTCCTGTGCTTTGCTTAAAGTGATTAAGTCCTAATAGAAAGTCGATTCCCCTGGTGCTTACCTCTCTTAGGGTCCTATGGAAGTAAAATGTTGATTGACATCTGAGCCAGTGTCAAACAATGCAGACATGAGAGCGGGTATAATAATCATTAGGGTAGCTACTGTCTCCCCAGTACTGTTGGTATAGGGGTATCAAGCCCAGAAACAATCTCAAGCTACCAGGGAAATGAAAATGATACTGACAAGCACACTCTGTAAGAAGAAACGGTCCTTCTCCACCCATTCCCAAAACACAGACGGATGAACCACGGCAGAGATGGGGCAGCAAGTGGAGGAAGTGGGGGGGGGGGGGGGTATGAAGAAGCACACATACCCAAACCACTGTGCTGAGTGTGGGCACGAGGGGAAATGGGAAGATAAAAGCAAGTTACACAGTGGTAACAATTTCTCAGGCCGTAAATGTAAGGGAAATTTTATTAACTCAAACAGGAGTGTCACTAAAGTGCCTGAAGGATAACAGAGAGTGGGAAGTCGGAATACTGCAGTGAGAGTAGAAAAAAAGTGTGTGTGTGTGTGTGTGTGTCTGTGTGTGTGTGTGTGTCTGTGTGTGTCTGTGTGTGTGTCAGTGTGTCTGTGTGTGTGTCAGTGTGTCTGTGTGTGTGTCTGTGTGTGTGTCTGTGTGTGTCTGTGTATGTGTGTCTGCGTGTGTGTCTGTGTGTGTCTGTGTGTGTGTCAGTGTGTCTGTGTGTGTATATGTGTGTGTGTCTGTGTGTGTCTGTGTGTGTGTCTGTGTGTGTGTCTGTGTGTGTGTGTCTGTGTGTGTGTCTGTGTGTGTCTGTGTGTGTATCTGTGTGTGTGTCTGTGTGTGTGTCTGTGTGTGTGTCTGTGTGTGTGTCTGTGTGTGTATGTGTGTGTGTGTCTGTGTGTGTCTGTGTGTGTGTGTCTGCATGTGTGTATCTGTGTGTCTGTGTGTCTGTCTGTCTGTGTGTGTGTGTCTGTGTGTGTGTGTATCTGTTTGTCTGTGTGTGTGTGTCTGTGTGTGTGTCTGTGTGTGTGTCTGTCTGTGTGTGTGTGTCTCTGTGTGTGTGTGTCTGTGTGTGTGTCTGTGTGTCTGTCTGTGTGTGTGTGTCTGTGTGTGTGTGTCTGTGTGTGTGTCTGTGTGTCTGTCTGTCTGTGTGTGTGTGTGTGTCTGTGTGTGTGTGTCTGTGTGTGTGTATCTGTGTGTCTGTGTGTGTGTCTGTGTGTCTGTCTGTCTGTGTGTGTGTGTCTGTGTGTGTGTCTGTCTGTGTTGTGTGTCTGTGTGTGTGTGTCTGTGTGTGTGTCTGTGTATGTGTGTGTATCTGTGTGTGTGTGTCTGTACGTGTGTGTATCTGTGTGTGTGTGTGTGTGTGTGTGTGTGTGTGTGTGTTAATCTATGAACAAGACTCAGTACCTGTGGCTCCTCCCGGCTCTTCCCACCCCACCCCCTACCTAAACGTCTCTCACACCCGTGGTCCTTCCCCTCCCCCAGCTTGTGATTCCTATACCATCCAGCCTTTTCAGCCATTCTCTCTCTTGACCTCTCGGTTCCTCTCCTCTCTTACTCTTGGTCCTTGTCTCCCCTCTTCATCCATTTGCCCTCTGTCCACTTTCCTCTCTCTTCCTTCCTCACTCCCTCACCTCCCCACCTTTCTCCTCTCATGGCCCAGTATATTCTGCTGGCCCACTTAAGTGTGGCTCCTTCCAGATGCCTCTGCCTGAACTCTGCCTCATATTCACAATGAAGCATACCTAGGAGCATACATGTCCTCATTTTCCTATGTGTGTGTGTGGGGGGGTGTATGCAAATATATATATATGCATATATATATGTATATGTATGTGTGTATATGTGTATAGTATGTATGTATGCATGTAAGTATATGTGTGTACATCTATATATTGTTTGTATCTCAGCAGAACAAAACTGTTCAAAATGATTGCAGTATTTAGAATTATTTTAAGTATATTAAGTATTTAAATTAAGTATAATGTTACTTAATTTCCATATATTATTATCAGTAAGTAAAATATATTTCAACTCTTAAAAGAACTTTTCTGCCTTTACCTCATCTATGCATTTGTACATCAGACATCAGCTAAGAATTTCAGGAAAGAGGACTCCAAATTGTCACTTGACAGGCTTCTTCCTGAAGCTGTCTAAGGTGGTTTGAAATGACATGGTCTCCAAAAGAGTGACACTCTTAGGAGGTGTGGCCTTGTTGGAGGCAGTGTGTCACCGTGGAGACCAGCTTCAGTCTCATATATGCTCAAGAAACCACCCAGTGTCTCAGGACACTTCCTGTTTATCAAGATGTAGGACTCTGAGCTCCGACGCCATGTCTGCCTCCCTGCCTGTCACCATGTGGAACCATGATGATAATGAACTGAACCTATGAAAATGAAACTGAGCCACTCTAATCGAGTGTTTTTCTTAAGTTGCCATGATTATGGTGTCTCTTCACACCAATAGAAACCTTAACTAAGACGGTGTCTTATGCTCAGTAATTCTATTTGCTTAGAATTTTCTTTATAGAGTTAAAAACATCCCCAAAATATTAGAGGTCTGTATATTGATCATTAGACATCATAAAAAAACATGGGCTTCCTATTCGGAAACCTCAGGTATTATAGCAACAGCATAACTGTGGCCCCTGGCCTTTCATGCTGACTGACCTATATATGCACAACACATTAAAGATGGTTTCCAAACTCATTCCTCTTTAATAACCCCCCTTACTGAGGTCATGCTCTTTCTACCTATACCTTTACCTTCAAAGGACCAAACATCTTCTACCTAATAAAATGCCCAGACTAGATGATTTTTTTTAATAAAAGGAGTTTATTTGAACTCATGATTCTGGAAACTAGAGAGCTCAACTAGACAGTGCCCGTTTAGCTCCTGGTGGACAACCAGTAAAGTAGAAATGAAAGCATGGACAAGAGAAAGTGCCAGAAAGGGTCACATTGGTCTTATGATTACAAGCTCATTGCACTGAAAACTCACACCTCACTGAGAACAAGATTTATCTGTTCATGAGTTTGGAACCCTCCTGACATAATCACCTCCCATTAGACTCTACCTGTCTAAAGCCACACTGGGTGCTAAGAAATCAATATGTGGCCTTTGACAAAAACACATTCAAACCATAGCAACTAAGCATGACATTTCAACAAAACCCCAAGTCATTTCTAAGTGTGATGGATATGTAAAGATAACACAATGCTTCAGTAGAAACAATCATTAGATGTGACCTTTGCAGAAAGCTGTCAGGATGTGGCAGCATCGTGTATAATATCATTTGCAGACACCAAGTTCAGAGAGAACTAGGAATGTAAATGCGTGGTAAGTGAAGTAGATTTTGCCTTGCTTCCAACATTTATGAACAAGGCATTTCTTGTTAACAGTCAATACTGTCAGGAGTAATGGAAGTGAGACAAAGTAAAACTGTGAGAAATTTGAATATAATACCAAAAAAAATCTATCAGGTTTACACCCTTGGAAATGAGCTGCTCATAAAACTGCCACTGCTTACATAGGAATGGTTTATTGTTGTTGCCGTTTGGCTTATTAGCTGATCAACATAAAGACACCCTGCCATCATTGCATGAAAATAAACAGAGTCCAGAACCAGTATCCAGAAGTGCGTAGGAAGGAGGAAGAGGGAAGCCCTTGCTCCAACAGAATAATATGTTGCAATTTTCAATAGCACCCTAAGCCAAAAATTCACAAAGAAATCTCTTGCCAACAACAAAAAAAAATTACTTTCCTAATTTGTTTCTTTTGTTGTGTTTTGCTTTGAATTTTAAAAGTTCTTTTTTGTTTGGTTTTAAAGGGCAAACTCATAAATATTTACAGAGACGTCTTACTAAGCACAAAGGGAGATTAGAAAATATTTGCAAATGAATGCAATATGTTTCATGTAAATTAAATTGTACAATCAGTTTTACACTGAGAAGAAAAGAGTTACCAATCATAAGACACAATCAATCTGCTTTATCAGACAACATTTTAAATGATAAGGGAAAGTGCAGACAAGTCCAAAGTGGTTGAATTTAATAAGCGCATCGGCACCTAAGAGTAGGCAAAATTAAGTGGTAGTATTAAATGTTACCAAGGAAAACATTGATTAACAATAAATCTTTATCTCAATATTTTTACTTAAACACAAGTCACACACTGGTAATCATACATTGTCTATTTGTTAAAGTCATAAAATGCTAAATTTTCTATGTTCTTATATGTCTATTGAAACGTTTTTGTGGTTTATTAGACAGAGGCGCTTTTCTAGAAAAAAAAGATGCATTCATGTCTCATTAAAATACCACAGCTTCTAAAACATGCATATTCACTACAGACATTAAACCCTTCTTTGTACAAGCATCATCATAGAGGCATTAAAAGCTTGGTTCCTTCTTAAGTAATACCTTTTTTATGTTTAAGAAATATATATTGGAAATAATTCACATGAACATGGGTTATTTCCCAAAACTAAAAGAAAAATCTAAAGAAATAGAAATTAAATAGATACTTCCATTCTTTTAACTATTATACTCAGTTTTATTTTAAAAACAAAAAACAACTTATTGTTTGCAGCTACTTTACATGAAATCAATAAGCCACCTAAACACCAGGGGTAAAAACTACTTATTAGGTAACTTACCAAGTTGGCCCATAGCAATATCCTCTGACCATTTAAAATTATGAATATATAGCTTCCTCAAGGTTATGTTTTTATTCAATGATAAAAAACAACTCATAAAACACCTCATAGATCCTGACAAAACAAAATAAACACTCTTTAATATATGCAGAACATATTATAACCACAGGCCAGCCTACTGATTCTTAGCACTAGTGTGAATAAGGTGTTTTTATTGTAAGAAAAAGAAATGAATGAGGAAGTACCAAAAAGGGAAGCTATACTACCTTGCCCCCCAAAATATAGGTTTTACAAAAATTTAAAAAAATAAGCAGATCTTTTACCTTTAGACCAGATGTATTTGAAAAGTCTGTTTTATTCTTGAATTATGTAAAAATATGGAGAGACTGGCTAATATTCAATGAATTATGAATTCATCAAATACTGATTGAAGGGTCTCTGAAGAAAACTCAAAATTTACTAAGACTTATGTTCTCTTTGTAAAAAGAATGACTCAGTGATGAAAATGTTTAGTCAGATAACTTCATATCCTCAGAAGTGGTGGCTTGGGTTTTTTGTTTGTTTGTTTGTTTGTTGTTTTGTTTTGTTTTGTTGAGATGGAGGTGCCAAGTTGACATTTCTTTACATTTTTAAAGTTTACTCTTCTCACCTGAGCAGTCTAAGGGACCTTGAACAGTGGAACCAGGATGTATTCCTGGTGCACAAAAGAACTTTGCAGGCACATCCCCCATGGAGGGACACTCCCTTAACCTAGAGGCAGGGGGAAAGCCTAGTCCCTACTCCAAATGACTTGACAGATTTAGATGACCCCTCCTGGAGGGCATCACCCTACATGAGGAGGGAGGGGAGGGGGAGAGGAAGGTGGGGGCATGAGAGTGTGGGAGAGAGGGAAAGAGGGAGGGAGAGAGGGAGAAGGAACTGAGATCGATACGTAAAATAAAAATAAATAAATGAATAAAATTTACTCTTCTCTCATACATTACATCTGGATCACAGTTTCCCTTCCCTCTAATCCTCCCAGTCCCCATCCCATCATTTCCCCCTCTCGTCCCCAGATCCACTCCTCCATTTCCTTTCAGAGAAGAGGGGGCCTCCTAGGGGCCTAAAGAGCTATGGGGAGCAGCAGTTTCCACAGTTGCTATGCAGAGTCTAGTTTTAAGGCCAGTGTAAAGATAGGAAGAAAAGCATAGTAAATAGACTGTAGTAGCATCAGAAGCTCTGAATACTCCTGTCTTGAAAATCTAATCTACAGATGAAAATCCTATGTTTTAAGCTATTCTCTTTATTTATGGGGAAGATAAATAGCATTCCAGACAACTAAATGTCAATACTTAAGGAATCATCCAGACAACTAACATATACAAAAGCTAACAGGTGGTGGTGCACACCTTTAGCCTAAAAGCTAGGAGACTAGGGCAGAAGGATCTCAGAGTTTGAGGTCAGCCTGGTCTACATATCAAGTTCCAAGGCAACCAGTGCTGTTACACAGAGAAACCCTGTCTTGGAAAGCAAACAAGAAGGAAAGAATGAGAGGAAGGAAGAGAAGGAGGGAGGGAGGTGAGACAGTTTAAAGTTCCCTGCTTTGCTGAGGAGTCTGCCAGACACACTATGGCCTATGGGCTGAAGATGAAACATTACAGAAGAACTTCAGGTGACTGACCAGGCAATGAGTTGTCTATGTCATTTTTAGAGTTTATATATTATCCTTCTGTGGTCTTTGAAGGAGTTGAAGACAAATAGATATGGTTATAGTTTTCCTTAGTTAGGATTAAAGACAAATTAAATATAAGATTTTAGACTCACAAAGATAAGATAAATAATAAAATAGTTTCTTTAAATCTTGCTAAATGTTAATGGACTAAATATTGCTAACTGTGATTCTTATTTGATAACTGTTGTATGGTATATTTTGCTATGTTAAGGTTAAAACCCTTCTTTTTTATTTTAGACAGAAAAGAGGAGGTGATGGGAGATGTTATTCTGTAAATGTGTTTCTCATACTGATTAATTAATAAAGCACTGTTGGCCAATAGGAAAGCAAGACAGGCGGGGCTAGGAGACAAGGAGGAAAGAGGAAGTAGGAAGGAGGAGTCAACATGGAGAGCCTGGAGAGAACAGCACACTGGCCCGCTCTTGGATAAGATGACCACGTGGAAATACTTAGATAAGTAGAAATGGGTTAATCATTAAGACAGAGCTAGTCAGTTAGAAACTAGTACCTGGCCAAAAGCATTATATCAAATACAGAGTCTCAGCATGTTATTAGGGACTGGCATGGAGGTGGGACCAGACCGGCGGGGGGTGGGGTGGGGGGTGGAGGACATACTCGTTACAGGGAGGGAGGGAAGGAGGGAGGAAGGAAGAAGGAAGGAAGGAGAGAAAAATGAAATATTCAAAAGTATTATATTAAGGGTGATGTTAAGAGTTTACATGTGTTAGAATTGTGTGTGTGAAATATTTTTGCAAAAGACCTAAATAAAGACTATTTAAAACAAGAGTTAAATCCATATTTTTTAGCTAGCCAAAGCTACTTTGTTAATAACTCCCATCTTGTGCCTAAAATTATATTGAAAACTTAAAAGCACATCTGCTAAACAAAAAGAAAAATTAAAAATCATGAAAATATGATCAGAGTTCTCAAAAGCATGTGATTATTTGAAAGAAAAAGAACAGATAGCACTTAGTATTATTAATCTAACTCGCCTACAAATCCTCTGGCATGGGCCTGAAGTTTTCATTGTGTTATTCAACTTGAGACTAAAATATATCAGTCTTTTCTGGCAGAGTTGAATGAAAAAATAATGGCTCATGTTCCTAATTATTTTAGAAGCAATTTGAAAGCAAGACAATAATTATTTTGACATGAATGTTAACTGAAAATAAACAAAAGGATGCCATGGTCCCAACGGCCTGAAAGAGTTAGGATGCATACTCTCTAATGAGAAGTTCTAGAACACGGGCTCAGAATCAGAAGTGGACGGCACACATGTGCACAAGTGCACCGAAGCTTCTAACTCAGTTCCATTAATATTTCCAGCCCCCACTTCAGAATTCTTGCCCACATTTGTGATTCTTGTTTTGGTGTGAAATTCTGCCCCTAGCTATGGAGTCATTATTTTTATTGCCTTGGAAAACAACCATATGCAAGTAAGAAAACGAAATATTATAATACACATTTACTCTGCTGTCTAGATTCAGAATAATGCCCCAATGCCCCATGTACCTCTTTTCTACACACACACACACACACACACACACACACACACACACACACACACACACAATGCCATTGATGCAAAAGTCCAAAAAATCATAGGTTTTAGTAAATGAATTTTATGAATTAAATTGAATTTCTTTTAGTTTTTTTTTCCAGAAAAGGGTCACAATCGCCTCAAAAGTGAAGATATAAGAATGCATTTCAAAGCTCAAAATCCCAACAAAAATACATATAACAAAATAAATAAGTTCTTAATTAGCATGTTCAGAAATGTCTGCTTAGTTAGCCAGGAGGAAGTTCCACGGTGATTCCCAGAAAGAGCTGAGTGAATTCTGCTTATCATCCTTGCCTCAACGGTTTCCCACGTGGAATAGTTATTTCTCTCTGCAAAGTCAGAGAGAAGAAGAAGAGGATATTAGACTAACGGTTGATCCAGCACTGAGGGGGCAAGGCAATAAAACTGAGCAAAATAAATCCACTGAGACGAACTGACGTAAAGAACAATGTCATAAATAAACCTAGGGGCCCCTCAGCATTGCCTTCCCAAGTAGGCAAAAAATAGCCTTATTTGTGTTTCTGAATAGAAAAATAGAGTTTTGCTGTAAGCATAAAGCATCTAGCTACGCCTAAATGCTGTGCCATTATGGAAACTGTTCTGGGTTGTGTTCATAGCAATCACAGTTGTGGGTGGACGCGCTGAATTGTCTTACTGTGGCTCCAAAGAGTAGAACTAATGAAGTTGGAATTTCTTTAGCCCAAGATACAAGTATATTCTATAGACACTAAACCACAAGGCATGGAAGGCCCCAAGATGTGAGCTCACATCCTGTTTCAAGGAAAACAAAACAAAACAAACTTTGCTGGGACCCAAGGAACCCGGTTAGCTACAAATCTACTGGGGCTGTTTGAAAGAAAATAACTCCCAAAGGGAGTGGCACTATTAGGAGGTGTGGCCTTGTTGGAGGAAGCATGTATCTATGGAGGAGGGCTTTGAGGTCTCATCTGTGCTCAAGCCACACCTAGTCAAGATGTAAGATAAGTCCTTCTCTAGTACTATGCCAGCCGACATGCTGCCTTGCTTCCTGCATTGACGATAATAGACTAAACCTCTGAAATGTAAGGGGTCACCACAATTAAATGCTTTCTTTATAAGCGTTGCAGCCCTCATGGTGTCTCTCCACGGCGATAGAAACCCTAATTAAGACACCCACCATTGTCAACTTCTCATTGTTTTCCTGAGCATTAGCTCCAAGGTTGTTCTCATCTCATGATGAATAAAACTGTTACAAAGAACCGACTTGCTTAATATGGATGCTCTTCCGATAAAGGATCTTAGTTTCAGAGTTCTTATTGATCCAAGAGAATTTTCCAGGTTTATAATTTCTACTTCCCAATTTTATTTCTTACTGTTTCTTTCACAGCTGCTAATCTCCAGTTCATCTTTTCTACTTAATTCTGGATTAGCATCTGCTCCCACAGAATTCAACTAGGAAGGAAAATATCAGCAGTTCAAGAAAGCCAACATCAAAATGGAGTTTGGGAACTAGATCACTGATGCACTGGCCTGCCCCTGGTCATATACATGAAGTAGATGTCCCCTGGCTGAAAGTGTCAATGTCCAAAACTCCAGAAACTGTACCTGTAGAGAATAGTGTTCTAGTGTGCTAAATTATGTACAAAATTAGTGGAACAAACTGTCAGCTATTAAACCACACTGGCGTTATGAGTAGTTATTAAAAATTGGATAGTAGTTAGCAAAGCTGAAATTAAATATGGAATCTAAAGGGTCTCCTTAGCAGCTCATAATATAGTGCTCATTCCTTTTTCACCCGTGACAAGAGATCAAGCAAAGCTAACATCCAGACTCAGAACTCATTGATGAAGACTCTTACTTCTTACTTTGAAGAAAACTGAATGCCCAACTAAGACAGGTTTGCTGTGTTAAAATTAATACACCTGACTTGGGGATACTTGGGACCTGGATGCATGAAATGGGAACATATGGGTAGATTGCTCTAAATGTTGTATTTTCCCCCCATATTACTCTTAAACTCAGAACATACAAGCATTTCCTCTCCTTACTATTGAGATGCGGGACTTCACCCACCCATATAAGACCAACTTGCAGAAGACAGTATCTAGAGAAGCAACTTTATTTCTCATCTTCTCTGTGCTATTTCTTGAATACGTAGTATTAAGTAGCATTAGTATGGCAAACTTGGCCTAATAAGGATATTGGGGGCAGGGGCTGATACAAAGAGAGATACAATAATAAGTCAAGAACCTATTGGGTGGATTATGAGGGTGCTTGATCAGAGTCTGGATCATATAACTAAATTTATTGAGTGTTAATTGGCTTTGGGACACTGCCTTGGAATATGGACTCAGGGCTATAGAAGAGACCTGGACGGTGGGGTCAGTTTGTAGCTATGGTGGTTCCTAGATCAGAGAAAGGAATGATCATGTTAAGCAGGATTGAATTATCTAGGTTTCCATAGCTGCTGGAACAGAAGAGGATTTTAAAATTTACAAGAAACAGGTATGTTGGAATGTCCATATTTTGTGAGACCTGAGAATCCATCAAAGGATTCTGCTCTGTAAAAAGGCCTGAGGCAGATATATCCCTGGTGCACAAAAGGACTTTGGGAGCACATTTCCCATGAAGGGATACTCCCTAAGCCTAGAGACAGGAGAGAAAGCCTAGTCCCTACTTCAAATGACTTGACAGATTTAGATGATCCCTACTGGAAGGCATCCCCTACATGTGGAGTGGGGGGGAGGGATTGGAGAGGAGGGTGGTCAGGGGGCATGGGAAGATGGGAGAGAGGGAAAGAAGGAGGGAGGGAGGGAAGGGGAACTGGGATCGATATGTAAAATAAAAATTAAAATAAAAGAAGTATATACTAACAAACTCCTTTTACATAAACTGATGAAAAGGTCATCATCTTTGAGAGCTCATACTGCCTCTCCTTTGCAGTTCAGATTTGATGATAAGAAATGCCATTACAGAATTTGGCTCTTTGGTACTAATGAGAATGTTGGAACCCTTTACAAACAAAAAATGACAGTTGAGGATACTCAGCTACCACAAGACAAGACTATATTCATCATATCAAGGGCCAGAATCCAATTGTATAAAATAGATGTAAAAATATCAATATAAATTTTCTACAGATTGTTATAGGCAGATTTCTCTGCTCCACCAGCTAGCTTCCAAATAACCACATTGAAATTTCTTATCAATTATGAAAACTTGACCTATAGCTTAAGCTAGTTCCTAACTAGCTCTTTTAATTTAAATTAACCCATTTCTATTAGTTTACATACTGCCGCGTGGTTCATGATTTGTCACCTCATGTCCCACATGTTATGTTTCCTCTGTATCCAGCTGGTGACTCTGCCTTCTTTCCAGCATTCTCTCTGCCCCCAAATCTATTGACTATTTAGATTTTTATTAGACCTATCTGTTGATAGGACTGTGGGCATGCCCGGGGGGATTAGATTAACTAGGGAGGAAGACCCACTCACACATCCACTGTGAGTAGCGCTATTCCCTGGGCTTCTTTAAAAAGAAAGTAAACAGAACACAAACCTTCATCTATTTCCTGACTGGGATCACAGTATGACTAGTCGCCTCAAGCTCCTGTTGCCATGACTTCTCCCATCACAATGCAGCATTACATTCTGAAACCATGAGACAAAACAAACTCTCAAGTTGCTTTTTTATTCAGAGTAGTTGAATTGCAATAACAGAAAAGTAACTAAGAAACTAAAAGCAGGATACTTCAAAAGCATGTATGATTTCTTAAGCGCCATGGTTTTAAAATGCACAATCATTACAATTCAATGTTGTAAACAGAAAATCCTTTATTCAAACTGGAAAAAGGAAAAGAAGAAGAAGACACACAAATGAGTTAGAGACCCATGCGGAAAGCCTCAGCTTCGCTAGTCTTCTTAAAAAGTCAAAATTAAAAGCACCATCAGACACCTCGGCATACCCACCAGAAAAGCAGAATCCCAACACTAAGTGTTGGATTGGATGCAGCCCAATTAGAATCCTTATTTATTGCTGCAGCAGGGAGCAAACAAGTTTGATGACTTTGTATAAAGTTGGGCATACCTGCTATAGAACACAGGAATTCCAAGCAGAATTTACTCAGTAGAGATGAAAAGTATTTATTCAGGAGAGATGAAAAGTAAAGTGGGTGTGTTATTACTCTTGCTCTAGATTTCATTTTCTCCAGACAGGGTTTCTCTGTGTAGCAGCCCTGACTGTCCTGGAACCCATTCTGTAGACCAAACTCACAGAGATCAACCTGTCTCTGCCTCCCGAGTGCTGGGATTAAAGGTGCACACCACCACTGCCCGACCAGGGCTACTCAGAGAAACCTCATCTCTAAAAACAAACATATAAAAGAGTTCCAGTTTGCTCAATTTCCAGCACCAATATTGTGGCTCACAACCTTCTGCAAGTCTGGTTCCACAGGATCTGATATCTTCTTCCCACCTCCATGGGCCCTGCACATCTGTGGTTCACAGACATACATGCATGAAACACTATACACAGAAAAGTGTTTAACACAAAGAATTTACTGAAAAATCCGTAGCAATTTTATTCAGGATTATAACTGTGTAGTACTCATTCGGTGGAATACTACTTTACAAAATGGAATGAAGGAATTACTGATGAATGCTACAATATATACAAGTATAGAAAGTATTATGCTAAATAAAATGAGCAGATTCCAAAAGATTATGTACTGTGTAATTCCATTTATACACATACTTAACGGGAAACTCTCTTAATAGAATGCAAAATAATAGCTGCCAAGTGTTGAAGATGACGGTGAAGAATGACTCTGAAGATGTGTCAAAAAATTTTGGGTGTGCTAATGTTCCTTAGCATTGTGGTGATTATACTGTCAAAATGTATCTAATTTGAGTTCAGGTAAATTTTGCCTTGAAGGAAGAGTCATTCAAAAGAAATTCACATGAACAGACATAAGTCTAAGGATCATTGCCCATCCAAATGCCATGGTCCCTCGATAAATCCCAAACCTGCGTCAGTTTCTACAAATAAAAATTGCTGGTTGGATGTGTGGTTGGGTCTCCTGGAGAAAAGACAAGGTACTACCATAGAAATTACGTGCTGTTGTGATTGTTCCAGGCTTTTCCCAAAGAAACCTACCTATGGCTAAGATGGTGGTACATTATAGACAGATACAGCACTAAAGCGGACAGATACAGCACTAAAGCATTAAATATTAAGTAAGAGATCTGAGTTAGCACTTTATCCCTAAGACCAGAAGCACCATTGCTGGCCCACTGTGAGAATATGGGACTCAGTCAAGTCTAATAATAAATATATTCCCAATAATGAATTCACTGAGCCTACCATGATGTAAAAACTATTATTACATGTTTCCCTGGCTACTGAGTAAACTATTGGGAGTCACTTATTTACTAGCTGAAATAATACTCACACAGGGTTTTGGCATTTGAGTAAAATTTGTCTTCACCAAGAAAGCCAAGCAAAAATTCTACTTGTCCAATTTAAAAAAAAAACAAAGCAAAAAGCAAAAAGCAAAAAATGGTATCCTGGAAATGGAGAGAAGATTAAGCGCCAAAAAGAAAGATGAGAAGTCCATAACATTTTTGTGTTTGGCTTCTATTTCTGTTCCTGCAGATACTTATTGGCCCCTGGATAACTGTGATAAACTACAAAAAGCTGTGTTATTATGTGCGATGTCATTAGTACAAACCCAGATGCATTTTATGTACCTGATGACTTTGTAAATACATCTTTTTGTAGAACAACCAAGAAAGAATGTCAGAACAAGTTGTATTTGTGTGTAATAAATAGAAAAGTACATTCTTGATTTAGTCCAAGAACTTTATCAACTTTATCCACTATTCTTCATTATAAAAGGTACTGAAGAAATATGAGAATGGTTGGGCTACTACATCCCAGGGAGGCAAATGCTGGAAAAGATGTGGCAGGAGGAAGATCACTAGTTTGAGGGTTATACCTTTTGAGGTGGGACATATTTTCAGCCAATACTACTATCTGAGGCTTTTGAATTACCTGCTTCATAAATGTGTAAGTGGGAAACAGGACACCTGACCAAGAAACCCACTTCACAACGAAGCAGTTGCAGAAATAGGACCATATTGATGAATTCTTCCATTTATATCCCAAGCCATCCTGTGGCAGCACATCTCCTAGAATGCTACAGAGATCTGCTGAAACCAAAGCTGAATATATTCTGTAAGCATATGAGACCATTCACCCAAAAAAACAAAGTATGTTAAATCAGAGATACAATGTCCCATTAGAAAGAAATAATAAGTATAGACACCAAAGATTAGAAGTAGAAATGACCCTTTACCACCATTCAGTGGATCCTTTTCTGTTCCCTATACCTCTGGATTCTGCAGCCTTAGGAATCTTGGTCCTCAAAAAGGGCCTTCTCCTACAAGTCACAACAAAGGTTTCCAGAGAACTGAATGCCACAACTGTGTCCACAGCTTTTGAAATAGTTTGAGAATCTCTTGCCATTCTAACACCCACACCATCCCACAGGAGTAAGTTACTAAGGGACATAGCTTGCTTGGAAAATACAACCAAGTACCAGTTTGGCAACTTTAAGTATAGGCATTCATTAAAAAAAAAAAAATGGACAACCTTAAGCACTTGTCCTGAAAATTCAAATCTCACGAGTAAGTACTCACCAGGCTTGATTTTGCTTAGCTTTCTCAGGTGAGAACACATGCATTCAAGATGGTATGGTCCCTGACTTGGAAACTCAGATCTACATAATATAAACATCTTGTGAAACTACATTAGAAACACACATAAATAAATTCTAATTTATTGCATCTTGGAAAACTATTAAGATAAAACCATTATTTATTAAAGTAAACCACAATCAAAAAAAAACAACAAAGGATCTATATGTTATATAATCGCTTCATATTTTTTCACTTGGATTTACTTCTGCCACAACCTTAAAGAAATACAAAACCACCTAATGCCTCACTTTTTCTCATGTATTCAATATGTATTTACTCGATGTCTTCTGTGTTCCAGGTTTCTTCCTGAGTACTAAGATGAACAACCATAAATAACAGGGGCCCATCTTCTTAAGAAAGACCTCCCCAGAGTGGTAACATTTACACTGGGTCATGCAAGTGGAGTTTGATTAGCCAGAGATGGCTGGGTGGTTGTAGGCACCAAATGTTCCAAGCTAAGAGAACAGTATGCACAGAGGCCCTGGAGAGAGAGGTTGTTTCAAGAGAGAAAATGAAGCCTTGTTTGCTTATGGCTTAGAGAAGAAAGGATAAATGCAAATCCTAAGCAAGCTGGAGAGTCTTGTTCCCCTAGTCTAGAACCCTGTAGTTTCGATCTAGGACTACACCCTAGTAATGTACCCAGCAGAGCTAATGCAATGAATACCTGTTTCTGTTCCCTACCAGCCTAAACTCCTGCAAAGAGACAGAGCAAGTCATAGGTGGAAAGGGGATCCTGAAACCTAGTAAAAGATCAACTGTGCTGACTCTTCTATTGTGTGGGAGTGAGGAGGGTAGGTAGCAAGGGTGGAGGACTTGAATGAACCAGAATGGGTGCAGAGCTACACAGCTCACTTGGCCTCTGGGCCTCAGTAAGTCATCTCTAGACACTTGGGAGCTGCTGTCTCCCTCTTCCATGTATTCAGAGACCTATCTGATCTATGCACTTGCAAATGACCACAGCATGGGGGAAATTTCTAGACAGTTTACATAGTACTTTTAAGTTTGAATAAGATGTGAAATTGAGATTGCACAATTAGTGACAGAGACACAGAATCTGTTTCCTCTACCGAAAGAAAATGTGAACAGAAAGTTGGACACAGACTTCTGAGGGGTTTTATCAATTACTCAAGAAAGTGCATATCCATGGGAGTAACTAGTGATCACACTTAAGTTACTTTGTTTTATTATTATTATTTTTATGGTATTAAGTTTAGAGTCCAGTGGAATTTGGGGGCCCGGGAAAATATTAAGCGTTCTTATAGTATTTTGAGTTTAGCAAAATACATTTTGCCAAACATTTTACTCCTAATTCAGAAAAGGCATGCATATTTCAAAGGAAATTTAATCCATATGTTTCTGATTCATTTACACTTAATTCATCAAAATGTTGTTTTGTAAGAGTTACTCGGTGTCCAAGAAGTCTTAGAGGAGTCTTTTCTTTGAACCAGAAAGCTTTGTGCTGCCAGGACTAAATGGAACTCTTTTTGCAAAGAGTAGGACCTAGTGTTCCTCTAGGAAGTTTGGCCCGTAAGCTAGACTCTCCCCCCAGAAGGATGAGGTCAAGGGTCACAGGTAGTACTGAAGGTTAGCCGGGAGCCTGCAGGAAGCGAAAAGAGAGCATCATTCTGTTATTGGGAAGGACTTCCTGTTTTCATTTTTGGACACGGCCCCCCTCCCAAAAAAGATCATTCCAACATTTCAACAAGAAATGAAGGGCTTTGGTCCTTAGCATGGAATGTTAGACTTGGTTATTAACAGTGGATAAATATGTGATTTTATAATACAATAACCAAAGTGGATTTCCTCTGGAATCTGAAGCATTTTGTCATACAGACTTGGAGCTTCCTTTATGCCTTACTGCACTTTTGCTACTTGTCTTAGATGTTGAGACGTTATTTTTTATGTAACTGATGTTTGAGTTTCTCCAGTTACCAGTACATGTTTCCTCTTTGGATGTGTATTTGCTTAACTTCCAAGAGTTCAGGTAGTAATTCTTCCTTTTTTTTTCCTGTAAGAAGAAAAAAGGGTACAAGACTCTACATTTCAAACCATATTGTACTGTGATGCATTTACTGTGCCTATTAACTTGATTGTGCATATATTATGGCAATAGTTCAAACCTCTTTCAATGATGCAAACATCATGATGCAGTTACAGTGCTATCCCTTGATAGATGCAAGAAGCCGCAGCCTCTTGAATGACAATGAGGCACAGGGATCTAAAAATACAGAACTCATCAGAATCAAAATGACTGTGAAGATTTCCCATGATTAAAACCATAAAATATTTCAGGGGAAATAACTTAAATAAAATATTAAACAGTAACAGAAGTGGTCACTCTTCAAGGGTTTTAAATAATTAAAGCTAAAAAAAAAAGCCTATATGATAACATTTACTATGAAACATATATTTCACATATCCATACCAAATATGTATATCAAGTGCTAAATTTCATTAACCACATGTATACTTATATACAAAACATTTGAGGTTATGACTTAGGCTTGATTTTTCTTTGAAACCCCTTCCAAACTATCTGCATAAGTAATTTTGCTGACTGGAAACATAAAATTGAAAGCAAAAGTTTGCAAATATGGGGCTTTACAGAGAGAGCATCTAGAATGGAAACACTTTTTCAATCCAAAAAAGTTGATATATAAAAAACTATGCTGATCTTCACAGTTCAAAGTACAACATTTAGAGCATACATGTCTTATCACTGCTTTCTAATTAAAACAGAGGAATGAGGCCTCCACAAATAGAACTTGGATTAAGATCCATTTCCATTGTTTAGCAATTAAGTTCCACTTTACATGAAAAAGACCACAAACCTACGAGCCAGTTTCTGCATCCATAGACATAGTAAAACATTATTCCTACCACAAAGAAAGACTGGGGATTCAGCCCAGTGGTAGAGTACTTACCTAACATGCAGGAAGCCCTTAGATTTAATCCCCAGTGCTGGGGTGGGGGAGGGGGGGAGAAAGACAGACAGAAAAAAGAAAGGAAAGAAAGAGAGAGAGAGAGAGAGAGAGAGAGAGAGAGAGAGAGAGAGGAAGGAAGGAGGGAAGGAGGGAGGAGGGAGGAAGGGAGGGAGGGAATGACTGAAGGAAGAAGGAGGGAGGGAGGGAAGGAAGGAGGATAACTTGTTGGACTATTAGAAAGAAGGGAAAATAGAATGGGAGAAAAACATCTGTCCTTTGTCACAGGAGTGAAAAATGCCGTCCACTCCTCCAGTCATGTAATATGTACACATGTAACCAGTAGGCACCTGAAAAGATTCTAACCAAGAAAGACACACTGGAGGACACTGACCTCATTGACAGGTCAAGTAAATACAATCTCTCTAAGTATTTGTCATATCATAGGCCAGAAAGAAAATCATATATGTTAAAAAAAAAATAGAACACGAAAGATTTTAAAGAAAAAATACTTGACTAGGTATATCACCTATTATTTTTTTACAATAATATGCAGAGAATAATCAAACAGTTGTGTGTTACATGCAACATAGCCTTTGATTCAAGTGAAAGTTAAAGCAAACCCCATACTTAGTATGTTTCATGTTCCCTTATGGTGGTGTTCAACCTGCAATCCATCCTGGTTTGAAGCAATAATCTCTATGGAATGAAGACTGAAAATCCATTTTTGTTTTCTGTAGCAAGATCCCATTGCAATCTTGTCTTCCATTAGGGAACAAGGCCCTTGTGGTCCCCCAACACCCTCATTTAATCTTTCAAGTCAAGATGAAACACTCTACCTATCTCTCAAGGGTAGTAACAATAGCCTTGTAAACACACCATTTCTCCTTTTAAAAACTCGCTTTCAGAAATTCTCTTGTTAAAAGAAAGTCTATGGTTTTTGAGGCTCTGTCTGAGTCTAATGTCAAAGTATAGCCTGTGCAAGGGGCCGATTTCAGCAGCTTTAAAAAGAGTTGGTTAATTAAAATCACGCTTGTCTTAACTTGCCTCTTTTTCTGACTCTTTAGTTGGCCCAACTTGTCCATTAGTATAATATTAAACAAATGAAAGCCAAAAGGGGAAATGAAGCAAAGTTCTTTCTATGCATGTTTCATAGTGTATGCTCCAAACCATGCCTACCAGAGCCAAAAGTATGAAAATGAAGCAGCGTTTTCCCCCTCTGATTGAAAACTACTTGAATTCAGAGCTTGCTTCACATACCAAACGCAATTATTATCCTTGGAGTTGCAAAAGAAATAGCAAAGCAGACGCTGCCGAATTGAAGCCCTTTCTGAGGAGTGTCTTAGGAATGCATTCAAGAAAGCAAGCCGCCACTTACTTAATTCACTGAGGCAGGGTCTAAGGATGCCTCGAATTATTTCCTCCCCATAACTTGCTAACCTTGGGAAATAAAGCTTTGCTGCAAGTCCCTAACAACCTTGGCTCCCTGATCATGTGATTAGAGAAAGCAATCCCCTCTGGCTTTCATTAGCTTAAGGACATCTGCAAAGGAGAACTTACAACACAAAACAATCTTGGTTGCTGATCCTGTTCTCTCGTCTGGACAGAACAGTGTTAGTGTCAACAATGCAGTAAACAGCGTGGCCAGAGCTAACGTAAACATTTCAGAAATCATAAGCTTAATATCGTGGTTCAGAAGTTGGATCAAGCTATGACTCCACTCTCCTGCGCTTTAGACCACAGGCTGGAGACCGACTTTGATTTACTTCCAGAAAGAAAGTGGATCCAAACCTGCAAGCTAGGAGAAAAGTGAACGCTGCTGGCACTGGACACTTGTGGCGATAGGTGCACATGCCTAGAGTCGGGGGCGAACCCGGGCAGCGATCCCCTGCCTGTGTTGGGTGGGAAGTTTTCTGCGCATCTGACTGTTACTAAACTCAAATCACGAAAGCAGATACTGTTTATTTCTGTGCTGACTGCTCTTCAACGCTAGCTCCTCCTCTGGTCACATTTTTTTTTTTTAAATAACTCCATGCCATTCCTATTATGAGCAGACTCTCTTTAGACCCAGGGCGAGACAACGAAAAAAACAAACCTAAACAAAAGCAAACAGAAACGAAATGCTCTGGGTTTGCTTTATAAACACACCAGCCCCAAGGTAGGCAACTGTCTTTAAATGAGGCAATGATTTGCTCAATCCCTCATTCTTAAATGAGAACGCTGATGTCATTTATAAATTCATATTCTTTTTAGTCTTTGTCATTTTGCCCTTCCTCCCCCCCCCCCCCAAAAAAAAGGTTCTTGAGCGCTATGTTTTTCTCAAAACTGACTGTTTATTGCTAAGCCCTTAGAAAAGATGCAACAAATTAACAGGCACCTGTTTTGCCACAATATCACCTGGTTCACTTTCTCCTCTTGGCCTGGATCTGAACAATTAGGCCCTTGCCAGTTGGATTACAAGTTTTCTAGCAGATGAATAAAACAATTCTCTCTCTCTCTCTCTCTCTCTCTCTCTCTCTCTCTCTCTCTCTCTCTCTCTCTCTCTCATAGTTACATGGGACAGCCTTTTACAATTTAAAAACTGCTTTTTTCATGTTTCCTACCACTGTTATTTTTCAGTAAGGTTGGGAGAGGTCAGACAATAGAGAACTGGAACCCACATTTGGCATTTAAGACTACAGGAGACCATCCGTGTCTGGACTAGAATGTAAACCTCCAAGACAGGATGCTAATCCTTCACCCTTTCCATCGCAGAGTATTGCCTCTCACAAAACCAAGAAGCTTTAAATAATCCCCACGTTGCACCTTGTCTCTTTAGTCTTCTGATAACTTATTCTGGACTAAGGAGACAGCAGACTGAGTGTGCCTAGAGCATGAGCAAATGGCTGCTCAATTAAATACCTCACAGAAAGTTTTGTTTCGTTTTAGTAATCTATGATAATGACTAAGTAAAATATACATCAGCTTCCTAGTATATGTACCATATATGTACATATATGTATCTTCTCAAAATTTCTCCACAGGTCTAGATCAGTTTGGCGAGATCCATCATTTACACATGTAAAATGGATTCTGGAAGAAAACTAGGTGTCATATCCAAGATCACCATGCTAGTGAACAGCTTAGGTAGGACTTAAACTGAGAATGTTTGAGTCTGGACCTTAAATTTTTGGTACCGGACGATACTCTATAATGCACATCAGACAAAGACTAAAGTTTGAACTTGCACTAGCCCAGCTACTACCAGAACCTCTTAACTGTTCTGCTCATGATCTCGTTCTAGCTCTTGACTCTGTGAACAAGGTACCAAGTCAGCACTCCACCTTCAGCCTTGGCAAGATTTGTTCAACTAACATCCACTTAGCTAGATTCCCAACATGATGAAGCCACAATTTCATTCTCTTCTCCCGCTTAAACTCATTTGAGAAGATTTTACCATGGTCCCAGTACATTGCAAAGAATAAATTCAAGGTAGGAAACCATCTTCAAGGAGCTCACAGCTGAAGTTACTAATACATATTCAAATCATCACCAAGAAATACTAATGATCAAAGTATAAAAATGATCAAAATAGAGGCTGATTTCATTTCACCAGGCCCTAAAATCCTTGTTAAGAAATGTGGTAGTTACTAGTTATTGTGGCTTTACCTGCCTCAGACTTTAGATAAGAATCTGTGGATTTTCATAATTAAAAATTTTGCTTCACTACCTATGAAAATATCTAGACAAATCAATGAATCATTTCCTATACCAAAATTCTCTTCTCTCTCCAGTCTAAATTCTTCCACTTAGGTCAGCCTTTGAAGTCTTTAGGCATTTCTGATCACTGACCTCCATTCCCCATGTCTAAAAAGCATGTCATTTAAGCAGAAATCTGTTCAGAGCAGATGATAAGAAACTAGCTCATTTAAGAGAGGGAACCATCAGATCATATTCACAAAATTTTCTTATATTCGTTGTAAATTACAATCTTGTCCAAAAAGCAAAGTTAATAAAGACAGTAATTTATAGCTATTCGTTTTTATTTATGAAGAATAAAGCACAAGTTTTTTTTTAATCTTAGTTACATTTAAAATCTCCATCTTACAAACTACACAATTTAAAGCATACTGAAAAGGAGAAGACTAAGTTTTGGTTTTGCTGTTCTTTGGACAACGAAGGACTCTACCTATCCTCATTAAAATGTCTAACCTAGGTGTCAGCCTGCAAAGCTTCCAGCTGCTGTGGCTCTCTGCCTTGTTCCCTTGAAATCACCTAGATCTCCTTCAAAGAGGAACCCGTGTCGTTCCCTCGCCTTGTCTTTCAGAACAAGTCTACCAGAAACCTGGGTATTGAGAGCCTTGCTAGCAGGGCATCTTAAATGCCAACTGCATGATACTAATGTGGAGAGAGAGGCAAAACCCCTATGACATCCAGTACCTATCATGTCATCTGATAAGTCAAGGGTTCTTAAGTGTTCTCCGCCCAATGGCTAAAGGATGAAACACTAATGTTGGATGCTAGAAACAGACAAAAACAAGGCTGATTAGTGGAAACTTACATTTCCTTCAAATTTGGTGATGATTGCTGTGGACAATAACCAACAACTCTTGGCAGTTTCATAGCAAGGATCCCCTTCCAACAGTGAAATGTGTATGAGTGTGCCTATGATGTTTTGTTTTCATGGCTATGCTTACATCCAAGCAATTTGAGAGAGAAGTATTTACTATCGTCCATGGGTTTATAAAGAACATGAATAAGTGGTTGGTTTGTAAGGCAAACTCTAACAAACCCAGAGCATTCTCCCCCTCAAATGTCACAGCCTGCCTCACAGGTTGTACACACACTGTTTGGAAGCTGCAGGCCAAACACTTGAGGTTACTGAAGGACAAGGATTTTAAGGGGCTTGTTAGTGGGCCATGTAAAATGACAGGACTATAAAGTTTGCTATAAATGTCACCTATAGTTAAAGATAATGTGAGCACGATCCTTCATCTAAGAAGAGCAAGACAGCATTAGAAGAGCAGCCTCTTGGCTACTGCTTTCCTCATAAGTTATAGTAACAAAAACTGGACTGAGTACTTTTCGGAAGAAGGGGCTCATTTACATTGACAGTATCAGATAGGAAAGCCCTAAAATGTGGCAGCTGGTTGCTTAAAGGTTTTATTCCTCTCCAATCTAAAGGGATCAGAGGGCTGCTGTGCTGGCTGTTCTTCAAATACCTTCATTCTATATAGCCAGTGCTGACACATGAAGGAAGTCTTCAGAAACAACCACTTCTCAGCGGCCCAACTGGCAGAAAACAAGAATAAAGCAAACACGAAAGCTCTCATTTTGCAATGCTAGTGAAGAAAACAGTGACCTTCCCCCTCCTGCCTCATCTACCCCCAGTTGCTTCTTTGACACTCTGCCTAGTAAAATGAAAAAGAGGTTTTCAAAAAAAAAAAAAAAGGGGGGGAAAGAAACATCTGCTTGGACTTCAGATTCCTCTCCAAAGCAGAAACCAAGCTTAGAAAGGTTACATGTTTCAACAAGCCACGCAAAACCAAGGAGAAAGTTCAACTGCTTATCCCATTTGACCTTGGCTTTAGCATGGGATCACATTGATCCTGATGGAGAGATTAAAACGCCAAGTCCAGAACCGCTCACCAAGCAAATTCGCTAGGGGAGTTCGAAGAGTTCTTTGGCAATCTGACTTCATATGGAATTAGCAGAGAGGATCCCAGGCCACAAATGTAGCAATATTTTAACTCAGTGTGCAAAATATCAAAGATAAGGCAGGAGATTCAAGCCCATACTGAAGTTTTCAAGTGCTGCTTTCCTAGTAGTCTTTGTCAAGAAAACACAGGTTAGTATGAGAGCTGCTGAAAAGAATTCTTTAAGGAGGAAAACAAACAAACAAACAAACAAAAAACCAAAGGAATAAAACCTAAGGGACACCAGAAACCATGGAAGGCCAAAGATATAGTTGAGGGGCAGAGACAGAGTCGGAAGGAGGCTACAAACCACAGTCTATCTCCTCTGAAAAGCGTTTTCACAGTACAGAAAAATGTCACATAACTGTCCATACCTTCGCTGAGTAAACAGTAAATCAGTATTGAGCAATAAATCATAACTATAAACTTAAAGCATTGGAAAGCGAAGAGAAAGACTTACAACAAGACAGACTAGCAATAAAGGCCTACGCGGATGCACCAGCCCATCTCCAAAAGTGTTCTGTGGAAGATACCGTAGGTTCATCTTCTGAGAGTTGGGTTCAATTCACATGTCAGCCACAACTGACCACGGCCTTACAAAGTGTCTTGTTTTTGTTCCTCGGTTTGCTCGGTAGTAAAATATAGATACTGGAGTAAGGAAAAATTTGGAACTGAAGATTTTTTTCAGTTTATTTTTATTTTATGTGCATTGGTGTGAGGGTGTCAGATCCCCTGGAACTAGAGTTACGGACAGTTGTGAGCTGCCGTGTAGGTGCTAGGAACTGAACCCAGGTCCTCTGGAGAAGGAGCCAATGCTCTTACTTTTATTGAAATAGTAAAATCCTACTTAGGGACTCCATGCTTCCATTCTCAACTTCTTCCTTTTTATTAATCCCTGTTGCTGGATTTTCTTTCTTAGCCAGGCGCCACCATCCTTCTCAGCCCCAGATAAACACACAGACACTATATTAATTATTAAACTGTTGGCCGATAACTAGGGTTTCTTATTAGCTAGCTCTGTCTTAATTATTATCCCATTTCTATAAATCTATGTATTTCCACGTGGTCTTATCTTAACAGAGAAGGGTCCAGACCGGCTACTACTGCTTTGTGATCTACATGGTGACTCTTCCTGGCAGGCTACCACCTGCCTATCTTTCCCAGAATTCTCTCTCTCTCTCTCTCTCTCTCTCTCTCTCTCTCTCTCTCTCTCTCTCTCTCTCTCTCTCTCTCTCTCTCTCTCTCTCTCTCCTACTGCTTGTGGGTCTGATGTCATGCCTACCTATCACCATGTTCTCTACCACGCTGGTCACCAACTAACCCTCTATAACTGAAAGCAACTCTTCTATTGTAGGTTGCCTTGGTCATAGTGTCTCTTCACAAATATTCATTATACTTGAAATTTCCATCATAAAAAAAAATCATGAAGGTTATATATCTCACCTGAAAACTTAAAAGAGATATTACAGAGTATGTGAGGCTGAAAAATCCTCCACATCGTTGATTGCAAGAATTGATTCTATGATCTGGAGGTCTTGAAAGGTATTCCCTTTTCCTTACCACTCCATATGTGTCCCTACCCAACAGAGGAGAATGGGTCTTTTTCAAAGATGTACAAATAGCAACCTTCCTCAGCTAGAATCAACAAACAAGCTCTCAAAAGGTATTAATGGAATAAGCAATTAATTGGATACAACTAGTGTCCACAGATTATCGATTTTCATAAAAACAGTAAGCATACCATCATCTTTCTAGGCCTTTTCTAAATAATTTCTAGTATTTTTTATCTCTGCATTCTTACCAATGGAAATGTTTAACATCATTTCCAATGATCTGAATGTTCACGCTTTCTCTGTTCAGATTACAATTCATCACACCTAACATAACACTTTTGCTCTTTATTGGGGCTAAAGTGATGGCTCCATCGTTAAGAGTACTAGCTGTTTTACTGGAGGATCTGGGTTCTAGTCACAATACCCACATGGTGGGTCATAATCATCTGTAATTCCAGTTCAAAGGTGTCTGATATCTTCTTTTGTCCTCACACGAGCACACATGACTCTGTGTGTGTGTGTGTGTGTGTGTGTGTGTGTGTGTGTGTGTGTGTGTGTGTGTTAGAGAGGTGTATGCCAGCTAAACACCCATATACATAAAAATAAACCTTTTTTAAAAAAGAGTTTTCTACTGGTTTTTTTGTTTGTTTGGTTGGTTGCTTGGTTTTTGTGAGACAGGGTTTCCCTGTGTAGCTTTGGAGCCTGTCCTAGAACGAGCTCGTGTGGACTCAAACTCACAGAGAACTCCCTGTCTCTGCCTCCCAAGTTCTGGGATTAAAGACATTCACCACCACTGCCCAGCTTGAGTTTTCTACTGTTTTTACTCAGTTTCTATCAGACAGATACTACAGAAAACCCTTAACGCCACTGAATGCAAAAACTGATGTATTCGTTGATTTTTACTAATATTACTGGCCCCTGTAGCCAGTCATGTTCAGTGTTTATCACTCCAGGGAAAAAGTGCTTAGCTGACTGAAAAAATAATTAGTTAACAAGTATGGGCAAAAGAAGAAAATCGGTGGCTCTGACATTTTTTTAAGTTGTGCAACACAGCCAGCAGCACAAGCAGTCTCTTACTGGTGCACAGGAGGTTTTCTTCCTTGATAATTAGATTTTAAATTAAATGCAATTTTCCCTATTTTTTCCTATGCTGATATCAGAGAAAACAAGACACATTTCCTCTCTCTGGCTTTTGTTATCTGTTTGTATTTGAGATGGAAATACTTAATGAGAAGAATCGTAACTGCATGTACATAATTCATCCCTAAAAGAGGGGTGTCACAAAACATCGAAGAAGCATGAGCAGGCATGACAACCTTATTGTGTGTGCTAGATATTTTGCCAGGGTTTGCCATTTGAAAAGATGAATGTACTTTTCAATCCCCTGTTAAAAGGCAGTATTGCAAACTTTATTATATCCAAAATGTATTTTTTTAAGATACCTGCTCCTCTCATATAGTTACAAAAAAATCACTAGGACTCCCCATAGGCAGTTGAATCCATTACAAGTAAATTAAAATTATATGTGCACAAACCAATGATGGTGATGCTTTTGGAAACTGCTCTGGTCGCTATTGCTTTGGAATAATTGCTCCTCTTCCCACATCCCTACCTCAAAATGGCAGTTTTCACCTTCGCGTTCTCTAAGTGAGTAGGAACATTTGTGGAGGCAGACAAATGGAAAGCAAAGCCAACGAGTATAAATTCACGATATGTGCTTGCGTTTGGTGTGCTCTAATGACAGGGTTCAGCCTGGACTACAGCCAGCATCTGCTATGTGCCAGCTGAGGCACACGGTTCTGGGGGACCTTTGGCAATGCAGTAAGGAGAAGCAAGAAGCAGCCAGGACAGCCAAAGCCAACTGTGCCGCTGTTTCTGCTTGCAGCTGGGAGGAACGTCCACGAGAATAACTCAGAATCACTGAAACAGCAGAGCTGTTAGGTACATTTATCAGATCGGCCTGGGTCTGATGCGACAGAAACGGCACGTTCTGCTGCTCAGTGAACCCACCGGTGTAAATACCACTCCCGCGGCCCCTGCGCTCCAGCAGAGCGCTGTTGGCTCTGCACACTAATGCAAAGGAGAGGCTTGTAAGGGCATTTTTGACTGAGAGTACAGAACTGTTATGACAGAAAAAGTGAGGGAAATTGTGGCTTAAAATCCGAACTGCCGGCTGGGCGGTGGTGGCACATGTCTTTAATCCCAGCTCTCAGGAGGCAGAGGCAAGTGGATCTCTGTGAGTTCAAGGCCAGCCTGATCTGGTCTACACAGCGATTTCCAGGACAGACAGGGATACACAGGGAAACCCTGTCTGGAGAGAGGGTGGCAGAGAGGGAGGGAGGCAGGGCGAGAGGGGGGCAGGGAGGGGGGCAGGGAAATACAAGCTGCCAACTGGATATCTTTTAGAGATATGAAACAGAATCTTTTGTAGGGGATTGGACTTGACTTAATCCACATAGTACACCATTAACTCATTAGTCACCTATTATTATTATTATTATTCCACCCATAATAATTTCAAGCCACTGCAAGATATATGGGAATAACCAACCATCTTGTAGACTTGTAAGGTTTCCTAGAAAAGATAAGTCATTTAAAAAGTAAAGACTTAACTATTTCAGAGGCAACTATGAAGTTATCCTTCTCTGAAACCAAGCTAAATCCCTTATAAAAACTGAAGAGGATAAAGGAAGGCAATGGACAAAAAGAACACCCTTAATCGTCCATATTGAGAGTATTACGGACAAGGGACAGCTTTTCCTGGGAAAATTTGGCCTTAATTAATAAAGGACTCTAAAATGTCCAAAACATTCATAGTAATCCCACTTCTGGGCATGTTTTCCTAGTAAATAAACTGATACAGAGGAAAAGTTACATATAATCATATCCATCTTGGAGTGAACACTAGGAAAGACCTTAATGTCCCAAATAAGGAATATGTTGACTAAATATGCTACTTCCAGTGGGCTAAATACAATGCTTTCTTGTGCTTTTAGAGGATGCCTAAGAAAATCTTTTAGCAGCATTAGGAAATGTTCTTGGAAATCCTTGTAGATAACAAAAGCTTGTTAAAACACTGTTTAATCACAAGTGTGTGTGTGTGTGTGTGTGTGTGTTTTGTGTGTGTGTGTGAATCTACACTAGTGTATTGGTAAGTGGCAAATAGGTGTGGAGGTCAGAGCAGGATACATGATGTCTTCGACCACCCTTGAGTCTTTCTTGACTTGAAACAAGACTCTCTACTGAACTAGGCATATGCTCCTGTTTTGAACAGACTGGCTAGCCAGTAAGTTCTTTGTATCCACCTGTCTCTGCCTTCAGTGTTGAGGCTTCAGGCACAAACAGTAAGGATCAGCCTGTCGTCTTGCCCTGTTTATAATTTAAGGCCAAGTTATTAAAACAAGAAAACAGATACATATTCAAAGCAAAAATGAATCATTGAATTGGTGTAAAGCAAATGCAAAGAAAGTTTCGCTGCATTTTATTTTTGATCTAAATTTTGTACTACCTATGCGTTTCGATTAGACTTTTCATGCCCCTTAAGTTTTTTATGAAATATGTAAGTGTTTTTAGAGGTTATAATATTTTTATGAGATTTTTAAATATTACAACTAAAACTTTCATTGTTTTGGCATTCTGAATAAGTTCAGAGAGATTCATAAATGCACTGAGGCACATAATCAGAGCAACCTGAGGCATCTGGACTCACTTTCAAACTGTTGTAAGGCACTATTCCAGAAAGTAGTTTCTTTGTGGGTCAAATACAGAATTTTAAGATCCAGTGACTGTCAGAAAATTGAAATGGAAAAAAGTCAAGCCAATATATTTTATGGAGACTGCAGTGTGAAAAATGTCAACAGTTAAGGCATCACCCTACATGTGGAGTGATGGGGGGATGGGATGGGAAGGTGGGGGGCATGGAAGGGTGGAAGAGAAGGAGGGAGGGAGGGAGAGAGGGAGGGAGGGAGGGAGGGAGGGAAGGAGAGAGGGAGGGAGGGAAGGAGGGAGGGAGGGAAGGAGGGAGGGAGGAAGGGAGAGAGGGAGGGAAGGAGGGAGGGAGGGAGGGAGAGGGAAAGGGAGGGAGGGAGGGAAGGAAGGAGGGAGGGAGGAAGGGAGGAAAGGAGAGAGGGAGGGAAGGAGGGAGGGAGGGAAGGAGGGAGGGAGGGAAGGAGGGAGGGAGGAAGGGAGGAAAGGAGAGAGGGAGGGAAGGAGGGAGGGAGGGAGGGAAGGAGGGAGGGAGGGAAGGAGGGAGAGAGGGAGGAAGGGAGGGAGGGAGGGAGGGAGGGAGGGAGGGAGGGAGGGAGGGAGGGAGAGGGAGCTGGGGTTGAAGTGTAAAATAAGAAAAATAATAAAAGATTTTCTCAACCACACTAGCACTTTCTTGGCCAAAGATACAGTGCCTCAACAAGGAGGAAAAATAAGATAAAGAGAAGGAAGAGGGAAGGGAGGGAGAATATGGTCATGGGAAGGGGAGGAAGAGGAGATGAAAAGAAGATAAGGGTGGGGACATGCTTTCCACCAATGTCTATAGTTTTTGTGGACCTATTTGTCCAGACAGTCAATGCAGCATCCTGGGAGTCAACTCTAGAAATACAGAGAAAAGTATGAAATGGACTTTTAGTAGCCATAGCTAGCATCCCTTGATCCTCTGCCTGCCACACTATTGGGAGAACAGGCTATGGCAGAGTCTCGTGACTTAACTGGAGGAAGCTTTAGCCATGACCTGTGTCTTTACTGAGTGGGCTGCTGTGGTTGTCACAGATTAAACTCGTTATTACCTCCGTAGAATTGATCAACTTAGCTAGTCAACAATGGTATTTTTTGTTTTGTTTTGTTTAGTTTGTTTGTTTTGAGGGAGGATTTTGTGAGCATTAGATAACCTAAGACTATGGGAAATAAAACGTAACTTTTAAATGTGTCATAAATTACCTTTCCCTCCATTAGCTAAGACTAGACCCAGACCTTCTGAAAGAGATAAAAACAAGTGAAAAATGTTAAGACCCCATGTCATGTGCCTTGATAATGCTGTCAGTTTAGTTATATTTGGATATTGATTTCAGTCTTTTCATGAAAAGGTTGACGTAAAATGATTAAATTTATCACATACTTTAGTACTAATTAATTACAGAACATTATGGATTTTTACCTTGTTAGTAAATAGTTTTAAAAAATTATTTCAGGTAATATTCATGTGTAGCTAGTTGTTTTCCCACCGGCCACCAGTCCCGCCGCCACACCAGCCCTCAATAATACCCAGAAACTCTGTATTTGATACAATTCTGTTGGCCAGTTACTAATTCCTTATCGGCTAGCTCTGTCTTAATTATTAACCCACTTCTACTAATTTAAGTATTTTCACATGGCTAATTAATTACAGAATGTTATGGATTTTTACCTTGTCAGTTAAAAGTTTTAAAAAATTATTTCAGGTGATATTCATGAGATTAAATAACAGGTGGTCTAAATTCATGGCCATGTCTCATCAAACACTGCCTCCCAAACAGAGACTCTGAGATTAATATTCTTATTTAGATTTACTTACTTGTGAATTAAATTTCATGGTATTTAAGTAGTTACGTTTATATGTGAATTTAACTAACAATCAAATGAAGATAAAAACATTAGCTATGGATGCATCTATAAGATGAGCACTTGAATCAGAATTGCCTACCCCAATGACTAGGCATTATCCAATCCACTGAAGATTGCAATAGGATTTATAAAAGAAAAAAACAGAAGCAAACTCCCTACCTATTTGCTTGATCTGGGATATAAGTCTTTGCCTACCTTTGGAAAAGGATTTATCCTATGCAATTGCCTTATTCTGTACACTTCATATGCAGGCTAGAGTTAAACTACTGACCCTCACGAAACTTTAGTTTGCAGACAGGTCATTGTCCTCCTCTGTCTATGTAATAGCATAGGCTAACTTCTCATAACTAGTTGGAAAACAGAAAAACTTTCTCATAAGGGTGTCCCTTGTTAAATGAGTTAGAAATGCTAGACGTGATTAGTTTCACACGGAGAAACCAAGTTTTCAATAGCTTAGAGAGATTGAAATGTTGGTCTACTTTTTATATAGGATCAAGTCAAGAAAGCATATGTTTCGTAACAGTGAGAAATAGTTTTTTGTTGGGAGCCCTGAAATGTAAAGGAGTCCTATGATTTACACTTCTCTATGAATCAGTACTCATAATAAAAATAAAATCAAATAAATAAAACCTGTAATCAACAAATAGGGGAAATACACTATAAGAAGAATAACTGGGTACTGGAGTCGACAAGGCCAGCTTCCCAAGGAATGAAGCTGTATCTAGTACAGAATTTGCAATTGAAGCAACCACCTGGTTAAGCTTGTGATAAGCCACTACCATTTTCCCAGATTCCTCTTGCTTCTTTTAGGCCAAAAGGTCCAATAGTTACTGGAACTGTGATAGACAAGAGAGGCAAAGCAGCTATAGAGCAGACTGACTCAATAAAGTATGTGGTGCCTGTGAACTGGGCATGGTCTTAGATCTTAAGTGGAAGACAGCTAGGAGACCTACTGAAGACTCGCTCCATATGTTCAAGCAAAAGTGCCCTGAGTCGAAGGAAAAAAATGCGCATCTGAGACAAAATAACAGAGCCACCGCCTCTTTATTGCCTTCTAGACTTGAACCAGTTTATGCCGTTGGATTCTCTTACGTGAACAGGAAACTTGAAGAAAATTTAAGAAAAAGATCCTGATATCCTACAGAATATTTATACTATTGATTTTTCTTCCTGCTTTCTCCACGGTATTGTACAACCTTTTACAAAGATAGCTATACACTGAGAAAAATTAAGTGATCAGAGATGTTAGGTGTCTACTGGAAATTGTCTTAAAATGAATATTGAATACAGGAAATTCAAAGTACCACTCTCAAGTAGGAGACCACTGGAGATGCAGTATCAGTAGAATTTTAAATTGGGTATATCCCAAAGACTCTTCAAACTATTCTATCGTCATTGCTTGACTTCCAGACAGAATAACTGGAATATACACATTTAGCAGCTGGTAGAATCTCACAATGTATCCTATCCACTAATGTCGAAAGGATACTACAATAGAAAAAGGAACATAGAAGAGGACACCTACGTGTCCACCCTGATCCCCATGGACCAGGAGAGCATATGCCACTATAAATAACAAATGCATAATGGATAGATGTGGGGAAGAGAGCTTATGTAGTGGAGAAATGGGAGACAAAGAGAAACGTACTGCCCCTGCACTGTGGAGAGAAGTATTGGAGACAAGATGGCAGTGAGGAACCTGCCAATATCAGGAGCCCGTGCTGCCTTCTGAAGTCATGTTGGTGTCTGAGGGCCATGTCTGGATCTGTGACCCTGCCACAGCCAGGGTCTGTGTTAATATCTGTGGTCCATGTTGTCACTGAAGGCCATTCAGATATCCATGGTTTAGGTTGACACTTGAAGCCATGCAGATGTCCAAGGGCAGGAGAGGCAAACTGATCTGAGTGGCCTGTGCTACAACCTGAGGCCATGGTGATGTCCATGCCTATGCTGCTCCTGGGGGGTGGGCAGGGCATGTCTGAGTCTGTGATCCTACTACATCCTGGGTCCATATTGATGTCTGTGGTCCGTATTCACCAAAGGCCAAGTGGATGATGTCTGTGGTCCAGGCTGTCATTTTGTTGATGTCTGACCAAGAGCAATGTGCTTAACTGGCCCCGCCCTTCACCATCTGGTCCCACCCCTTGTGGCATAGGCACATGAGAGCTGGCCTCTCCTCTCATCAGCAGGAAGCATCCGCTGTGGCATGGATGTACAGAGCTGGCCTCTTATCCCTGTGGCAAGGTTGCTGATGAGCTGGTCCTGCCCCTTACTATCTCTGGAAGAGCTGGCTTTGCCCATTGCTGACAGGGAAGGGAGGATGACCAACCCAGCTACCACCCAGGCCCAGAGCCAGGCCTTCAATGTGGCCCATCCCAACACCTACCCCATGAATAAACTGCTAGAGCAGGAGAAGGAGCCACTCATGCAGAAACATAGCCACGGGATCTCCTTGACTCTGGGAAACCTCAAGAATCTGAGCAGAATCTTGGAGATAGCCCAGTATTGACGTTGTCGCAGAAGCCAGAAGCCTTGGACCAGACCAATGACTCCTTGCAATGAACATTTTCAATTATTGCATGACACACTGCAGCTCCTAAGACCATGTGATGAGTGAGCATGTGTTGGAGTTGGAAAGGTGGGAAAGATGGAAGAGGGGAGTCATACATGTACAGTGGAGTTGAGACACAACCCTGAGTGGTGTAAGAGAAAGCAGCAATTGAGAAGCAAATCTCTGTCCATGGGGTTGATAAGAAGATTTTTGTTGTTGTTGTTGTTGTTGTTGTTGTGTTTTGTGGTTGTTTTTTGTTTTGCCTTGTTTTGGTTTTTCATTTAGAGGGGAGCTGATGAAGGTGAAGGGCAGATACAGAAGGATTGGGAAGTTAAGTGGGGTTGGGGTGCATGATATGTAATTCCCAAAGAATTGAGAGAGAGAGAGAGAGAGAGAGAGAGAGAGAGAGAGAGAGAGAGAGAGATAGAAAGGGAGGGAGGGAGGGAGGAAGGGAGAGAGAGAGACAGAGAAAGGGAGGGAGGGAGGAAGGGAGAGAGACAGAGACAGAGAGACAGAGACACAGACACAGAGACACAGAGACAGAGAGAGACAGAGAGAGAGAGAGAGAAAGGGAGGGAGGGAGGGAGGAAGGGAGAGAGAGAGACAGAGAAAGGAAGGGAGGGAGGGAGGAAGGGAGAGAGACAGAGACAGAGACAGAGACACAGAGACAGAGAGAGACAGAGAGAGAGAGAGAGAGAGAGAGAGAGAGAGAGAGAGAGAGAGAGAGAAAGTATGCCAAAATTACCGAAAGTAGTATTGCATTCCTGGAAGAATTGCAGAGATGAATGCCACCGCTAAGAATTCCTGGTCAATTTGTATTCACCTCATTGCTTTGGTCTGTGCAGAAGTTAGTTGTATCTTGTGTAATGATAGAAGATTATGACAAATTTAACCAAGTTGTGACCTCTAGCTGCAGCTGCTATACCAGATGTTGTTTCATCGCTTGAACAAGCTAACACATCCTCAGATACTCGTGTACAACTACTAACCCAGCAAATCATCTTTTTGCAATACCTGTGACTAAAGACCCACAAAACATATGACTTTGAACTGGCGAGGTGAGATATATATCTTCTCTGACCTATGGCAGGTGTATAGCAACTCCCCAGCCCTGTGTCATGGTTTAATTCATAGGGATATTGATTGTCTTTACCTTTCAGAAGATATTACGCTAACCCATTTATGCTTAAAACATTATGCTGGTAAAAATGAATAATAAGAAGTATCTACCACTCTGTATTTATTTGTAAGGTATTAATATGTCAATTGAAAAAAAATATGGTAGTGTCTTAGTTAGGGTTTTTATTACTATAAAGAGACACAGTGACTACGACAATTCTTATAAAGGAAAAACATTTTATTGGATGGCTTATATTTTCAGAGGTTAGTCCATTACCATCATGGTGCAACATGGTGGTGTGCAGGCAGTTACGGTACTGGAGAAGGAGCTGGGAGTCCTCTTGACACAAGGGCAACAGGAAGAGGTCTGAGAAACTAGGCGTGGCTTGAATATACATGATACCTCGCAGCCTGCCTCCACAGAGACACACTTCCTCCAACAAGTCCACACCTACTCCAGCAAAGCCATGACGTCTCCTAATAGTCCCACTCCCTTTGGGAGCATTGTCCTCCAAACCACCACAGCTAGGCTTCATGTTACTGATCCACAGATCCCTGAGGCTATAATTGGGTTGAGTTTTCTTTCTTATATTTTTGGTTGTGCACCTAGCCTTTAACATCTGAGACATTGCTCCAGCCCAGCCTTAGTTTTCGTTCAACGTTGAACTTCAGTACCTTCTATTGCTACCTTCGAGTGTTCAGTCTTTTCTTTATTCTCATAAATATTAATTCATTTGCTTTCCTTCTCTTATAAATCATTGCCAAGTTTTCAGTGTCTAGAAAATCTACTGTTTTATGTTTTGTCTGGTTTTCTAGTTTTTTTCAGTATGGAAGATAAATCTCCATTGTTATTCTTCTGCTATATATAAAAGCATAATTTCTGGTGTTAAAAATAAATAAACTTAATTGAAATAAAAATATTAAATTGGGAAAAAAAGAAAGAAGAAACAACCCCCCTCCCAAATCTTTCCAATAGGAATCTCCACATGCAGCTGTAGCCATGACACATCCACAGAAAAAACACTGAGGTATCTTCAGAGCCTGTACCTGAGCTGATTGTTAAAAGCCTTTCTATGTACGAAGCCTATTTAAAATGACTGGGAGATGTGGTAGGAAAGGACATCTAAAAAGAAATTGTAGGCAAATTATTTCTAGAAATAACACTCCCAGGAATGAATCTAACAGAAGGCCTCAGCCTTCTGGGTTATGTAGAAGGTGTGGCAAAGGCCGACACTGGACCAATGAATGTAGATCGACCATAGACAAGCAAGGAAACCCTTTACCATCGGGAAACTCCTTGGGGGGCCTCTCGAAGGCCCCCATGCCAAAGGTGGTCCAGATATTCCCAGTCACAATGGAGGGCAATCTCCCACAGGACGATTAGAAAATCCAGTGCCTACTGTAAAAACTCATACCACTCTGGATGACATACTAAAGATGGAATTTGAATCAAACTTGAGTAAAGGAAACAAAAAGCGTATATTTTGGCAAACCTCTATAAATAGTCATAGGCCTAGATTGACAGTTAAAATGAATAACAGACTGTTTGAAGGTTTACTGGACACGGGAGCTAATGTAACTATCATAACTGATAAATCCTGGCCTCCTAGATGGCCCCTGCAAGAGGTAAATGTTCAATTCTTAGGGATTGGAACCCTGTCTCAGGTAAAACAGAGCACGAGATGGATTAAATGTGTAGGACCAGAAAGACAGAGAGGAAGGTTGAGACCATATGTGGCCGATATAGCAATAAATTTATGGGGTCATGATCTATTACAGCAATGGAATACACAGATTAACATTCCTCCAATAATGGATAGGAACCATAAACGACCTCATGATTGTGGAAAGGGTGTTATAAAGTACTATTCAAGACAGACACCAAATATCCAGGCTGTACAAAAACAGAATGCAAGCGCTGAACAAACAGAGGAACCAAAAGCCCTACCCTTAAAATGGTTAACAGAGGAACCTGTCTGGGTAGGGCAATGGCCTATGACCTCTGAGAAGTTAGAAGCTTTAGAAAACCTGGTACAGGAACAACTAAATGCTGGACATATCGAGGAATCAACCAGCCCTTGGAATTCTCCTGTATTTGTTATCAAAAAGAAATCTGGTAAATGGAGAATGCTTACAGACCTGAGAGCCATCAATAAAGTTATTCAGCCAATGGGTTCTCTACAGCCTGGAATGCCCTTGCCTTCTTTGATACCTAAGGAATGGCCTATTATAGTTATTGACTTAAAGGATTGCTTCTTCACTATACCTTTACAGGAACAAGATAAAGAGAAATTTGCCTTCACGGTACCTAATTATAATAATTCTCAACCGGTGAAGAGATATCAATGGAAGGTTTTGCCACAGGGAATGCTAAATAGCCCCACTCTATGCCAATATTTTGTACAAAAACCACTGGAAATAATTCGTGAACAGTTTCCACAATCCATAATTTATCATTACATGGATGATATATTGTTAGCTGATTCTAAAATAGAAACATTAGAAAAAATGTTTGAGAAAGTAAAGGAAGTTTTACCTCGTTGGGGATTACAAATTGCTCCTGAAAAAATACAAAAAGGAGATTCTATCAACTACTTAGGATACAAAATAGGTCTACAGAAAATTAGACCACAAAAACTACAGATTAGGAGAGATCGTTACCAGACTCTTAATGATCTTCAAAAATTACTAGGAGAGATCTCTCAACTACAAACCATTATTGGAGTAGAAGGGCATGATTTGAAAAACTTAAAAATGACCCTAAAAGGGGACAAAGACTTGAATAGTCCACGAATACTATCAGCTGAGGCTGAAAAGGAATTAGAATGGGTAGAAAAGAGAATATTAGAAGCACATGTGGACCGTGTGGATCCAAAATTAGACTGTATTCTGGTTATATTACCATCTAGAGAATATCCTTCAGGGATTTTGATGCAGAGGGAAGATATCATATTAGAATGGATATTTCTACCACATAAACAGAATAAAAAACTAAAAACATATATAGAAAAGATCTCTGACCTGATTATAAAAGGTAAATTAAGACTTCGTCAACTGACAGGAAGGGACCCAGCAGAAATCATAGTACCTTTGACTAATGAGGAAATTTCCTCCTTATGGAAAGATAATGAATATTGGCAGAGAGCATGCAGTAACTTTTTGGGAATGATTAGCAACAATTATCCCAAAAGTGAAAGGCTAAAATTCATAAAGAAAACGATTTGGATCCTTCCACGCATTGTAAGAAAACCTATCTCTGGAGTTCATACATTCTACACTGATGCAAACAAATCAGGTAAGGCAGGATATAAATCGGGTAAAATAAGTAAAGTGGTTCAAAGCCCTTACAATTGTGTACAAAAGGCAGAATTGTATGCCATTCTCATGGTACTTATGGATTTTACAGAACCTCTCAATATAGTTACTGACTCTCAATATGCAGAAAGAGTCGTCTTACACATTGAGACTGCAGAATTTATTCCTGATGGTACAGACTTAACTTCATTGTTTATACAGTTACAAGATACTATCCGAAAGAGGATTCATCCTATGTATATAACACATATTAGATCCCATACGGGTCTGCTAGGTCCTCTAGCACAAGGCAATGATGAAATTGATCGGTTATTGATAGGAAGTGTGCTAGAAGCATCAGAGTTTCATAAGAAACACCATGTGAACAGCAAAGGTTTGAAAAAGGACTTTTCTATCACTTGGCAACAAGCCAAGGAAATAATAAGGAAATGTCCTACCTGCTCATTCTATAACCAAACTCCTTTACCACCAGGCAGTAACCCTAAAGGTATAAAAAGAAATGAAATATGGCAAATGGATGTGTTTCACTTTGTAGAATTTGGAAAATTAAAATATGTGCACCATACTATAGATACATTTTCAGGGTTTCAATGGGCTACTGCTCTGAGCTCTGAAAAGGCTGAGTCTGTTATTACACACCTATTAGAGGTAATGGCCATTATAGGCACACCTGCACAAATAAAAACTGACAATGCTCCGGCATATGTTTCCAACAAATTGAAACAGTTTTTTGAATATTATAACATAAAGCACATAACTGGTATACCACACAATCCTACAGGACAAGCAGTAATTGAGAGATCCAATCGTACCTTAAAGGAAATGCTCCATAGACAGGCAGGAGTAACCAAGACACCCAAACACAGATTACATAATGCTTTATTAACATTAAACTTTCTTAATGCTAATGAAAAAGGACAAACAGCTGCTGAAAGGCACTGGACAATAGAAAAAACTTCTGAACTAAATCAGCCGGTGTACTTCAAGGATGTATTGACCTCAGTATGGAAACCAGGATATGTGTTACGTTGGGGTAGGGGTTTCGCATTTGTATCTACAGGAGAAGAAAAGCTATGGATACCGTCTAAGTTGATCAAGATCCGAGTTGAACAAGAGAAACATCTTACTGAAGAGGAATGACAAGTCATTCAACAAATTGGGTCCCACAAAATGTGTGGAGACCTCTCAAAGGTAGGGGAAGTGTTCTTTTCTTGTCTTTACAGTAAAACAGAGAACACCTATCTTCAAACAACCAAGAGACAAGGAACATGTAGGTAGCTACAGAAGACAGCTCTCCAGAAAGAATCATTTAATGAAGAGTAATCTGATTTATGGTAAAAAAATATTTAAGTCTAATAAACTGTTTCTATATGGAAATCTATTTCTCTTCACTATTTGGTATTCCTGTAGTCCCGATTCATATAAATCAATGCTGGCTTTGGAGTTGGATTTGGCTTTCCTTCTCTAAATTCAAGCATGTTGTTAAGATTGAATTCACAGTTTCTGCTTTATATCAAGAAGCCAATTGATGTAAGGCAGAAGAAAACAAAATCTAAGGACTCATATGTTTATATGCACTTTTTCTCTCTGAAATCCTCATTTTCTCTTATACATGTTAATGCTTATTGTTGCCTTTCCCCTAATGCATACCGTAAAACTTGAAAATTTTACTTTGATATTGATATTCAAGTTTTCCACAAGGAATAATAACAGTTCCCAACAGCAATCCTTGAACACTCCGGAAGGAAGATGGGGCCCCAAATGGACATTTCCATTCTACTCACCCTGATGCATCTGAACTACAAACTTCACCCTTTAACCGGTTTGGGACTGCTTTGCTCAAGAAAACTCCTGACTAGCTAGCTGTAATGATGCACCTTCTTATTACAACCTGGCCAGGTTCCAAATAGAACTCCAGTCAAGCATTTTCTGCCACACTATGAATACCTACATATGTCACAGCCAATTCTGTTGAAAAATTTGGTTGCTAAACATTTTCTTCCTACAGGATCCCATGGAGCAATCATCGTCCCATTTCAGCAGGAAGTAATCTTAAGATAACGATGCCCCCTTCCACACTCTTGGAATTTAGGGATAATATTCATCTTCATAGGGTTGGTTTTAGTTACTTGGGGTTGGGTATGGAAAGTGATATTTAGACTCGGTTATCTCTTTTAGACAGGAATAGGGTATGGTTGGGAAAGGTATGGTTCAGTATGATATAGGTAGATTGGCCTACCTTCTTGTGAATTGTTTAGTAAGAGTGAGATATTAGTATTTCAGCTTGCACTGTTATATATTCTTATCTGTGGTAATCTATGTACTGGAAGAATTGTATATTATATTTTGTCATATTGTGTGAAATCTTCCCATTTATGTTTCATGCACATTATTCTCCCTATATTCTATGTATGTATACTTTGTTTGAGTTCAAGACATTTTGTATATTGATACAGTTTAGGATATTTATCTTGCTGCCCTCTTGTCTAGACATTTCTACTCTACCTCTACTTTAGGAATTTACATGTGCATAATTATATTGTTTAGGTGTGTATCCTTGCTTTTCTCAAGGAAGTTTTAATCAGGTTTTTAGCTAAGTTCCTGAGTATTATAGATCATCCTCACCCGTGTTTCCTTTGCCTATGAGATTAGTCAGCAATAGATGCTTAATCTCCAATCACTTCAAAGACCTGCAGAACACGGCATTTAAATGTTTTAATATTAGTACTCCGTTGACATGAGACACTGTTGCTCCTGACAGCACCATGCACTTTCCCAAAAGTATGTTGGACACTGTCGTTGCTCCTTCTGGAGTTCACCCTCACTTCGGCCATGGTCTCTTGGGCAAGGAACTGCCCCTACCTTGACAACTGATCTGGACATGCGGTCCTATGTGCTTGCAGGAGACAAACAGAAGACTGCTGAACCTTGCCAAGTCAGGGTAAGACAGCCTTTCTTCCTCCCTGCTTTTGTTGTGATCTGTCAGGTACTCTTGGCCTTAGCCAAAACTGGCTGTACCAACATTGCTCTGAGACCTTGGGTGACTGTCCAGGTAGCTTGCTGTTTCTGTCTTCGAGGCATCTTTTGGAAGTTGCCCATCCGCACTTCCTGTCTATCCTAGTATTGCTATTTTCCTTCTCAGGTCTTGATGAGGTTGTAGATTAAACCATCACAACTATTATTCTCTCTTCCTAGTTAGATAGATTAGGTACTAGGCTTAAGCTTTCCAGCTTAGGACAACTCTATTGTAAACTGCGTTATGTCTTCATCCTAGGACTAGATATGTAGGTCGTTTTGTTCTCAATTTTCCTTTTCTTAGAGCACACTTGTTATTCACTCTTTTGTATATAGTTTTGTATCAAACCCAAATCTTTTCTTTAGACTAAAAGGGGAATTGTAGCGAGATATTAACCTTGTCTGCACCTGTGGCTTAGGCCATGCCCATTGGGGCGGAGACAGGGCCGGATGGGAGCGGAGAGAAAAGGTTGGGAGAGGGTCGGGCCGCCCCTTTTGGGTGGTGGACGCTGGAAGGCTCAGGATCTGCTGGAACCCGCCGCGTGCATCTGCCTATGTTGTGAGTTATTTCTCCCTTAATAAACTTCTGTTCGGCCTAATTGTTTATCCTGATTCTTATTAAATCACAATAGGGAGAGGTGGCTGGTTCCCAAATACAGGGGTATCAACAAAAAAGTTACAATGAAAATGAACAGGAAAATAAATGACCCAAACAAGTCTGCCCAAACCAATCCTAAATAAATCAAAGTGTATATTTTATGTGAATCTAAGTAGTCATTATAATGATGACCAGTAAGCATCCTCAGGAAAATTACACATAAACCAAAAGAAGAGAAATTTCAGCCTAGAGACAGAGTATAAAGAGTAATAATAATAATAATAATAATAATAATAATAATAATAATAATAATAATAAAAGCAACCAAAGAAAAATTTGAATGTTTACAAACATAATAGCTGAACTGAAAAATATTTACTACAAGATCTTTACAGATTTGATCAAGCAGAAAAAGAAGTTATATACATAAACAGATCTCATTTGAAATTTTCCAGATTTTTTTTTAAACAGAGAAAATAAATGGGGAGCGAGTAAGGGAGCGGGAACAAAAACAGGGACAAACTTGAAAATCTTACCGGAGAATATCAACAGAGCCAAGACATACATATTGCAGTAAAGGAGAAAAGCCCAGTATGCACTTAAATTCTTACACGCGAGCTCCTAGACACAGAAGGGAGAGAAGGTGGATGCGGACGTAGATCGTGAAATTTGAAAGGGAAACCGAGAGGAGAAAAATGTGTTTGAGGAAGGAGACAATAGAACACATGTGAGCATGAAGATGGGAACGAATGTGATGGGGATGTGAGGACCCGCAGACGAAGGACGTGGAGAGGGAGAGAGTGGTGGAGAGAAGAGGTGAGACTTGTTAAAATGAAAGCAAGCACACTTGTGCTAATTTAAAAAGGAAAAGATAATAAAGCAGTTAACCAAAAGAACATACTTAAGATTTCCCAAACCAAGAATGAAAGTGAACATCCAAATTTAGAAGCTAATTGACCAACATAAGAATCTAAAGTAATTCATACCATTGCATAAAAAAAAAGAGAGGGGGCACTCACAAGGTACAAGATAGCACCCATCATTACTGTCAGCACACTTCTTAGCGGGGATGGGGTAGGATGGAAATGAGTAAGATGATATATTCACAAAGTAAAAAGAGCTCACCAGTTTAGAATACCACTCAAGATTTAAGCATAAAATCCAAAGCTATAAAACTGGAAGAAAGCATTGAGGAAATCACAATACATATCTAGTCAGTAATTTTTCAAATGTGACTAAGTTACAAGCCACAAAAGCAAAAATAAGCAAGCACTAATATCACAGGGGGAAAAGCTTCTGTGGGTAAAAGAGCAGAGAAAAAAAGAAAGGGAGAGAAATATTGGACACCTGCACATTTTATCAGGGGCCCATAACCAAGATGTGTAAGAATGTATGCATTTAAAACATACTGAATTTAAAAATGGACAGAGATGCTGGGTAAATATTTCTCTTAAAAATACATACAAGTGGCCAATGGGTCTGAGATAATATGCTTAGACTCAGAGATCGGCACGCCATAATGTCCATGTCACCATAAACCATCTCACCGAGTCATGATTTCAGATCATAAATGCCCATGTCACCAGACTCGGACCTAGCTTGTCTTTGGTCTTATTCTTTAAAAGACAGAAGTGATATTGTAGTCTCCCTAATGGTCCCCTAATGAATTAGAATGAATTCAGGGTGTTTTATTCTTCCTAGATAGCTCAAATACAAAATCAATTTTCTCATAAAATGATAAACTTAATATCATATACTAAGGTCAGTTCAATCAATCAATGAAGGTAGAGAAAAATCACACCATATCCTACTCTATGTTCTTTATACATGCAAGAAGGATTAAAATTTTGTTCAGTGTCCATATGGAATTGTGAAATCTAAAATGCCTCCTGAAGCATCGTAACTGGACTATCCACTTGCTTTCAGCCCAGTGTCTGGCCTCCCACATCATACATCATAGCATCCTGTGCCAGGTCTCCTGTATCCCTGATGCCCATATTGCAGATCATCCAGGAAGATTTATCACCAAAAGCATGAATCACAGAGCATATATATTCATAATATCACCCCTAAAAAACCCAAAGTAGCATTTGGCAAAACACCAAAGAATAACAGCTAAGAAAATATTTTTTCACATCTGTCATGTTCTAGTAATGTATAATATTTATGTTACTAATGGCTCAAGATTACCAATGGCATTTAAAAGATTTTGAGAGCAATGGGGATACATTCCAAATTCATTTTGATTTATAGCCCCTTATAATTGTTTTTCCCCCTTATTTCTAAATGTAGAAGTAGAAAGAATGAGGGACAACAAGAGGGAAGGATGTAGACTACTTTAACAATGGTAAAATAAACTTAATGTTTTACGAACATAAGTACTTTAATCTGAACAATCTTTTGCTATCACAGCATATACACAAAAGAACAAAATTACCTATCTGACTTAAACCAATTGGGGGGAATATATCATCATACTATCATCATACTGAATCCAGAGAATGTCCCTGTATACAAAATGTAACCCATGGTGTGGAAAGTACCTTCTTGGTTGAGATTTGTTAAGAAGACACAATCATGTAGAAGTTATAAGGTGAATGCTGTACAACAAAACACTCACGAGCCATCCATGACTACTGAGCACTTGAAATGTGATGAGTTCATCCAAGGAAGCAAAATTTTAAATTGTACAAAATTTTAATTACTATAAATTGAATTGAAGGGGCAGCTGAGATGACACAGGTCATGCAAAGCTTGATGACCCGAGTTTGCCCCTCAAGCCCCACATGAGAAGCTCCCACAAGTTACATTCTAACCTCACACATGTATCCTCTGACACATGTGGCCTCCACACACACACACACACACACACACACACACACAAGCACACAAGCACACATGTGCACACACACATGCACATACATGTGCACACGCACACATGCACACACAAATGCACACACAAGCACACATGAACATATTTACAGAATGACATCTCCCACCATGCATGCACTTATATGAACATTCACACATGCAGATTCACACATGAGCTGAACAAAAAATGTGATTTTAAAAGTTTCAGTAAATAATAAAAATTAAATTAATTTTAAAACTGGTATTTAATCAGAACTTTTTCAAAAGTGAGTGTGAAACAGATTCAGTCTTAATCCACTCTTTCAACTATTGTTTTTGTGACATAGTAATTTATAATTAGTAGTTTAATGAGAATTTGGCATCCCTTAGGTAATGTGCTGTGAGTGTAAAGTATGTACCAGTATTTGAAAATTTTCTACAAAAATAAATGAAATTGTAAGTTAGCTCACTAAGAATTTTATTCTACTTATATAGTAAAATGATAGTTTAACCTGAAGGGCATTATTATTATTATTATTATTATTATTATTATTATTAATGTTTTTATATTTTAGTTTTTCCAGACAGGGTTTCTCTGTGGTTTTGGAGACTGTCCTGGAACTAGCTCTGTAGACCAGGCTGATCTCGAACTCACAGAGATCCACCTGCCTCTGCCTCCCGAGTACTGGGATTAAAGGCATGTGCCACCACTGCCCGGCCTGAAGTGTATTAATTAAAGTTCATTTTCTAGGGCTGGAGAGATAGCTCAGCCTAAAAACACTTGCCCTCTGAAAGATGGATGTCCTGAGTTAGGTCTGCAGAATCCCCGTTGGAAGAAACCCAGATGTAGTTAGTGGTGAGCATCAACAATCCCAGGACTTCTGTGGCGAGATGGGAGATGGAGACAGGAGAGTCTCCCAGAAGCTGGTAGACCAGATAGTCTATATAGTACAGCAGAAGCAAGGACACCAAATGAGCTCTCATGTACCATGAAAACCGCATGCTTTCATCCACACACACTGAATTTAATTAATTAATTAGCTAATTAGTTAATTAAAAATCATTTATTCCTTTTTATTTTCTCGTGTGACTACTGGAAATGTTTGAGAAATATTGAGACCATGTTAAATGTCTGTTGAATGAGATGGATCCCAGAGCACAGTGACATTAGCATGGTCCAGCCATCCCTTCAGGGATTCAGCTCTTAGAGCATCCCATACATCATAGACAAATACATGCTGTCACATATTAGGGAAAATATTTCTAACAATACTTCCCCAAAAGGAAAAACAAGTTCACATTTAGGGGAAAATATGATTTCAGAGCAAGGCAAGACCAGACAATGAAATGTAATAGGATTCTTTTTCTTCTTCTTCTTTTAAGCAAATCTATAACACATCAAGAAAGTTAAATCATCACATTCTAACAGGTCCCCACAGCACTCTGAGGTCTAATACAATAACTTTTTTTGGTGGAGTTCCCCCCACCTATGTCATCATAGCTATGACCAAAAAAATTCAAATTTCTATGAAATTTTCCCATAGCTCTAAAAGAAACGCGGGGGAAATAAAAAGCAAGTAAGCGAGGTTACAAAACATACATTATGGCATTGAACAAAATCATCTGGGTCCTGTCAGATGATCATGGAAAAGTTCATTGAAAAGTAATTTTCATTTCTTCATCCATTAATTGTGATCAACAATAGCAATTACCTATTAGATCAGTTTGTGAAAAGACTGAGCTAAACAACTTAGTGGTTGAAACATAGTGGGAATTTCGTATATGGTGGCTAGATGATGCTGGTGACTAATTGTTGTCATTGTTGTGGCCCCAACTACACATTTTTCAGCAATTCTAGGAAACTGAGCATTTTTCTTTTGTAAGCTTCATTTTGCCAGTTCGCACATTTTTTTCCCAGAATGAAAATTTCAGTTTTCGTCTCTTACTTATTCTTGGAGAAATAATGAACCAAGAGGCTGTCACAAATGAAAAGGTCTATAAATACAAAGAGAACTATGAGTTTCACAGCATGACAAGCTTCAGGACTAAGCATGGATATGTGATGTTGTTAAAAAATCTACAGCACTCTCTAAATATTTTTAGATATGCCATACGGACAAAGACTGACTCCAGCTAGAGACCATCTTGTTCTGTACTTGTGCTTCAGTCTTGCCCAGAGAAACTACAGCCTGAGAGATGCTGAACCATCACAGGTGATTATGTTTACCTTTTAAAGCAATGAGATAACTGATAAATGAGTAATTACTTACAGATTAGTCACAGGAGGTGCAGTATCTCCATTACAAGATAATTTAAGCCTATGAGAATGTCTTAACTTCTTTTAAAATCAATACTAAACAATGGACTTCTAAATGAAAGCAAATGGCTGTATGTATATGTATTAGAACACATTTTCAGTGTTATAAAATACAACGAATCTGTAAAGAGACAATATTCCAGACCCTTGAAAACTGCATGTCTGACTCTTACACTATCCAAAGGGTTTCATATTCACCCAGAAATCACACCTCAGCACAGCAAAGGATCTGAAGTCCCTAATGCCTTGGCATTGTTTTCAGCCTCTTAGTGTCCTATTGACCTGTGGCACCTTGGTGTCACCTGATTACTTCTGGCTCTGTACTACACAGTAAGACTTTAAAGCCTCAGCTTCCTCCTCAGCCTATGAAGGGTACACACCACTTTCAGACTTTCTTCTTTGCTCCACTAAGATTCTATTTCTTACCATGCTGCCTAGGGTCATCCTGGCACCATGATGTCTGTTTCTGCTACTCCTTTGATGGGAGATGTTATTCTGTATATATGTTTCTCATACTGGTTAATAAAGCTCTGTGGCCAATAGAAAACTAGATAGGCGGGGCTAGGAGACTAGGAGAAGGAAAGAGGAAATGGGAAGGAGGAGTCGAGATGTAGCCCGGGAAGAAGCAGGATGCCTGCCGCGGCTCCCCGATAAGACGACCACGTGGAAATACTTAGATAAGTAGAAATGGGTTAATAATTAAGGCACAGCTAGCCCATAAACAATAATGATAACTGGCCAACAGGATTGTATCAAATATAGAGTCTCCTGCGTGTTATTGGGGGCCAGCACGCCAGACCAGCGGTGGGCGGGCTGGTCGGGAAACATACATGCTACACTCCTTAATACAACTTCCACACCCTCCACAGCCTTAAGAAAAGCACTACATCATAGGGTAAATAACACCTGGGAACCACAGGTCTGCAACTTGGAGTTTCAAGTTCAGCTATGTGGCCTGCATCTTTGTAACATGGAGATAAAGCGAAGCATCTCCTATATGTCTTGGTGATTCTTACAAAGTAGAACCAGACAACAATTTAATAAATGGCAAATTTTCACTTGGGTTTTACATGTTAATGTCTTGAATTTATTCAATAAATATGTATAGAGCAATATATGTATATATATATATGTATTATGTATGTATGTATGTATACATTATAGATGTCCAGGTAGCCAAGTAAGATTACTGCCCTCAAAGAACCAATAACTATAAGAACAGCCTTGTTGAAACAAGTCTTTGCCAGTTAATTCTGGTAAACATTTGAATGCCCAAATATTGATGTGCACACTGTCTTGCAAGTACCACGGCTCTGTCCAGGAGTCAGGTAATTGCTTGGAATGGAAAACAGGACATGATAAAAGTCTGGGAAGCTCTGTGTTTGGACTTGGCACTGCATTCTGAATCTCATTTCAATAAATGTTTGTTAAATCTATGAAAGTCTCTACACTGCCCTATAAGTGAAGACGGAGTTAGATGAGGTCAGTGATACCAAAGACATGGTTTAATCTGAAAAGACATCTCAGTTCAGAACTTCTTAAGTACCATTTAACTATAGCTTCAAAGAAAAATACAAATCTACTTGGACGTTCCCAGAATGTTGTTTTATTCATCCCATGCCACGATTCTCCTAATCAATGCAAATAATTAAAAACTATCTTTTTCAAATCAAAGAATAGCCAGTTGGTCCACCAGCTGGGAAATGAAGCATTTCCAGATTGTAATCTTAATGGTGATTTTAAGACTAGAAAGGACCCTCAAAAAATGTCATTTAATCTGTCTGCCTGGAGGCAGGACACATATCCCTTATTCCAGGCAGGCAGACTCATTGTTTTAGCCCATCTCCATCAGTATGATAAGTCAAATGCTGTGCCAACCTGTACTTGTCTATTTCTCAGGGGCAAGAGTACATGGCTTGCCAATTTTTCGTATCTGAAAATATCTCTGCTCACTCAAGAAAACATAGAGAAGTAAACTCTCTTCAATTCCACATAAGGAAAGCTTTAGGAGTTGCTGGATGAATTAGGCATTGTAGGTCTGGCCATAAATTTTTGTTGTTGTTTTGGATGGAAAACTATAAGGCTGAAAGACCCCTTTCTGTTATTAAGGCTAATCAAAACAAACATTATTTTAACCTTTGGTGTATTTCTGGCTCACATTCACACCACCATTTTACTGGACCTTCTCTTGCATTGCCCAATGTTGGGTGTTTGCACTTTATTCTCCTACATCTGGTTTTCTTCAAGCTCTCTTAAATTTCTGTACTTTTTGTATAACTATCATTTTCCCCCTGTGACTTTTTCTGCTGCTTCATTGTTTATGGTGATAAAAATCTCCATGCCACATCTTTACATTTTTTACTCACTTTAAAAATTACTCTTTGTCTTTTTCTTAATTCTCTTTATTTTGTTCTAATTTTTGTTCCCACCACTCCTTAAGTTACCATATTCTTTCCTTCCCTAGGGGAAAAAATAGCAAGCCTTATGTGGCAATGTTCCTTATCAGCAAGGTAAATAAATACTATGAACAGACTAATAAGTGTGATAGCTTCATACTCTCACTTTAAAACATGTATCAAAAAGAGAGTCATTCAAGTCAGACAACTTTCACATTGTTTACTGTGTGCCAGGTCGTACTGAGAACCATAAGAGGCAGGAAACAAAAGTTCATAGAACTTACAGGAAGCTCATGAAGGACAGAGCATTCTGACATTTATCTTGATGAGAGAGAGAGTTCAGATGTGTGATTTACTATAGAGGTTGGCTTTAATTACACTGGATTATAAAGATGATGACTTAAAATCTAAGTTACCTTGTTCATAATCAGAACTATGTTTATATCATCTGGGAGAAACCCAGGTGATATAAAGCTTGCCTACAATGCTATGAGCAGTTACTCTTAAGCTATATCTCAACTATGGCACCTATTATCATTTTCTTTAGTATAAATCTCTTAGTATGTAGATTTAAATGATTAGTATAGAATCCAACCCCAGACCAACTCATTTCTTCTACTTTATTCAAGTTTCTTATTTTAGCATTTCTCCAACCTCACAAAGTACTCAATTATACATTTTTTTTTCATATTTTCAGGGTTCATCTCCGAGATTTGTAGTGAAACTAAAGGTATCTCATAAACCAAAGAAGTTAAACTGGTAATTATGGTAGCCATAATAATGCCATCCCAGGGGAAGAAAAGACTTGGAGCTCTGGAATCTGTAAATACCTTGTCTTACATGACAAAGAAAAATAAGTTTTCTTCTCAGCTGACTTTGGCAAGTCTGGTTTCTGAGTTTTGATGTCATTGCTGCTCACAACAGAAAGTTAAAAAAAAAAGCCTTAGAATGAAAGGCATTTTGAATATTTTCTAGAGTGACATTGTCTAAATAGCTTCATCATATAAGGAAATGTTTTCACACACATTAAATTTTCTACATAATTACTACAACATTTGGATTGTATTTAAACCTTTAGAACCACCCCCAAAGTCTCCTATCTAATTTTGTCTCCTATTATTTTGAGTGGGACTATTTTTAACCTTAAACAAGATATATCAGTATCTGAATTCTAGACTAAGTTATTAAAAGTTAAGTCTGTGTATCAGGAGGCAGACGATTACAGTTTGAAAATCTTGTTAAGAAAAGTCTCTAATGAAACTCTCTGACTTTGAAACACTTTTTAGAAGCTCAACTCTATTTTTCTTGTTTTTCCTCTATTTGCATAACATTTCTATTTTCCATCAGTATGATTGTTGACAGGTTACTTAACCCTCTGTCCTCCACTTTGCCAGATGAGATTATTTAAGATTTCACGATACTTGACTATTTTAAAATGTGCGTTGATATTTGAAAGACAACCATTTCTTGGCCGTGAATAAGCCTAAATTTTTAAGCTTAAAGTGACAACTGTCAAACACAAACTACTCTACCAGGATCCATATCCAGTGCCCTGGCCCAGACAGAGCAGCCCTGCTCCTTCCACCCACAGCCTATGGCCCCATACAGGACTCATTCAACTTCTCAGTCAGGTCTTGCACGTCTTGAGCAAGGATTTAGTCAGATGAGTCCACCTAATCCTACTTTCCACACCCACTCTCTTAACCCCAGATTGGGTCCCCCAAACTCTAGGCTAGCACCAGAATGTATGTTCTGTACATTAGTCCAAACATCAATTTCTACCTAACTTCACTCCACCTAAGCCATATCCAACTACCAAGTCCAACCCAGCCCAGACATCCCGTGCTGTATCAGCCTGTTGTGTCTATATGAGATGTGAAACCAACAAAACAAACCCACATGATGCCTAGAGCTCATCACAAAAAATATGAGCAACAGGAAAGGTCAAAAAGAGGTCTCCTACCCCCTAAGCTCACCAGTCCTATAGAAGTATTCACCAATGAAAATTGTCTAGATGAACCCTTAGGTGCATAAAGAATTTAAAAGAACAATCACAAACTTGTCCAAAGAACACACGAAGCTGTAAAAAGATACAAAGGAACAATTTAATGAACTTAAAGGAATAAATGCGTAGATGGCTCCCCTCAAACAACAACAATAACAACAATATAACATAGAGCTGATTTAAACTAAGAAACTCCAGTATTTAAAAGTGAATTGAATAGGCATTGAAACACTGAAGAAGACACAAGCTAAAATGAAGATGGGAATGAAACACCCCAATAGCCCTACAAGAAAACTCAATGGCAATATTTATAATTAGAATGAATCAAGCAGAATATAGAACATCTGGACTAATAATGACAAGGTGGAGGAACTAGACCAGACAAGAAAAGATTATAAAAAAATTATCGCATGAAAGAAATGTATAAGAAATGTGAGCGATCACTGATGCTGGGGGCTGGGCTGCAACCTGTGACCATGAGGACCTCCAAGGGCCATGATGACACCACAAATATCCTTATCTGAGTGACCTGCACTATCACCTGCGGCCTTGGTGTCCTCCCAGCCACAGTTGCTGGAGAGGGCCATGTCTGGGTCCATGGCCCTACAGCAGCCAGGGTCTGAGTTGATGTCCAGAGCTCTTGTCATGGAGGGGCATGACTAGGGCCTGCTGGGCCACCTTGGACCATGCCACACCTACAGCCATGCTGGTCTAGGTGGCTGGTGCTGCCATCTGGAGCCATGGAGACATCGAGGCACAGACTGCAGCCTGGGGTCATGTCCTGTGCGGGCCAGAGTCTGGGGTGGTATCCATGGCTGCAGTTACCAATGAAGGTTCTGCTGATGCCCCAGGGTCTGTCTGGACACCTGGGACCATGCTGGTACCCTGAGGCCATAATGCTGCCAGCGCCATGCTAATCTGAGGGTCCTGGGCTGCCACCAAGACCATGGCAGCATCTGGGCTTGAGCTGATGCCAAGGCCATGTCTGGATCCGTGGACATGCTGCTGCTGGAGTCTGTGGTAATGCCCATGGCCCATGTTAGCATGGGGGGGGGCATTGGAAACACGCTGTGCTGAGCTGGCCCTGCCCTTCATTGGCGCTGGGATGTTGGTCCTGCCCTCACTGGATATTGTAGCAGGTGAGCTGACCACACCCCTCGGAAAAGCTTGCCCCTGCACTTGGGAAAGATGGCCCCACCACTCGCCATAGGCATGCACTTTACCTGGGAAGCACATTGGAGCTGACTCTGTGGTCAGGATGCAGGTGAGTAGACCTTAAAGGCAGGAGACCAGGAGAGCTGATCTTGCCCCCTCATCTGCCACGTGGTGGCACAGGTGAGGAAAAGATGTGTTACAAGCACTTTCCCTCCAGCCTGGTCCCAGAGCCACATCTGCCCCAAATAACACACAGAGACGATGTATTAGATATAAAGCTGATGACCTGTTACTAGTGTTTCTTATTGGCTAGCTCTGTCTTAAATATTAACCCATTTAGGGACCCCAGACTGATAGCTGGGAAACCAGCATTGGGCTGACTCAGAACCCCTGAACATGGCTCTCAGTTAGAAGGCCTGGGCAGCCTAAGGGACCTCAGACAGTGGAACCAGGATGTATCCCTGGTGCACAAAAGGACTTTGGAAACACATTTCCCATGGAGGGATACTCCCTTAGCCTAGAGGCAGATGGGAGGGCCTAGTCCCTACTCCAAATGACTTGACATATTTAGAAGACCCCTCCAGGAAGGCATCACCCTACATGTGGAGTGGAGGGAGGAATGGGAGGGGAGGGTGGGGTGCATGGCAGGGTGGGGGAGAAAGAGCAGGAGGGAGGGAGAGGAAATGGGATTGATATGTAAAATAAGAAAAATTTAAAAAACCTTTAAAAAAATTAACCCATTTTGATCAATCTAAGTGTTTCCATATGATCTTATCTGATCAGAGAGAGAGTCGGTGCAGGTCCTACATCTTGACTCCTCTCTACTACATCTCCCAGAATCCTCCTTGTCTCCTAGTCCTGCCTATCTTGCCTTCCTACTGGCCAACAGTGCTTTATTCATTAACCAATAAGAGAAACAAATTTACGGAATGACATCTCCCATCATCTCCTCTTTTCTGTCTAAATAGGAAAGGCTTTAACTTTAACATAGTAATATATATATATATATATATATATATATATATATATATATATATAGCTATTAATTAGGAACCATAGTTAACAATATTTAGTCCATTAACATCAAGAATTAAAGAAAATATTCTATCATCTATCCTATTTTTCTGAGTTTGAAGTCTTATATGTGACTTATCTTTGTCCTAACCCCCATCACCCACTACCACCTGTGGTCGGTGAGAGAGTGGGAGAGCTAGCCCAGGTCTTGGCTTCAGCGGCTGGCTCTCACCTGCTGCAGCACGTGGGAAAGCAGCCTCTGCTTCCCATCTGGGCAGCACGCTGAAGCTGACCCTGTGGTTGGGATGAGGGCCTGAGAGCAACAGAGCTGACCCAGACCTGTAGCATGAACAATAAAAATCTAGAGATGATGGCAGATGTCATTCTGTAAATATGTTTCTCTTATTGGTTAATGAATAAAACATTGTTGGCCAATAGGGGAGCAAGATAGGTGGGACTAGGAAAGATGGAGGATTCTGGGAAACGTAGGACAGAGACACGATGTGATCTCAGGAGGAGAGGATGCATGAGTCTGGTGTTTTTGCTACGATAAGACCATATAGAAATACATATATTAGTAATTATGAGTTAATAATTTAGACAGAGCTAGGCATTGAGAAACACTAGTAACAGGCCAACAGCCTCATAACTAATACAGCATCTCTGTGTGTTACTTGGGGCTGATGTGGCTGTGGGACCAGGCTGGCAGGAAAGAACATGTGACAGACAGATATTGGGGTTAAGCTGAAAACCAGAGAAGCAAAGCAGCCAGCCACCAGAGAGCTCACACCTTTGCCAGTGCTCAGACCAAAGGGGTGATCCACCAAACCTCAAACTGCTCCTGACTGCACTGCTACTCACACTCACTGAGACTGCCATGAGCTCCTGTCTCCTCCAGCTTTACATTCCTCTCTCTGCCCAGCCTAGCACTCCTGTCTCCACCTCCCTAGTGCTGGAATTAAAGGTGTGAGCTCCGATTGCCTTTTAGACTGATGCACTGTCATGTAGGCCAGGGTGGCCGTGAACTCACAGAGAATCATCTGCCTCTGTCTCCTGAGTGCCGGGATTAAAGGTGTGTGCCACCACTGTCTGGCCTCTATTACTATGGCTAGCTTTGCACTCTGATCATCAGGTAATCTTTATTAGATCATGTATCATATATATCACTACACTGACTCACCCCCCCCACTCCATTTTGTCTGCCACGCAGTGGCATGGGGGAGGGAAAGTTCTCCTCTCCTTTCTGCCTCTTGCTGCTGAGTGAGAAAACTAGGCTTGCCCTACACCAGCTGCAGCACACGGGAGAATGCGCCCTGTAACCTATGTGGGCAGGACACTAGAGCTGACCATGATGTTGGGGTTAGCCTGCCCTGGGGAGCTGACAGCAAGAGAGCTCACATACAGGCATACATACCACACCACCCCATATTCTCTCCACAGAAATCAGGAGAGATGACCCTGTACGTTGCCTGGGCAAAACAGTAGAGCTGGCCCTATTGATAAGAGTGAGGGGGACCCAGATCTGAGGACCTGAGAGCACAGACATGCCCTGGGTCCTTGCTGTATTGGGTTAGCTAGAGGGAGTGCTAGATGTTGGGAGCCGACCTTGAGTTACATTCTCTTGCAGAATTGCTTACACCTTAGAACTCTCATTGAGCCTTATCTTGGTATACCGGAACCTGCTTAACAGGTGGTCTCTTCCACTCATTCCAGGTACTAAGTGCCTGGAACTGAGATGGGCCTGGCCCAGGAACTAAGATAAGCAGACACTTATTGTCTGATGTTTATTGTCTGGGATAATTACCAGGACCCCGGAGTTAGCAGAAGTTACCCCTCCCCATTTCCTCTCTGCCTGCTACCCCTCCCCATTTCCTCCCAGCTTTACTTTAAATACTCCTTTTTACATCAATAAAGTTAGACCTTGACAAATGCACTGCTTGGTCTCCTTCCTTCTTTCTCTCCCATTATTTTCAGGTTCTAGCCCACCTCGACCCACGAAAAACTAGGCCCCGCGTGTCGGGGCAGCTAGAGAGTTCATCTGGGTAATGACTATGAGGGAAACCTAACGAGCTGACCAATTCAGCTACCACCCAGGCCCATAACCAGGACTATGAGCTAGCCCACCCCAACACCCACCAAATCTATGAACTATTGGAGCCCACAAAGGTGATGAATTTCTAGAGTCAACCAAATCACCAAAATTAAACCAAGAAGAGATCAATAATATAAGCACACCCATAGCAAATAGATGGAGATTGTAACTGTAATTTAAAAAAACAAACAAAAAAAAAACTTCCAACTAAAAAATAAGTTCAGGCACATATGGATTGATAGCAGAATTCTACCAGACTTCCACCGCTCTAAAGCCAATGTTTCTTTATTCAAAAAAGTAGAAAGAAAAAGACCACTCACAAAGTATTTCCGTACAGCCAGTATTATTCTAACAAATTTTAGCAAACCAGCTAAAGACACAACAAAAAGGGATAGGCCAGTGTCCTTGATGAACATAGATCAAAATTTTCTAGATAAAGTATTTTAAATAAAATACGTACTTAGATCAGAATGATCATCCACCATCAACAAGCTGGCTTCATCCCAGAGATGCATGGCTGGCTCAACATACACAAGTCAATACATGTAGTAAGTCACATAAAAGGACTTAAAGATCATGATCCCATGATCATCTCAATAGATTCAAAAAGACCTTTGACAAAATCCAGCATGGCTTTATGATAAAAACAAAACAAAACAAAACAAAAAATCCTAGAGAAAATAGAACCAAAAAGAGCATGTCTCAGCATAAAAGAAGGGATATTTGAGAAACTCATGGGAAAAATACTTGACGCAATCCCACTGAATCAGAAACAAGACAGGACTCCCCACTATCTCCACTCCTTCCAGTATTTTACTCAAAGCACTAGTTAGAGCAATAAGATAAAAGAAGGAATGGTATATAAATTGGAAAAGAAGTCAAATTATCCCCCACCTTAAAGAAGTTAGTGTTTACTGTTGCTATGAAGAGACACCACGGCCACAGCAAAGCTTATGAAGAAAACATTTAATTGGGATGACTCGCTTACAGTTTCAGAGGTTCAGTCCACGGGGAACATGGCAGCTTGCAAGCAGATGTTGTGCTGGAGCTGAGAGTCCTACGTCTCAATTCAGAGGCAACAGGAAGTCAACCGACTGTCACTCTGAGGGAAACTTGAGAAAGGAGACCTCAAAGCCCACTCTCACAGTGACACATTCGCTCCAACATGGCCACATCTCCTAAGAGTGTCACTCCCTTTGGGGGGGCCATTTTCTTTCAAACCATCTCTGATAATATATGTAAGAGATATCAAAAATTCTGCCAGAAAACATTTCTAAATGTTTTCATGTCCAGCAATCTAGGCAAGGTGTCAAGATACAAAATCAACTTACAAAAACAATCGTTTTTCCATATACCAGCAACAAACAGACTGAAAAAAGATCAAGAATACACTGCCGTGTACAGTAGCCTCACAAAATAAATATCTATAAACATAACCAAAATGGCCTCTACTATGAAAACTTTAAATCTATGAATAAAGAGGTAAACACTCCAGAAAATGGAAAGACATGCCATAATCGTGGATTGATAGAATTAAATTGTGAAATTTACCATGATACCAGAAAACACTTACAGATTTGATGTAATACCAATAAAAATTTCCATCTTATTTTTCACAGAAATAGAAACTCTATCCTAAAATTTGCATGAATTCAAAAGACCCCAATAGCCAAAGCAATCCTAGAAGAAGAAATAAAGAACAATGGTCGAAGAATTGTCATGACAGTTTTCAAGTTATATTGCAAAGCATTGTAATAAAACAGTGCAGTACTAGCACTAAAACAGACATGAAAACAATAGTACAAAAAACAAGACTCAAACATGAATGTATGTAATTATATCCATTTAGTCTTTGTCAAGAATGTCAAAACATATGCTAAACAAATAGTTCTCAGAAAACTAAATGTCCACATATAGAAGAGTGAAGTTAGATCCCTATCTATCACCTTGCACAAAGGCTAAATTGGAAAGAACCAAAAAACCTCCACATAAGCTGAAACACTAAAACTTCTAGAAGAAAATATAGACTGTACCCTATAGGATACGGGTCTAGGAAAATTATTTCTGACTAGGGCCTCATTTACTCAAGAATTAAGGTCCACAATTGATAAGTATGACCTAATAAAACTAAATATTTTCTGTGAAGATAAAAAAACAATCAAGTGAAGAACAAAACCCACAGAATAAGAGAGAATCTTTGCCAGCTATGCATTTGACAGAGAATTATTATTCGTAATATTCAAAGAGCTAAAAAAAAACCAGAGTCAAAAAATCAAATGACCTGTTGAAAAACTGATACATAACTGAACAGATGAAATAAATAAAACGAAGAAAGGGGAGGAGTAGAAGAGGAGGAGGATCGGATGGAGCAGGAGGAGGAGGAACAGGAGGAGCACAGGGAAGGGAAAAGAGAATGGCTAATAAATATCTCAAAATAAATATTCATCATCTGTAGCAATTAGGGGAATAAAAATCAAAACAACTTTGAGATTTATTTTACTATAATAAGAATGAAAAATATCAACAAAACAATTGACAAAAAAGCACTGAGGGGATATTGAAAAAAGGGAGCCCTTGAACTTGCAAACCTGTCTAGCCACAATGGAAATCAATATGGAGAACCCCCATAAAACTAAAAATAAACCTACCATGTGACCCAACTATACCACTCCTTGACATATGTCCAAAGGACTCAGCATCCTACTACACAGACACTTGCTCAGTTGTGTCTACAGCAAATCTGTTCGCAATAACTAGGAAAGGGAAACAATCTAAGAGTCCTTCAGTAGACAAAATACTGTTCAGCTGTATAGAAAAGTGAAATCTGTGTGCAAGTAGAGGGGACTAGAAAAGGTCATATTCCGTGAAATAACCCAAACCCAGAAAGGCAAATGTCACCTTTCCATCTCATCTGTGATTCCTAACTCCACAACTTCAGATGTGAGTGTGTAACCTGTAACTGCAGAAGCCAGAAAAGTAGAAAGGGGTGATTGAGGATAGTGGAGCAACAGAGAGACAAATAGCAGGGTAAACATAATTTGAAAGGAGATATTGGAAAACACGAGGGAGGAATAAAAGGGGAGGTGTACACAGGAAGAGGGAGGAATAACCACAATGATCTCTGAAAAAGTCATAAGTAACCATATGATTTATTTACCTAAATTTGCACATATTACACATACACCTATGGGTGTACACATACATAAAAAGTTTAAAGGAATTTCTCCACCAGGGTTGTCAATGCTTCCCTCAAGAGCCATAGGTACTCTAACAAAATCCCCAGTACCAGGTCTAAGGAGTTCTAGTATGAATTGTTGGTAAAGAAATTCCAAGAGACTTCCAAAACATTACCGGTTATTGCTGCTGTCCTTGGTTGCCTACCAGAGGTTGAAAGTAAGTCCCTACTACTGAAGACACATGCACTTCAGGCACAGGATCAAGCTGGATCATACCGGAAAACCTCTTCCCTGAGAACTAATTTCCATAATGCCTGGTAAGCTTCTACAAGAGGGAAGTAGTCAGCAGTCCTTCCCAACTATGATGCTTATCAACCACCACAGTGACCAGAAAGGCACAATAACCCTAAGAGTGCAATGCCAGCATTCACATCATGACGGTCGCCAACATCTCTGTAGTTGGATTTATGACACATTCAGTCAAGTGAGATTGGAAATTTCTAACAGAAAACAAAGCAACCCTATATTAATTCTCAACAATATTTGTCTCCCCATTCCAATCCTGCATCTTCTTTAAACCCATGATCTAAGATATAAAGAAAGGCACTGAGCTTGGAAACAGTTGGAAGAGATCCCACACTCATTGACCGGAGACAGAACCGTCTTATTCTCTGTTCTCATGCATTTATTGCTGGCTTTCTGATTCATCTTTGTCCATCATTACTGAAGACTGACCAGCACTGAACATCCCTTGTTACCCTCTCAAATAAGTTTTTAAAATTAAATGAAGAGTCACCTTTTAAATAAAAAATTGGAATTGCATCTGAAGTTCTGGCTCTCTTTTGAAATGTTGCTACATGGATTACACATTCATTTTGTCTGAGTGCTACATGATTTTCTTTTCTTGAAAAAAAAAATACTGTGGCTGGACAGACTGTTTTGATACCTAATCTTGCCACTGAGCTATTTTTCATCTCTTTATACAGCTTTCTGTGCCAGTGGCTATTAACAGCCATCATTGACTTGTGTTGTGTTCACGGTGTCCCACCAAAAAAGGGTGGAGGGAGTCTGACGGTGTCGCTTATATGGAATTCATTATAATAGAAGTAGATATAACATTATTAGGCTCTTCTATCCGCATGTGTGCATCTATTCCTCCAGGCTTTCACGCCTGAAATAAATTCATGGGAATCCTAGCCTCTACTATATGTTAAGCCTACAATTCAAAAGCAGCTAGGCCAAGGACATAATGTTCCATCTTTACAATCAAATACAGATTTTCCATGAAAAAGAAAATTCTCTATTTCCAAAGATTTAATAGTATGGTCCTTTAAAAATAATTCCAGATGCCTGGATTTTAGGACTGAATACATCTCACAACACAGAATAGTTTTGCCTTATTGTGATTTGCACAAATTTTCAATCACTAGGCATATTTCCACTTGCTTTATTTTCAGATACAACTTATATTTAGGATTGTACAACATTCCATATTTATTTCAGCTATATTTAGGTATATTCAAGATGGACTCACTCTTATTGACGCATTATGATTGATTGCACAACACATGTTGATATTTTCCTGCCCTGTTTTGCTGGTTTTTATATCAACTTGGCCATCGTGTCTCACTCACTTGCAACCCCACCCTCTTCTCTTTGAAGTCTCTGTCTGCTTAAATTAAGAATAAACTTCATTAAGACTAATGGCTTATTACATCAAGAGGAAAAAAATTCAAACACAACAGTGATTAAGTACATAACCTTTAACTGAAATGAGTATTTCCAAAATAAGCAATACTGAACGAGGAGTTCCCAGCCTTTGTATAACGCCACAGAATTTGATTCTAACCCTTTTGCATGGTAGCTCACAGTGCATGTTCCAGACAACATATTGAGTTGCTCTTTCTTGTGATGGTCAAGTCACTAAAGGATGAGTTCAGTCTCTTGGTTGAAGCTTCTAGACACGCTTCAGATCACATGACTGAGTGAGGTCAGTTGCCACTAGATGGCTCTGTTTTTATTAGCTCTCCAGGATGCTATATATCATATGATTAAAGATCTATGGAATAAACAAGGTTAACATTCCAAGGGAAGGAGTGGTTCACAATACAATACATTCTTCTATTCTGCATGAGCTGTTATTTCTGAACCACAATGCTTTAGTGGTGAGGCAGCAAATGTATTGAAACAGTGCTTCAGACCAAAAAAAAAAAAAAAAAAAAAAAAATGGATAAAACACTATTACACCCACTAGAGTACTGTCACCCAAATGAACGGATTTTTTTCATTGTGATGCTAGCTCATTTTGGAATTCATTTTAAAGTATGACCAGCATATTGTGGTTTAATAAGGATCAGGATAAACAAATAGGCCAAAAAGATGTTTTTTCAGGGAGAAATAATTCACAACATAGGTGAACACCAGCAGGTTCCACCGGAATCTCTCCTCTCGGCGTCCCGCCAGCAAGAGAGGGTTCCCGGGCTCCTCCTTAGACCTAGTTCCATGGGTCACTTCCTCCCCTGGCTCCACCCCCAATGGGCATGGTCAGTGCCACAGAAGCAGACAAAGTGACTATCCCACTACAATTCCCCTTTTTGTCTAAAACTATATACAAAACAGTAAATAACAAGTGAATAACAAGTGTGCTCTAAGAAAAGGAAAATCGAGAACAAAACCACCTACATATCTAGTCCTAGGGTGAAGGCATAGGGAGTTTACAATAGAGTTGTCCTAAGCTGGAAAGCTTAAGTCCAATACCTAATATATCTAACTAGGAAGAGAGAATAATAGCTGTGATAGCTTAATCTACAACCTCATCAAGACCTGAGAAGGAAAATAACAGTACTAGGGTAGACAGGAAGTTGGTAGGGCAACTTCCAAAAGGTGCAGTGAGCAGAAACAGCAAGCTACCTGGACAGTCACCCAAGGTCTCACAGTAACGTTGGTACAGCCAGTTTTGGCTAAGACCAAGAGTACTTGACAGACCACAACAAAAGCAGGGAGGTAGAAAGGATGTCTTACCCTGATTTGGCAAGGTTCAATAGTCTTCTATGTTTGTCTCCTGCAAGTACATAAGACTACATGTCCAAATCAAGGTGGGGCCATTAGCCGAAGCAAGGATGAACTCCAGAAGGAGCAACAACAGTGTCCAACATATTTTTAGGAAAGTGCACAGTGCTGTCAGGAGCAACAGTGTCTCATGTCAACAGAGTACTAATATTAAAACATTGAAATGCCATGTTCTGCAGGTCTATGAAGTGATTGAAGATTAAGCATCTCTGTCTGACTAATCTCATAGGTAAAGGAAACATGGGTGAAGATAATCTGTAATACTCAGGAACTTAGCTAAAAAACCTGATTAAAACTTCCTTGAGTAAAGCAAGGATACATACCTAAACATTATAACTCTGCACATGTAAATTCCTAAAGTAGAGTTAGAATAGAAATGTCTAGACAAGAGATAGAGCTCTAAAGGGCAGCAAGATAAATATCCCAAATTGTATCAATATACAAAATGTCTTGAACACAAGCAAAAGTATACATACATAGAATATGGCAAGAACAATATGCATAAAACATCATAAATGGAAAGATTTCACACAATATGACAAAATATAATATACAATTCTTCCAGGAAGGGAATATAAACTTAATTTTACATAGGTTACCACAGATAAAAATATATAACAATGTAAGCTGTAATATTAATATCTCACTCTTACTAAATAATTCACAAGAAGATAGGCATTATCCCTAAATTCCAAGGGTGGAGAAAGCCAGCCTTGCAGACTACAGCCAAGATTTCTGAGTCTTCTTAGGATCCCCATGGCAGCGCCCCCTACCAGCAGGAAGCAGTTTGAAAAGAATGACGCCCAAATTCCCAAATACTGTTTATAAATATTTGTTTTCATTTAAATGGGCTTGGTTATAAATGGCTAATGACCACAAGCAATCTTTTTAAAGATAAAAAGGGAATTATGGTATATGAATGCTTCATTTTAGAATGGATTTTCATTTATTGATACAAATTTAAGGTCATTTTTGTGATATGTATATTTCACCTCTTGTTTAGATATTGTGTTTATATAGCTCATTTAGAAATGTAATTGTATAAATTAGTACAGATTATAAATAGTTACCTATGATAGTACAAACTTAGATTTAAGTTAGTTAGGATTTCTAGATATGCAGAGATGTATTTGAGATGAATAGGCATTCTTCAAACTTTTCAAAAGACCTACAGAATATGGCATTTTAAATGGTTAAGGGATTTTCTGGATAGTGAGACATAGCTGCTTCTGGCAACACCACCTGCGTCAGAAAGGAAGATGGACATTGAAGAAACTCGTTATGAAGTTTGCTTTCAATATGGCAAGACTAGCCATATGGGCAAGATACTGCTCTTGTCTGGACTGTTTGACTTTATGCTGTATAAACTGGACATGCAGGTCCCACAGGAAAGTGACTGCTGATACAAGATGGACCTTGCTACAGGATTCCTGCTTCATGGAAGAGTCTGCCAGACATTCTGCAGGACACAGAGAAAAGTGACTGACAAACTGCCAATACAGGTGGACAGTTTAGTTTCCTTCTTTGCTGAGGAGTCTGCCAGACACACTATGGCCTATAGGCTGAAGATGGAACATTACAGAAGAACTTCAGGTGACTGACCAGGCAGTGAGTTGTCTCTGTCATTTCTAGAGTTTATATATTATCCTTCTGTGGTCTTTGAAGGAGTTGAAGACAGATAGTTATGGATATAGTTTTCCTTAGTTAGGATTAAAGATAAGTTACATATAGGACTTTAGACTAACAAAGATAGGATGGATAATATTTTCTTTAAGTCTTACAAAATGGTAATTAACTAAATATTGTTAACTGTGATTCTTATTTGATAACTGTTGTGTGATATATTTTGCTATGTTAAGGTTAAAACCCTTCTCTTTATTTTAGACAGAAAAGAGGAGATGATGGGAGATGTTATTCTGTAAATATGTTTCTCATACTGGTTAATGAATAAAGCACTGTTGGCCAATTGGAAAGCAAGATCAGCGGGGCTAGGAGACAAGGAGGAAAGAGGAAGGAGTAAAGAGGAGTCAACTTGGAGAGCCTGGAGAGAGTAGCACGCTGGCCCGCTCTCGGATAAGATGACCACGTGGAAATACTTAGATAAGTAGAAATGGGTTAATCATTAAGACAGAGCTAGTCAGTAAGAATCTAGTATCTGGCCAACAGCATTATATCAAATACAGAGTCTCAGCGTGTTATTGGGGGCTGGCGTGGCGGCAGGACCAGCGGCAGGGAAAACATACTTGTTACACTAGCACATCCTCTTGGAGGACTTGTCTATCTCTAGTGCATAGCTCCATGATATCCCCTAGCTTTTGGTGGGGCGTGGGGTCTCTTATGATAGGCACATGAAGTCTGTTTTAAAAATTTTCATTCTCTAATCCAGTCAATTATTTCTCCAGGCTAGGAACTCAGTAAATCTGCCTTCATCTAATAGCAGTTCCTTTTCTAAGTAACCATAGAAGTCCCTGTGTAATTTAAAATACATTTAAAGTAATTTAAAGTAAACATAGAAGTCTCTGAGTAATTGAAAAATAATTTTAAATAAATTTAAAATGTTTCTTCTAATACATACAACCTACTAGATGGTTCTGTCCTCATCTTTAATGAAATCACGGTGAACCGATGCACCTTGTAGAAAGCAAAGGTTTGCTTTCAAAGCAATACTATCTTTTGGCGATGCTTGCTTTCAAAGCAATACTATCTTTTGGCGACATGGGGTAATCACCTAAATTTTTTGTTGGCTGATGGAAGAGTACATGGTGTACATATTTTTTCCTCATACCTTCACTTAAAATATTTTATCAAAGAGTGGCACAATCTAGCATCAGCGTCAAGAACTTGCAAAACAAATAATCTAAAACTTCCTAGATGTTTCTCTTTATGACTATACCTAAAAATGTTAACATTGTGATCCATACTAATGAATTAGCACATCTCAGATTCTGGGGATCCAGGAATTAGTGCACTGGGGCCACAATGCAAGAAACCCAGTCCCCACAAAATCCCTGCACATTTCAAGCTGCACAACTGTGGTGGGCCGTGACCACACATCCTACAGGGACAGCCTGAGGAGTCCATCACATAGAGACTATCCATTACTGCTGCCATTTGAGGGCCACCCGGATTTCTCCCAAGTTCTGCAAAAAATATTTAGAGCCTGAATTACATGAGCACCTGGTTTACAGTAGTATTGAGGTGCTGAGCAGCCTGTCTAACATTTCGCCCACTCTGGACTGTAACTCCTCTTCTCGTCAGTGAGTGTGGGCTGACTGTAGTGTGTGCGTGCCTCTACGGAAAGCGAGAGGACCAGGGCTACACAGGGCTGTCACAGAGCCCAACTCAGCCAACGCCTCAGGCAGAAGCTGACTCCAAACTTGTTCAGCTCCCTTTTGTAAAGCCATTAGGTGAGCACTGCTTTTTGGCACTAACTCAGAATGCCTATTTAGCCCAACTTAAAATAGAAGACTTCCAGTTTTACTCACACTAAAACGAAGAAAAGAGTCGTAAAAACATTTGTCACAAGCAAATGACATTTCCGTCTCATTAAGGTTTCTATGGGCAAAACAACTAAAAATACATATTACAAAATTTTTTTTCTACTATTTTTCTAGTTGAAAACACATTTCCCCATGTTCAGAGGTTTGGGTTTGAAAAAAAAAAATAAGAGGTAAGACAGTTTATTGAAAGTAAGATGGACACTTCTCTCTTGCTTAGACTTAGTTTCTGGAATCTTTAACAATAAACAAGAGCCCTTTACACGTTTTGAGTTGGTTTCCAGTGAGTTCTGCAACAGCAAAACTATTCTCCTTACACAAGAATCAACAAGTTTGTTATTCTGCTAACACGAATATCTTCAGTAAATATTTTTTTAATGTTTAAAGCTGACAATTACTTTTTAATGCTTACTACAAATCCACACCATTCCAGGTTAAGGGTTTTTAAAAATAAATAAACATTCTATTCACAGAATCCATGAGTATGTGACCAACTTGTTAGGACACACAATTTGTGTCTTGGAAACTACTGAAGGCATGGCAAAGCTTTAGTCTGTGAGGATGATAATAGTGTCCAGGACAAAAAACTTTTATTTGTTACCATCTTCCCATTTCTCACTAGTTAATTGCCTCGATACTACATAAAAATGGTGCAAGACGTGGTTAAACAAGACAATATAATATCCCCTCTCGGGTAGATATGAGACCTTGCCATGTATAGAGTAGGATGACACATGTCAATAATGAGTGTCCCTTTCTTAAATGGTATTTGTGCAGGAAAGAGTAGACCAGAGGTATATTAGTGTCATGATATATTATAAACATTTAAGCTTCAAATTCTTGGTGAAAATGTGAAAGAGAAAGAAGATTTGAAAATATAAAACAGAAATAAATCTGAGTAGGCAAAAAGGCAGAGATTAGCTGAGTCATTTAAACAGTTATTAAAACAGTTATTAAAAGTTATTAGAAAGAACCAAGTACTATTTACCGAGGAACATGTACTCTGGGTGCCTTGGGCAGATCCTGCTAATTCTTTGCATTAAGCTACCTTCATTAAATGGACAATTCTTTATTCAACTCAACTACTGAGGAAACCAACGCTCCAAAGATTAGGTGTTTTATCCAGTATTTCACAGCCAGAGCAAGTTGATTTCCTGGGATTTAAATCAGAATCACTTTATGTTACTCAGCCTGAACTTGCATTTTAACCCCTCATGGAGTGCACACAGATCTTGAGTATGGTAGAAGGCACAATAAGAGAATGCTTCAGCATTCTTAGTAAGCTTTTTGTGGTCCTATTATGTCTGGACACTTCCCTAGACAGGCAAGAGAGAAGAAGCAAACACTAGCCATGCTGCAGAGACATGATCAACACTAAATAGGACTTTTGAAGGATTCAGTATCGTCTCACATACCAGACACTTGCTTTTCTGGAAGAGGTGAGCTTTAAGTTAAATTTACAAACTGTATCCAATATCAAGCCCTAGCAATAAAAGGTACAAGAGAAGAAGAAATAAACTTTAATTACAATCATGACAAAAGTCAAACTTTGTTGAGTGCTTCCTAGATCCTAATCAGTCTGCCACAGACCTGTGCTAACTTATTTCATGTAAAAAAAAAAAAAACAAAAACAAAAACAAACAAAAAAAAAAACACTCAAGAGCCAGCCCGAGAGCCAAGAGCCAGCCCAAGAGCCAGCCGGGCGGTGGTGGTGCACACCTTTAATCCCAGCATACTGGAGGCAGAGGCAGGTGGATCTCTGTGAATTTGAGGCCAGTCTGCTCTACAAAGCTACACAGAGAAACCCTGTCTCAAAACAAAAACAAAAACAAAACAAAACAAAACAAAAACACACAAGAGCCACCTACAGGTTAAGAACAGAAAGATATGTAATATCAAATATCTCTTCAAACCCCAATGCTACTTTTAACCTTAATAAACCACAGACCTCAACTCAGTCTGTTTCATTTCTCCACACCATCTGTGCCAAATTGTTTTTTTTAGAAAAGTATTCTCAATACTAAGACAAACAGTAAAAATAAAAACATAAGTAACTCCATTCAACAGACAATTATCAACAGTAAAGTGATTTGTTGTTGTTTGGGATGGGAGTTGTTTGTTTGTTTTTGTTTTGTTTGTTGATTTTAGCTACCTTGTCTTGTTGGCCCTTTGAGGAGTTAACTTTTTCAAACATCATCCATTTTTACTCATATCATGTTAGAACTTTTGTCAGTTCAGTAATTTAGCCAAGCTAGTCCTTTGCTAGGGTGACAAGGACTATCTGGTACAGAGCAATTTACATTGGTACCTCTAATATTCAAAATCTAGTATTGGTTTTTTATATCGATAGCATATGACTAAACTATTTGCTTGGATTTTTCAATTAAAAGTATAAAACTCCTCTTTTTAGGATTTATTGATGGCCCTAGGCTCAAATTTTAATAAATACTTAACAGGTATTTAAGGCCTGTGAACCAATGAACAATGTTTGACTTCATTAGTCATCAAAGAAATGAAAACTAAAAGCATAGTAACATACAACTTCATATACTTCCACTGTATCCAAACTTTTTTTTTAATATTAACTATTGTTAAGAATATGTAATGAAAAAATAAACTAAAACTCTTGCTTGGTAAGTTCTATTTGCTTGCCTCTCAGAAGTTGAAGGTAAGCCCCTATTGTTGAAGGAAGACACCACACTCTTAGGTCATGTGACTCAGATTATTCCAGCTAGGTCTAACATGAAAGGCTCCCTCCTGCAATCTAGCTTCCATGGAATCAGAAAACACTATGTACGATACCAAGGGAGGGAAACAAATAGTTACCCCTCTCAGCTGCAATAACTATGAACCACAATGGTTCAAAAAACCATGCCAAGTTATGAGTGAAGGCCTAATACAGTGCTCCTCAATCTTTCTATTGCCATGACTCTTTAATACAGCTCCTAATATTGTACTGACCCCAGCCATAAAATTATTTTCATTGCTACTTCGTAACTATAATTATGCTACTGTTATGAACTGTAATGTAAATTCTGATATTTCCAATGGTCTTCAGCAACACCTGTGAAAGGGTCGTTTGACTCCCCCAAAGGGGTCACAACCCACAGGATGAGAACATCTGGTCTAATAGGTGGTATTCACATGTTAATGGTATCCAATAGCTGTCTAGTTGAACTTAAAGCCTACTCAACAGGAGTAAAGCATGCCTAGTCCTGGAAACCTACACAAGTTTCTGGGTCTACTGTGGCCATTTATCTTAGAAGTAAACATCTATCTAAGAAAGAAAATCTACTACTGCCACTTTGCTAGACCACGGCATACCTCCTAACTACAGTCTAAATCTTATCCTTATACAGATAAGTGTAGCTATCACCCCTCATCAAGGAAGTTTCTCTTTACAGAAAATGGGGAACATCACAGAAAAGCACAACTAAACACAATTCAGAAATTAGTGCTCAAGGGGAGTATGACCCCAATAGACCCATCACAGCTTCTGCATTTGCGGCTCAGGAAACATCACAGAAGATAGGGTGGAAAGATTTTAAGAGCCAGAATACCAGGGAGTATTCTGAACTCTGCTAGAAATGGCTATATAAACAAGATAGAAATGGTGGCAATATCAATGGACATACTATCATGGCAGGGGAGAAATCTCGGGGCCCTACCCCTAGACATAGAATGACAGGCAACGAATGACTGCTGGGGACAACTGGGAAACTAGCATCTCATCTCCCTGAGATAAGCCTTCTCATTGGTTATCTGTCACCACTCTAAATAGGTGGTGGGACTTGGGAGAATGGAGGTGATAAATGAGACAGACTAAAGCTCCATGCAAGAGCCAGATTTACTCAGAGCATCAGACAATTTGTACTTTGAGGGTTAAGTGAAAACACATGAATAAAGCTTCATGAGTTAAAGCTATCCACAATCACAAGTACAGGTCACATGTTTCAAAAATGTGGAATTTTTTTTTGTAGAGACACATAGAAGATAGTTTAATCATTTGCTTGAATACCAATAGCAAGCAGTAATGAGTAATATAAAGTAAATTCAACTAATTCTATCTGGTACACCTGGGAGGAGCATGACAACAGATTCCAAGAACAATTCTGTGTTTTGAAGAAACTAGGTCAGAGACTCGTGTTCTCACAAGCACTCAGAATTCTCCTCCCACAACTCCATTCCTGAACCAAGTTCTGACAGGTATGCAACACAAAGTGGCCAGTCCTGCAACCCTATACATGCAAATAACAAAAACTGATTTGGTAGCTTGTATTTATAAATGTTTGCATACTTATACATAAATATATGTGAGCAATAATAATCAAAGAAAAAGAGGCAATCAGTTTGAGAGTGTGGGGGGTATGGAGTTGGAAGAAGGGAACTTAGGAAAAGGTTAAGGAGGAAAAAAGGGAGAAAGTGCTATAATTACATTTTAATTAAAATCCCTCCCAAACCTATCAACCTCCTCTCTTACCTATGAGTCCTTTCCCAGATACAGCTTCCTGTTTGGTTTTGTGATCCATTGAGTTTAACTAAGGCCTTCTGTGTGACCATGGCTTGGGGGCCCAGTGAACTCACCCATGGGTACACAACTGAAGGCAAGACCCTGACTAGCCCAGATTCTATCAGTAACCACTAGTTCAGTAGTGAGGGATAGGACTCATGGGTCCAACATCTATTCATGACTGATTGTCGATAAGTCCATTCTTGTACAGGCAGCTCCAGCAGCTCTAAGTTCATGGTGCCATGACCCAAAGATAGTATTTTATAGCCCCTCCCTATCTTTGGACTCATGTATATTCTTTCCTCCTGTTCTACAATGTTCACTGAGCAACACAGAGCATATGGATATCCTATTTCGGGCTAAACACTCATCACTTACTCTTAGCACCTTGAACAGCCAAGAATTTCTTCATTCACTGCAGTTTACTAAACGGAGACTTCTCTGATTAAGGCTGAAAGTAGCTTTTGCCTGTGAGTATAAACATAAATATGTATGCAGTTTGAGGCTGTGTCAATGCACCCTACGGCAGTAGCAATCTTTTCCTGTGGCCTTTGAGCTCCCAACCATGTTTTTAGACTAGGTCTATAATAGTAAGAATAAATTCCCTCATGGAGAGTAGATCTCAAATTATTTCCTCATGTTGGAGTATTACCTAAATCCTGAATCATTTTACATAAAGCATATGCAAAACTAATATATCACCTTCGCAGTCAGGATTACAGCTGCTTTGGAAAGGAAAACCATAATGGCAAGGGAGGATCATGGAGTCTTCTCTGTTGCATAAGGGTCTTTATTTTATGATAATGGGCTGAGCTTCATTATACATTTTTTCCTGTGTGTGTGTGTGTGTGTGTGTGTGTGTGTGTGTGTGTGTGTGTGGTGTGTGTATCCTTTCAGCAAAAATTTCCCTTAATAAGGAGGAGGTAGAGACCGCTATGTGATGACTATTACTTCTCTGGCTTCTGAAAAGTTACTGTGGCTACAAATACCTCTGAGTAAGTCCATATAATAAATTCTTCTCAGAACATGTCATAAGAAAAATATTTGTCTCACCAAAATACCTTTATGCTTCATTTATTACAAAGCTCAAAACTGACTTCATCATTTCAACACAATAATTACTCTTTTTTTCAGAATTTCTAATTTTCCATCTCAATATGTATTTTGTCCATTAACCCTTTTGTGAATGAATGTTTCATGTTTATATTTAAGATACTAGATTCTGTTAAAACAATACTGAAGTTAGACAAAGTGTGAAAAGAAAAATGTTAGAGTAGTGAGAATAGATTGATGTTCAAATGCAGTCTCCAAATTATATGACAAGTATATACCTACGGATTTTATTTGGCTTTTAGTATACTTTTTATATTCTCATGACATTGTTAATCATTCTTAAGCACAAGTCTATCATGCAACCACAGAACTATCCCTAACATATTAAATGCAAATATTAACCCCAGATTCTACCAACCACCTGATCATTTCAGTGAACTATCTCAAATTGAGACTATTTCTTACTTGGTAAAGAAAAGAAGAACGTTTATATCATCATGAAAAATTAACTTTATTAAACCTACAAAGACACCCTCCATACAAGAGGAAATTTACTATAACAAATGAATGTGCAGCCCACAACTCTCATTGTATGAAAAATAAAAACAAATGTAATAACACAAGTGGTGGCAACCCAATAAAGATGTTATTTGGTGTGTTTACTATGAACTCAAAATAAAGGGAAACGAGAAGGAACTGATGTGGGGCAGAGATAAGACTCAACTGAATAGCCCTTATTTTCCTATTGTTTGCAAAAAGCAAGGAAATTTCATGTTGTGTAATTGTAATGAAAATAAGTGGACATCAAATATTTGGGAAGAGACTGATTCAAAAAGAAAATCCAAACTGACTTTCAACTATTAATAACCTGAGCATCCCAATGGGACCATTTGGTTTTAGGTTGCTACTGCTTCTACTGCTGCTGCTGTTTTGTTTTTATTGTTGTTGTTGTTGTTGTCATTGTTGAAAAAATAGTGAGACAGACCTCTCTGTTAAGCAGAAAAATTTTGCAATTTTATTTCCTGTTCTTTCTGAAAATGCATCACCAAATTCTTCTCTTGGTTTTTTTGTTTGTTTGTTTGTTTCCTTAACCACTTAACCAGGTGGATTGACTGTTTTGTTTTATTTTGCTTTTCTATTTCTCTTGTCACACTCACTAATAATTATTATAAGATACTACATGAGGTCTACATGCAGAACAGCATTGAGTGTGGTGGATCAGACAGGAGGGTCACACCTCATAAAAACAGAGTGACTGTTAACTAACAGTCAAGCCCTCTTCTAAACTTAAAAATTAAAACACTAAAGTCATTAAAACAACGTGGTGGGAAATGTACTGCCATCATTACGTTGTAGAGATAAAACAACTAAAATATAAGCCATTTAAATTATGTCACAAAGCTACCTAGATAAAATTATAAGACTCAAATCCAAGAAAACAATGCAGTCTGATTTAGTCATCATATAAGGAAATGAATGTGTAAAACACAAAACTTCAAAGGTTGTGTCTGTAGGAAAAACTATTCCCAATGTTATATAATATGGAACAATCTTCATCTTAATTATCACAATTCAAATAATAAGGTAAGACAGAAAGAGTTTCCAACTGTGTATAGCATTTTGTTTTGAAAAGCACATCAGCTAGAAGACTCTCTATAACAAAATATGATTTAAAACAGAATAAGCTTATACCTACAGATATCTTAGTCAACACCAGAGTTGTCTGAAACACATCAACAAGCTTTCTAGTCAGAAAACAAAGGACTCCACAATGATCTTCTACCCTTAACAAAATGAATAGTAGTTTTGCTGATAAATGAATAGATGAATAAAGGAAAGTTTCCTGACCTCTCTTTCAGGAAAAAAAAAAACAAACAAACAAACTCAGATTGGCTGGAGATTGTCCTCAGAAATATCTTGGCTTTGCAATCTTGACCTCTGGTCTTCCAATTAAACTTCCTAAAGAAGACGGTCAAGTCAACATCTGCAGAATTTTAGGATGAGATTAAATAAAGCCCAATAGGAATGATGGTGACTCATTACAGAAAATAAAGAGACCTAAAGCAAGATGTAAATGTGTATACAGAATACTTGCACAAAGACAAGTAATGAAAGAAAGAAAAACATTAAATATTAAATGGTTCACTTAAAACATAGTTGAACGCAGTTATTATAAGCATTGTAGAATAATGGCAAATGGTTAAGAAAACTATAAAGGTAAATAAAATACTGATGAAAATATGTCTAAGAAGTATCATGTTACTATTTTAATTGCACTGCTAGAAACATTAAAAGAATCACTAAACTAATAGAACAAAGAGGTACAGTTAATAATACAACAGAGGAGATACAATGGAACACAGCATAGGGTATAGATTCAATGAAATTATCACAGGAAATTTTGCCAAATCTAGAGAAATGGCACTCAAACACAAGTGTATAGAATTCTACATAGGCACTACCAGAGAAGAATGACTCTACAGCATATTTTACACTGCAATCAAAAGTACAAAGTAAATGAACAATAATAGAAATCTGTGAACAAAGAACTACTCACTTGAAAAGCAAACTTTACAAAAAATAACATTAAGTCTTTCATCTTAAAGCCAAGAAAGCATAGAATGATAATAGTGAAAATCCCGAAAGTAAACAACTCCCAATAAATATTGCTGTGACCAGAAAAAGCATGTTTTTAATTGTACTTGTTCCCTAATAATTTAGTACAATGTATTTTCTGTTTTGGTCATTCTTCCCATATCTACCCACCAATTCTTCCCATATCTACCCATCCTTTCCTAATCACCAAATTTTGTGTCTTCTATTTTTTCATCAAGAACAATTTGGGTTGCCCAAATGTTCTTGCATGTTGGGTTTGCTGCCTTCCATTGACACATAGTCAACTTACTAGAGCCTACACTCTCAGCAAACTGACTGCCCCACTTCCCTTAGCTACTAACAATCACCAATCTCTTCACAGCTAGGGTTTGAATTTTGTTCCCAACTCCATTGTCTGTACTGGAATTCAGTCTGCCTTGGGCTTTTACAGTTTTTGTGTATTCTGTTACAGTTACTGTGAGCAGACTTCCCTGTCTTGTTTTGAGTTTAGTAGAAGGATTTTGATCTCTTCATTTTGAATGATATTGACTGTGAGACTGCTGTAAATTGCCTATGTGGCAATATGTCCACTGAAGGGGGCCTCTGCAGGTGTCAGTCTGGGAAGCAAACCACTAAGAGATGAGAGTGAAAACTCAGTTCAGGTTGCCTTCATGAGTCAGGATCCCTAATGCCAAGCACTTGATTCCCAACAAATTTAAACACAGTATACTGATTCTAGGGGGGGGGAGTTCCTGTTACAATCATCAGTGTACAAGGAAGCATAATTACATCAAAACTCAACCCAGGGTATGTGTCATTTCTCCCATGAAGATGGGTTCTAGATATAGGTTACCTGTACTAGCTTATGAGCCTAAGAAAGGGTCTGGCCTGGTCTTGGTCACACAGAAAACATAGAGATCCTTTGGACTATTAGCCACCTCTGGTCCTGGTTATGGGATCTTTGGGGGAGCCTCTGGTTATACAGAAAATGTTAGGGTCATTTAGACTATTAGGTATCTCATGTCCAGGCTATTAATCACTTCCAATTTCCAGATCTTTGGATGGAATAACAGGGTCTTAATTTTTTTTTTTACATCTTTCTCATTGGAAAGACAATTTAGAGTATTTAATATTCCTGGTCTCTCTTGAGATTGGTGGGTGCAGGGGCCCTCATGCTGTGCTCCCAAAAGTCCATCACATTCCAAGTCACTCCAGAACTTCTATCATGAAGGGATATAGGATTTTGTCACAGGCCTTGTCTGCATCTATAGAAATGATTATACAACAGAATTCTCCTAGACCTTCAAAGAGGATCTAGCACCAAAACTTATCAAATTAATCTGCAAATTAGAAACTAAAGGAACATTTCCAAGTTTTTTCTATAAAGTCACTATTACCCTGATTCCCAAACCACAAATGACTCAATAATAAAAAAGAAAATTATAGATAACGTTGCTTGTGGACATAGATATAAATAATTCAATAAAATACTTGCAAACCAAATTCAATTACTCATCCAAAAGATTATCCAGCATAATCAAGTTGGCTTCATCCCAGAGATGCAGGGACAGTTGAATGTACTTATTCTTAATAAACAACTAAGTAACACATTAATAACCATAGATTCATCAAAATCCCCAGAATCAGTTGCCTTTCAAATTGACTGTTGACATAGATCTTTATGTCCTTGATTCTTCCAGGAATTTTACTGACCAATAGGCTACTAATATTAAGTAAGTTATTTTTTTTCCCAGCACATATGATTGCTTCAGTCAAGCACAATTTAATGAAATAGTCATTGTTAAACAGTTTTCTTTTATACTGAAAACTAAAGTATTCAGAAAGTTAGTTCAGTTTTAATCTCATTTTATTTTGACTTTTAAGAATGTTTTCCTATGATAATATATTCTACTTTAAATTGTATAATCTTTCTGTCTGTTAATATTCTTACAAATTGAAAATACAATTGGCCATTTTCTCAATGGGTTCTTCACCAATGGGTTCAACCAACTGTGGATCAGAAGTGCTCAGGAGAATTGAAACACTGTGGCATTATAACTGCAGCACTGCAATTGGTAATGCACTAAGTAGTGGGGCAAAGAAAATGCAGTAACACATGCCATATTCCTCAAACAGCTCAGTTCTGCTTTTTCTGCATGAACGCAATCATCTAAAATGTGCACATGCATGAATGTGGCTCTGCTCCAATAGCATTGTACTTATAGATTCCTAAGTTTAAATTTAGTTCAGTTCTAATATTATGAAATATGACAAATGAGCTCCCTCTGCCACTAATGTAAAACTCTTAAACAAAAGCTTTGCAGACTGGAGATCAAGCTCCCAGAATAGAGTGAAAAACTAGACAAAGACAAGCCATTGGTCAAGGTCAATCAGAAGATCACCAAGTACTGACTGATGCCATACCTCATAATGGTTGTGGGCATGTACTCAATGCCAAGGATGTGTCGGACTCCTGTAAAGAAAGGGAGATACAAAGATGAGTATTCCAGAGTCTCCACTGAGAAGATCAATAGTTTCTACAATAAAAATTAACAGGTGTTTATGGCAGTGTTATCGCCTACGAAACCAACCAACTTCACACTGCAGGCCTTTCCAAATCAGCTGTGGAATTCAGTGCTCCTATATTAATTATCTCTTGCCGAATAACGGACTGCTACAAACTAAACAACATAAAATGGCATTCTTTAATCTCTCACTGTCCCTGAAGGCATGGAGTCCCGTCATGGCTTAACTGGCTACTTTACTTCTAGTGACACCAACTGCAACCAAAAAAATAACAGTGCTGCTTTCTCACGAAGCCTAAACTGAGGAAGACTTTGTTCCGACACTCACTTGGGCTGTTGGCAAAATTTATTTCCAATCTGTCTATAAGAATATGAGTCTGCAACTGGGGTTTGCCATGACACCATCAATGAAGTTATCAGGGCTTTCCTTTGCATTATTTATGCTAGTACCAAACATGGCTGCCACCACACTCGAGGGGAGGAAGTTGTGCAAGGGCATATTTATCATAAGACAAATAACATGGAGGGGAGCTTTCTAGATCCTCTAGGCCACATGCTCAAAGAGGAAGTCGATAAAGTATAAATTACTGGGAAATTTGCTACATGCTTAAATAATAAAGAGTACAATATGGACCAGGGCTATTGTGAAAGAAATATCTCAACTTTTCTTTGAAGATTATAAAGGCCAAAGCATTTGCAAAATATATCTGAAATTTACACTATACATGATAATGTTATTACAACAGAGAGGAGATTTGCAATAAAACACTGAGACCCACCAAGATTTTCTCAACCTTTTTCTAGAAATCTGTATATCATTATCAGTTGTGGCCATGTTAGACTATTGTATAGCATTGTTATTTAAATTCAGAAAAAATGCAGCTTCTCCAAAGGAAACCCCATATAAAACTCATCACCAGAAGAAACCGATAGTTTTCTCAATTCTGTTATACTTTCATGTAAATGGTTTGTCTGGATTGGTACTAACAACATTCCCCGTCCAATTTAGTAGATACTGGAGGAGAGAGGAAAATGCATGGAAGGTTATTGGAAGTGTCTCCATGATCTTCACAGACCGCTACAGAAAGTGGGTCAGACATGGACCCTAACAAACCATCAGCACAGACTACACAAGCAACCTGGGGTTCCATAACTAAAAGTCATTCCATAACTAAAAGAAGTGGGCATTTCTGGCTTTTAATGATCAAGTGTTGTTTCTGAGTCAGTTCTAACTTCCTTATTTAAACATTCTTTTCTCCCAGATTAGCCGAGATTCTTTCTCGGTGAACAGAAACCACATGGAAAGTTACAGTTTTTGTGACACTCCCATCTCTGAGTTCTCTATGAGCTAAACATAGATTACTTTAGTTTCAGAAATAAGTATAAAAACTTGAGTTTGGGGTTTGGGCTAAGAACACACACACACACACACACACACACACACACACACACACATACACACACAAGAAAATTCTTCCCTAAATAACTAATTTTGAGAGGTACACTAATGTCAATTACAGATTCTCCAAAATGGAACAAATGATACAAAAATTATAGCTACGTCAAAGCACGATGTTTCACGTAACCAATAATTACATAAAACAAAACAACCATAATAATAATGATAAAAAACTAATGTAAGGTGTTCTTACATTGATAAGGTAGAGAGACTAAATACAGTCCGGTTTTAAAACTGGAGGTTTCTGAGGATTGATTAATTAATTCAGTCTCTCAGATGTGGATATGTGTGAAGAGACGTGACTCTGAGGCCGGGTGTAATTGGACACACCTGAGATTCCAGCTGATGTAGGAAGACTAGGTTTCAACGCAAGCACACATTGTACACTGTATTAAACCAGCAGGGAGTCTCTGAGCCTACTACATTAGAGGCTAATAAAGAAAAGAAGGGTTCCTGAGCTGCCGCCTGAGCCAGTGATGGCGCTGGAGTCCCAGGCTGCTGCTGAAGACCATGTCTGGGTCTGTGATCCTACAGCAGCCAGGATCTGACTTGATGTCCATGGCCCATATTGCCACCAAGGTCACATGGATGCGTGGGGTCTAGGCCACAACCTGTGGACTTGTTGACAGAGGGCCATGCCGGACAAGCTGATCTGAGTGGCCTGTGCTGCCACATGGGACCATGGTGTAGTCCAGTGCTGGGCTGCTGGCCAGGGCCATGCCTGGGTCCGTGGTCCTGCTGCAGCCAGGGTTTGTGTTGATGTTGGGGGCCCATGTTACCACAGGGGGTCATAGGAACCATGTGTGTTGAAATCCAAGGGCTGTGCTAAGCATCCCCCCCCCTTACTGGTCCTGGGATGACTGGGCTTGTACTTTGCCAAACTCTGCAGCAGGAAAACTGGACACACACCCCCATGGGCGAGCTTCCCCTCCCCTCATACTCAGGAGAGCTGGCCCCACAGCTTATGGGAGAGCAGGGCTCAGGTACTCAGGAGACATGGCCCTACTCCACACCACAGGCCTCGGAGAGCTGGAGCCTTGATAGCACTGGCTGGCTCCACCCCTTGCCTGAGTGGGGATGGTCCCAGTGGCCAGGACAGGTCAGCTCAGCTACCACCCAGACTCACATCCTGGGCCTTGGGTTGACCCCACCCTAACATCTACCCCATCTATGGCCTGCTGGAGTGCATGCTGAGGGAACTGGTCCACACAACACTAGCTGAAAGATCTCCATGGCAGAGCAACAGCAGAATATCTGAGAGGGGTTTCGGTGGGGTTGGCTACATTACTCGTTTCGCTTGATGACAAGTCTCACTGAAGACAGTTCTCCCTCTCTGTGGGAAAGGGCACCACAGCTTTCTGTGTATAACACCATACACTATTGGTTTTCTTACCCTTGAGGACATTTTATTCACGGACATCCCATTAAATTGTTTTCTGCTTAATCCATTTCCTCTACCATCTATTTATTTTGTCTGTTTTGTTTCTTCTTTGCTTTTTGGTTTGGATGATTTTTATTTATTTATCATGTTTATAGTATTCGGCCTTCATGTATGTTTGCACACCAGAAGGGGGCACCAGATCTCATTACAGATGGTTGTAAGCTACCATGTGGTTGCTGGGAATTGAACTCAAGACCTCTGGAAGATCAGCCGGCGCTCTTAACCTCTCAGCCATCTCTCCAGCTCCTTATTTGTATTTTTATTTATTTTTTATTTTTAGTCTTTATCTTATTTTTATTATTTCTGTTTTAGTCTTCCTTTGGGAGGATACTACAAGGGCAAGGGGTAGATACAGAATGGCTGGGATATGAATGGGATGGGGGTACAAGATGTAAAATTCACAAAGAATCTGTTAAAAAGAAAAGATGCTGGCCTCTGAGCTAACAGGTGAATGCAAATAAAAAAGAAAACTCAGGGAAGTACAGGGGAAAGGACCCTCGGTGTGGGGAGTGATACTTGGGAAACGGAAGGACTTAGCCAGTTTAAGAGAAAAGAAGACAAGTGTGACTCATGTTGTAAGTGTGGGAGAGAGGAACAATAGAATGTCAGATGCAGGAAAAAGCTAACTCCGTGCTCCGTTGACCTCATGATGACCTATAGGAGTTGCCCTAGGAAGCAAGTATATAAGCAGCTGAATGTCATGGTCTGAGTTACATTACAGAAGAAAGCCAGTCGGAAAAATAATATTAGCATAATTAATGTTAAGTATTTCTTAGGCACAAAAAAATAGAATGTAAGTGAAAGCCCTGGCTTGGATTTCTAGAGAAGCTTTCTCCCATAGATTTTCTTTGTAAATCACCATCTGCTTATTTTCCCTAACATAAAATGCCATTATTCACTTTGTAGCTAGGGGCTGAGACACAATGCAATTAATTTGTTTTCTATTCTTTACATGTAATAATGGCCATCACTGTAGAAAATACAACCAACTAGTAACTTTGTGGCTGCCTTCTAATTAAACAAGTATCTTGTCTTGCTGATTTCACTGAACACTTTTCCTCATCCTTCACTTCTGGTGGAAGGATCCCTCGGAGTGCTTCTGGAAGACAAAATGCTGCTTGCCAAATTACAAGCAGACAGGCAGTCTTGCTTTAATTGATGAATGGCGTTAGTGTTATGAGTCACTAAGCTCCAACTTGCTTTAGTCACTGGAAGCATTCAGTCATTTCCTAACAATGCAACGTAGGGAATGGGTGACTGACTTACTGCTTTTAGGAAACAGAACTCATAAATAAAAATAAGATGGTATTCGGGATGCTTTACTGACCTCACAGTACAGACAAGTCAAATAAACACCACCATCGTGCACTTTTTCAATCCAGAGATCTGAAACTTAAAAGAAGTCAATCTTGAAAGCCAACCCATTAACCTCTGCCTCTGCATTATCTTATGTTAGACTTTGATAGAAACTCCTGTACAGATACATCTCCTTAACCCTAGTAATCTCGAGAAGAGCTTGGAGGACTTGGCTTGTCCTGGGTCAGTGGATTTAATGAAACCTAAAAGATCATAGAAACACTTGCAGGGTGGTGAATGTTTTTTCTTAATCTCTCAGCAGGACTTTGTTGAATATAGCCCTTTAATAATATTTTTTCCCAACAAATTGGCTCAGTCATCATCCAAAAGATGTATCTTTTGGTGCAATAGGAGGACAAAAATGTGTTTGAAGAGGTGGACTAATTTTAATGTTTTCCTAAAATTGTTAAGGGCAAGAAAGTCTTAAAGGGGGAGTCCCTATGTTTTTTAAGTGTCACTTGATGACAATTCTCACTGAAGACAGTTCTCTCTCCTGAAAAACTGAAAGGGCACCCACAGCCTTCTGTGTACATCACCACACACTATTGGTTTTCTTACACGTGAGAAAACCTTATTCACTGACATCCCATCAAATTGTTTTTTGCTTTATCCAGTTTACTCTAGCATCTATTTATTTTGCCTGTTTTGTTTCTTGTTTGCTTTTCAGTTTGGGGTTTTGTGTTTTAGTACAAGATCTCACTATGTAGCCCACGCCAGCCTTGTATTCATGATCCCCTCACCTCTGTTCCTGTTTGATTGACAGGTACGTACCACTGCACCCGACTTACGCCATCTGTGATGTGCTGAGATCCTCGTTGATACTGTTCTTGACTCCAAATCAGAAAGTTGAGGATCTTGTTAAAGGCCACCATCTCAGGGTCTTTCTGGACCATTTATTGTTGTTCCTCACTACCCTTGCTGTTACACTGTGCACAATGATTCAGGGAATCCAAAGTAGTGGGAACGCAGCTCATAGCAAGCAGGGTAATGTTTTCTTGCCATACTTAAACCCAGGGCCTCATACATGCAAGCCAAATTTTCACCACTGAAATGTATCCCAAGGTCCTAAGAACCTATATGTGTGAGGAAATGTTCTATGCTCTGCAGAAGGCATTACTCCTCCTGTAGGAATATCATTCTATTAGGTGACTAACTACACCTTCTCAAAGCTAAGCATTCCCATGAATTTTTCTCATGGTTGTTTCTCCCACATGAAACCAGCTAAGAAGAAAATTACAGAACACAGGCCCTGCCATAATTACAGAGATGATAAATGGTGGTATTGGGAGAGCCTACAGGAGGAATTCAGATACACATGATAAAGAAGCAAAAAGGCTAGAGATTTAGTTGAAACCAGATAGTAAAGAACATTGAATACCATAACAACTAATTTATTTGAGTAAAGTGTGATAAGAAATAGTCGGTCTAAGCAAAATATGGACTGAACAAGTCAAATTTTATCAAGGAATTAAAGAATGATAAAAGATGAGATGAGAGAAGACTAGATATGCAGTAAATACAATAGTTCCAAAAAGAGGCTGAAATGGTACGCTCAAAGAGGAAGACATAAATCCAAAAGACTGAAGAATCTGAAAAACAAACGGTGACGTCTAATTAATTTTAGTAGTGGCAGTATCGAAGAATAGACAACTTTAGGCAAATTGTTGTTATATAATTCCAAACCCCTATGTCTTTGTTTTCAGATGAAGATGTTCTGATTTTTCTCTTACAGCATACTCCTACTTAGATATAATCAACCAAAATATCTATTTGCCCACATTTTAGGAGATTTTTCTGAAATGGCATCTGTTTTAAAAAAAACTGCACGCTGGCCACCATCCTATTAGTGAGAATGTGGTGTGTGTGTGTGTGTGTGTGTGTGTGTGTGTGTGTGTGTGTGTGTGTGTGTGTTCTGTATTACATCAGACAATAAGGAAACTTTGGGAGCTCTGTAGTGAAGAACTGAAACTATGTCTGGAACATGACTCCATCACATTTCACTTTCTGCATAAACTTCCTTTGGAAATGAATGAGTCAAAGCAGGAAATGTTCTTTCAGCTTTTACAATAAAAGAACACAAAGTAACAATCAAACATGACATGAATCAGTATCACAAGGCAGACATCATTACAATTGGGCACACTGTTGTTCAACTCAAAGATGCTAATATTCTTCCAACATCAAACATGTTTCTGATCATACAAATATTACCCACATGCAATGAAGCAGGTCTTAAAATTTTTTCTTCTATAACTTATTTCTCTTCACTGAGACAAAAAAATAAATGCAATTATACCTTTAGCATCTTTTTTTCATATATATATGTATATATATATGTATATATAATTTTCTCATTTTACATATCAATCCCAGTCTTTTAGCATCTCTTTAAGGCTCATTTTCTTAGCCCTGGATCATCACTCTTCATGTTTACTCCCTCTAATGAAATCATCTACTCCCATAGATTTTATCATCTCATTCTTCTACAAGCCCATCCACCCTAAAATGCAGATTCTATCTTCTTTCTATCTACTTATCTCTTCCACACAGATATCTTATTGCTTTTCCACACTCAGTAACAGAAGCCGTCATCTACCTCCTTCCCATCCTCTCCCCATAACTACACCACGTAAGCATCACAATTTTCCACCAGTCCCCAAGTCTTGAGATCTTGGCATCTGCTGCCACGTATCACTCATTCTATAAATGTTTCCTTCCACATGTATATTATCCTTCTACTTTTGGATTAATAGTGACTACGCTTTAGAATTGTATAGACTATTTACATGTAGCTCTGTAACAAAATGTGGGAAAATAGCACTGCTTTAAATGGTAAGACTGACAAAATATGTAGCCTTACGTAAGAGTAACATACCTTCTTCTGTAAAAATAGGTATGATAGTAAAGACTGAGTATTCCTAAATCCAAAATCTGAAACAATGCAAAATATAAAATACATGGAACCCCAACATGACAGCACAAGTGAAAACACTGGTTTATGTTAAAGCATAAGTATGCAAAAATATTATATAAAACTGCCTTCAGATTATGTGTATAATTTACACATGAAATGAGTTTCATATTTAGAATCATGTACTATCCCCCAAGATGTTATATTATGTATATGTGCAAATATTTCAAATCTAAAAGAGTTCTGGCTCCAAGCCTTTCAAATAAGGGAATTTCCATCTGTTATAATGGTTTTATTGGGTTGCCAGGAGGATAAGATGTCATGATGCACACAAGTGTGTGTGTGCTATACCCAGTAACTAATAATAATTCAGGGAAGTTATCTATTGGTATCATGACATCACCTAGGTCACATAGTATAGCCAAGAAAACTTAGATCATGGCATTTTCTTGTCCCAGTTCTATTTATCAGCCACGTAAGTCATCAGAATTCATTAATTCCTTTTCTTTCTTGGAACTTGCACTGTTTGCATAGAAGCAATCCTTGCTGGCAATAGCATTGAAAGCACCATACAAAACGGTTTTACTTTGTCACTAATAACTTCAATTACCCAGAGTCCTGGAACTTTTCCCTTTTGGGGCCTTCTTCTAACTCAGTGCCCCCAAATATGTGACAGCAGCTATTAGCACATTTTGTTCTTTTGTGACAGCTTGAAAATATCGCTCATACAGTTTGTACTTTGCTGTGAAAACGTGGAGTTCTGTATCAGGTGAAAACAGATTCTCTTTTATAATGTGGTGTCTGTGACCTGGTCAAGCATCCGTAGAACATGAATATCTGACTCAGGTGTAGTACCTCCCAGGACAGGTGTCCCATGTGAGCCCGGCAAGAGTCATAGGCTGAAGAAAAAAAAAAATCTCAAATTCTTTTCAAAAAGTTGTGGATTTGGTAGTGTTCCTTCCCCCAATCATTTTTAAAACCCTATTGTGTTTCAAGGGGAATTCAATCCGTCTGTTTCTGGTTCTTCAAAACACTGCTGTTTTGTAAGAGCTATTTGATGTCCCAAAGCCTGATGAGTCTCAACAAAGCCATTTGAGGCCCCAAAGAAGGCTGTAGATGTCTCCAAGGAATTAATGGGAGCTGGAACCTCAGGCATCTGAGACCTCACAGATTTTTTTCTCTGGAGAAATGAAGTGGGAACCTCAGGCATCTGAGACCTCAAGGCCATTATACCTCACAAATGACTACCAACTTGAGTGTCTTTGTTTCTCTTTATGTACACTAATGTGTAGGCATTCCTATTCTTGTATATAATATGGTCTGGTCATAGTCACCGCCATAATTATCCTTTCTTACCCTCTGATTCCCTTCTCGCATATCTCCAATACATTCTCCCGCACTCCCTCACTTTCACAGGCGTTTTCTCTCTCTTAATTATACTACGAGATAACATGTGATAGTGTATCTCCGAGCCTGGCCTATCGTACCAAACAGGATGTTCTCTAGTTCAACCTACCAATTTCCTGAAAATGACATAATTTCATTCCTCTTAAGACTAACACTCTATTTGGGGGTCTGAGGAGATGGTTCAGTGATTAAGAGCACAAACTACTTTTGCAGAGGACCCAAATTCCATTCAGACAGCTTATAACTACATGTAACTTCAGCTACAGGGAGACAATGCCTCTGGCCTCCACAGACATGGGCACTCATATGCACATAATCCCACACAGACCAATCACAAAGATATAATTTTGAAATAAATCTAAAAAGCAAAATAAACAAAATTATATTTTTCATATCTACTACTTTTTAAATCATCTACATGTGGATACGCTATTGTATCTAATGCTTTAATAAAATTGTATGTAGGCATCTAGCATTCCTGCTGTGAGATGGAAGGCAGAGGACAGGAGAATACCCCAGAGATCTGATGCTATCTGGTATGGAATGTACAGTGGCAAACAACAATGGACCTGGCATCAAACAAAAAGGGAAGAGGACCTATACTTAAGGCTGTTCTTTAACAGACACATGTGCAGTGTGACGTGCACACACCTACACGCATACACACTAAATAAGCAAGTAAATAAAACTAGAGAACATAAAGGTAAAGTTGTATCTACAGGATGATTTATTATATAGCTCAGGATGATGTATGCAGATGTGATGTGTGTATGTGTACGTTGTGTGTGCATGGGAGCATCTATTGACTCACTGCTCCAGGCAACAGGATGAAGCATAAATAACTCTGGCAAGAAGCAGCCTATATGTAAAGATATATATAGCATATTATCTTATTTTACCATTTTTCACATGTGTAATAAGTGAATATGAATTTGGTAAGATATGTACAATTCATTCTATGGAAAAATACCACCCAAAACATTTCTAAGTGATTCTTAAATGAACTATTTTACAATAAACATTGAGGTTGGTTCGAAAAAAAGCAAATTGTTTGTAGGTAAATCTACATTGATAAACTTGTGTGTGCAGGTTCATCTACAATAAGCTCATGGTTTTGAGAGGGATATATACCTTGCAGCAGGATAGCTGAACCATATACAGATTCTTTCCTTAAGGATTTTTACCCCCCTTTGGTATCTCCATAATGTTTTCTGATCCCTTTTTTGAAAAGTACCTTAATAAAAAGTTGCTCTCTGTCTTGGTCTATTTTCTTTTCTTTTTTTAAATGGGGTAAACTATATAGTACAAATTCCAAACTAAAACAAAACATATGTATAGTACAAGTGTAGTATATCCTCACCAGACACAATGGGGAAATTGTATGTACTTATATTTATAAATAATGTGTGCATGCAAGTGACGAGTGAGTTTTTTGTTCTTTTATTAATAACATAATTTTAAAATTTTACATGTCAATCCCAGTTTCCTCTCCCTCCCTCCCTCTTACCCTCTTTACCCCTCACATGCACCCTGACCAACCTCCCCTCCAATTCCCCCACCCCCATTCCACTTGTAGGGCTATGCTATCCAGGTGGGGTCATGTAAATCTGTCAAGTCATTTGAAGTAGGGACTAGGACTTCTCTCCTGTCTCTAGATTAAGGGAGTGTCCCTCCATGGGGGATGTGTCCCCAAGGTCCTTTTGTGCATCAGGAATACATCCTGGTTCTACTGTCTGAAGTCCCTTAGACTGCTCAGGCCTTCTAGCTGAGACCCATGTTCAGGGGTTCTGAGTCAGTCCAATGCTGAATTCCCAGCTATCAGTCTGGGGTCCATTAGCTCCTCCTTGTTCAGGTTCAGCTGTCTCTGTGGGTTTCTGCAGCCTGGTCTTGTCCTCTCTCTCTGCATCTGGATTCCAGTTCGACTCAGTGTTTAGTTATAGGTGTTTGCTTCTGTTTCCAACAAGTACTAGATGAGGGCTCCATGATGGTGGATAATTTAGTTGATGATCTCACTATTAGGGAAGGGCATTTATGGTAGCCTTTCTACGGTTGCTCAAATTGTTAGTTGGAGTTAGTATTGTAGGTCTCTAGACCTTTTCTTTAGGTTCAATTTTCTCTTCAAACCAATAATGGCTCCCTCCTTTATGTTCTCTCTCTCTCTTTTCTGTCTTCTATTCCTACCCTGACTCAATATTCCCCTGACTTTAAGCTCTACTACAAATGTATAGTTCTGAAAACAGACTGGTATTGGCACAAAAATAGACAGGTAGACCAATGGAGTCGAAACGAAAATCCCGATATCAACCCACACACCTATGAACACCTGATTTTCGACAAAACAGCTAAAAGAATACAATGGGGGGAGGAATGCATCTTCAACAAATGGTGCTAGCACAATTGGATGATGGTATGTAGAAGACTGCAGATAGACCCATGTCTATCACCATGCACAAAACTCAAGTCTAAATGGATCAAAGACCTCAACATAAATCCAGCCACACTGAACCTTTTAGAAGAGAAAGTTGGAGGTACCCTTAAACAAATTGGTATAGGAGACCACTTCCTGAACATAACTCCAGTAGCACAGACACTGAGATTAACAATTAATAAATGGGACCTCCTCAAACTTAGAAACTTCTGTAAGGACACAGTGAATAAGACCAAACGTCAGCCCCCAGACTAGGAAAAGATTTTTACCAACCCTACATCTGACAAAGGACTGATCTCCAAAATATACAAAGAACTCAAGAAACTAGTCAACAAAACACCAAATAACCTTATTTTAAAAATGGGGTACAGAATTGAAGAAGGAATTCTCAATAAAGGAAATCAAAAAGGCTGAAAGACACTTAAGAAAGTGATCAACATCCTTAGCTACCAGTGAAATGCAAATCAAAACAACTTTGAGATACCATCTAACTCCTGCCAGAATAGCTAAAATTAGAAACACCAATGACAACTTATGCTGGAGAGGATGTGGAGAAAGGGGAACACTCCTCTACTGCTGGTGGGAGTGCAAACTTGGTCTATTTTCTTGTTTTTGTGATTAAAAACGTCTTCACCAAAGCAACTTAGGAGAAAGAAAAGAGAAAACTTTATTTGGCTCAGTGTTCAGGGTACAGTCCAACATGGCAGAAAACAAAGACAACTTGAGCTGGAAACAATTGCCACTGTACTGTTGTGTCCACGGTTAGAACAATGCATGCATGCTAGCATCCAGCATACTCTCCCATTTTATCCAGCTCCCTGCCCTCAGGGAGCCCCACCCCCAGTGAGTGGGTCTCCCTACCTTGATTAACTTAATTAGTACAGTTCTCCAGGTGATTTCAGTCTCTGTCCAACTGATGACTGGACGTCACTCTCTAACAGGCTCACTAGCCTGATACTTCGAAACGTAATAGTTTATGCTTATCATCTCAAAGCATCTTAATTCTCATCACTCTGATGAAAATGAGTAACAGTCTGTTTTAGGAAATGAAGCCCTTTCAATAATTGAAGTTTCTATTTTAATCTTTTAATTTCCACAACATTCAATGGAAATAGCAATCTCACATAACAGGTTTGAAAAGAAATATATAGCAAAATAAAACATATTGAGGGCAGCAATAGTTCAAGACTTCCTTTTCTTGAATGACCATTTTAGAAATTTCTTCAGTGGGGGAGAGGGAGTTCTAAGAAACAAACTAGTAGATACACAAATCATTTATTATAATAAGTTAAATAAGATAACTTTCTTCTTCTTGGAGTGAGCTACATTTTATTTACTTTTTGTGGGTTTTTTAAATTGATTTTTCATTTTACATACCAACTCCAATTCTCCCTTCCCCCCCCTTCTCCTGGCCCCCTACCTTCTCCCCATCCACCCTCCAGCCTGTCCTCATAAGGGGTAAGGCCTTCCTTGGGGAGTCAACAAAGTCTGGCATACCAAGTTGAGGCAGGACCAAGCCCCTCCTGCCTGTATCAAGGCTGTTTTAAATAGCGTCCTGGGGCTCTGAACCAAAGCAACGAGGGAAATTAAATTGCAAATTAATTAAGGAAGATGCAATTTCACCAAAATATAATTTTGCCTTCCTGATGTAACTCAGGCTTTTGTTACTGCTTTCTCAAATGAGTCCATGAACTAAGAAAAAAGGAAATAACTCAAATTAATTAATGTGCGTTTGAACCTCATCAAACTGGCAGTATTAAGCTTTTCTATGGAAGCAGAATTTAATCAAAACAGCAAGGAGAATTGTTCGAACTAAACCATTAACACATTGGAGTCTGAAAGAACTGAGATTCCTAAATGCCTCCACAGTTAAGAGAGTCTCGTGGCATCTACCAAAAAAACCTCTCTGAATACATTTCCATGGTGGCTGTATTATAAAAGTCAAAAGTGCCCATTATCTGCGTTCAGCAAATATGAGAGATGAATCCTCCAGTAGTTGTCAGAAATGCATTAACATAAATGTGGAAATGCCACTCTTTGGTAATCTTTTTTCACTTCCCTTGCCATTTTTTTTGCTCTTGAATGTGTGATGGTCCTATGAAATAAAATTCAAGTTATTTTTCTTATGGGCATTTAAATAATGCTAACAACACCAATCATAACTTGAAACAGGTACACAACTTGAGGCATAGCGATGTGAGAGCAGCCTCAGGTGAGACTCCACAGAAGCAGGAGTGTTTTAATCATCAGATCACATAGTTATGAGGCTTCAGAATGGACGGCTATGTACACCCAAGATACCAACATCTTGCATGTGTTCCTTTGCCTTTGATATAGACATAATCTAGTTAAAATGGAAATGTATTAGGAAAGTCAAACAATTAATTGATGCAAGAAAGGTTGTCTCGTGTTTTGTATAAATCAAAGCTAAAAATTAATTTGAGAAACAGTGTTGCATTGTAGACTAAACACAATTTGGCTTGAGTACAGGGCTTGGTATGGGTGTCAAACTTGCTCTGGTCTACACATGGTCGGTAATCCTCAGCAGAAATGTTAACTCAATTTGTCAGTATTATCTTTATGTCAACAGTAATGCTTAAATATTTACAATAGGCATAGTACACTGAGAGTTAGTAACACAAGATAAATTGGGAAAACGCTAACAAAATGGATGATACTAATAGAGAGGCCTGGCACTACGGGCTCTGGGTTTATATACAAGAAGTTTGCCCGAAGGTAAGATTTTATTAGGTCCTATCATCGATACATTGTTCCAAAGGTGTCCTCAGAAAATAAAAGGAGATTAAAAGGGAGCAAAACAATCAGTTTACTAAATTTATCCCACACAGCGCAGTCAACATTTGATTCCAAAGTCTGTGGTAGCCACCCTGTTCTTCTAAATAGACAAATAATGGCATGGAACTTGAACTGCCATGTGTCTTCCAGGTGTATCGTATTTGTCAATTCCACAAAGCCACACAGCTACCATGCTACCTATAACGAAAACCATAAAGACAGAGAAAATGTCCTTTCTCTTTCCTTTCCTGGGGGTTTTCTGGGTCCCGCTTCCATTGCTACTGTTTGTTGTGTTAAGGAAGTGCTGCTGTGTGTTTAAATTCTTTGTGTCTTAAGTTCATTGAGAGAACCAGAGACAGATAAAACTAATAAATAAATCTCACGGACTTAAAACACTGCCATAGGACCAAGGCCACTGACAAAAAGTCTGTCTTTTTAAAATATAAGCCTCAAGGAAAGTAAAAGTAAATGAAGAAAAATTCTTATATGCCAAGTTTGAGAAGGAAACAAGTAAAATAAAAGACATAGATGAAGAAAATAAAAAAAAAACTATACAGATCTTTAGAAGGAATAAGATTCAACTGAGGTTCTGAAAATCAACTACAGCATTCAAAAGAAAACTTGTATTTTTAATCCATGAATAAGAAATATGGTGACCGGACAAGATGAGGTATACTTTAAAGTCACTTTGAATTTTCAACTCTTCTTTAGAACTGATTCATTTAATTTTGCCTGTGTTAAAGTCCAGCCAGTTCACTTAGCCCAGAGGTGGGCACTAAAGCCCTTGTATTTTGCTTCTCTCCATCCATCAAGATGTCCTGGAATTGTTTTGTTGTGGCTGTTTAGGGAGAATTGATAATAGCTGTGCTATGGTTGAGACAACTTATAAATTATTATTCTGACATCTGTTGTAAAACCCAATTTCCCTGAAGGACTTTAGTACATTTTACCACTGGGGGGGGGGGAATGGTAGCACTCTACGAAACACAATCTTGACTTTATGGCCTTTTGAGGGGCAGTGGGGGCTTTCTGATCCAAACTAACAGAGAAGACGCCCTCAAGTCGCTTGTCTGTTTCTGCTGTATGACCATACATGTTTCACTGATTCCTTCCACTTACATCACATGTTCTTGAATAAACACAAAACTAGGAGTTTCTGGAGTTCAGGGGTGCTGAGGTCACTGAGAGAGGCACTGAGTCACCATTCTGATAAATTGAAGACGAAAGCACAGATGTCACCAAAACCAGCAAATTTTTAAACATCCACGTTCTCATTAGGGTTGTTACTGTTTACTTCTGATTTATTAACGTGTCCGCTGATGCTCATCTTAGTTCTCCCCTGAGAAATGAAGGTATTGAAATCATTATCTGCTATGATTTTTGCATGTCTCTTGGAATTCATGTGTTGTAAAGTTAATCCTCTAAGTCAAATATTAATGGATTTGAGGATGATGCCTTTGGGATGGAAAGTTAGATATGACCATGAAGATGAAGACCCATGATGGCTATGTGATTGATGTTCTCTGTCACACTGTCAGCCAGCACCTTGACACAGGACCCCAGAACTGCAAACAATAAACTTCTGCTGTGTATAAATTATTTCTGTGGTATTCAGTTCCAGGGACTGAATGCAGGCTAAGGCAACTAATGACAAAAGCAACTTAGGAAAGAAAGGATTACTTTTAGCTCACAGTCTATAGTCCAGTATTCAGGGAAGTCGGGTCAGGAAGCCGAGATGGGAACTGATGCAATGTTACTGCTTAGTGGCTTGCTCTTATGCCTTCCTCACCCTAACCCTTTTCATAACTCGGGGCCACCTCCCCAGGGGCAGCACCTCAGCACAGTGGACTGGCCCCCGCTCTTCGATGACCAATCAAGAAAGCGCAGCACAGGCTGGCCCGCCCACAGACCAATCTAATGGAGGCCCACTCTCGGTTAAGATTCCCTCTTCTCAATTGACCTTGGCCTTTGTCAAGTTGAAATAAAAGCCAGCCAGCACAATTGACTGAGTTTCAATGTGACACACAAACACATCACTCTTCAACTAAAACTTTTCCTTCCTTTGCTTGTGCCTAAGATTTCATATTCATAGCAATAACACAATATAAAACACTCCAACTTCTAAAAAAATCCAAACGCTTCAAAAGTTCAGTTTCACTAAAATATCTTAAAGAATTCAACCAAGATGTATCCCTGGTACACACACATTCTTTGGGAGCACATTCCCCATGGAGGGATACTCCCTCAGCCTAGAGACAGGAGGGAGGGCCTAGTCCCTACTCCAAATGATTTTTGAGAGATTTAGATGACCCCTCCTGGAAGGCATCACCCTCCCTGTGGAGTGGGTGAGGAATGGGAGGGGAGGGGAAGGAAGGAAGGGAGAGGGAACTGGGATCAATATGTAAAATAAAAAATAATAATAATAATAAAAAATAATTCAAAGGTTTCTGTAATTTTTTTAAAGAAGTTAAATATTATCTCACTCCAAGATAGAAGATTCAAGGCATGTTCACAATCGAATTAAAGCAAAGCCAGAATTTAACAGTGTGAAATGTTCAGTTCCTGAAGTCTAGGACCCATATACAATCTTCTGGGCTCCAAAAGGTTACGTTTCTCCAGCTCTGCCATCCAAAACATACACAGCTCGTCTCATAGACTCAACCTAGCTCTACTCCACGCATACTGCTGTCCTAGGTGGTTACCCTATGGCACTGACTTCTCCAGTATACGTAAGTCTCTGCTGCAACCACACTGCACCTTCCCCAACCGCCTCTCCAGGGCTTTCTCTGGAAATTCTGACCCTGCTGCACTGTCCCAAGCCTCACCTTCTCTTCATGATGTCTTCAGTCCTGGGGGCTTTATAGACACTGAGGCTGCCCCTACACCATTGACCTATCCTGGCCTCTCTCTTAGTGCCTTGCTTCAGCTACTTTCCATGATCCTTTATGTGTTGAAAATCAGTTACCATCTAGGAAACTCTATAAATTACCAAGTTTAGCTGCCAACGTGAGGGGCAGCCTCAGTCATCTCCAGACCACAGCATCTGTGTGCTGACCCTAAGGAAACACTGCCCAGATGGCACTGTCTCAACAAAGCTGGTGTCTTCCTGCAGCTGATTTTCTAGCTCTGGATAATCGGCAATTGTCCCAGCAAAGAGATGCTTCACTTTAGTGGGTCTAGTCTGTTACATCTTGCACAGTTTGGGTCCCAGAACACTGACTAAGGGCATCAACAGAACGAGAAAGGACAGACACAGAGACACACACACAAAAGCCAGGATCATGTGGACAGTGTGCTCTCTGATGTATTGGCACTAGCTATGCAACAACCTATAACCCCGGTTGTTAGGTAAGATCTATTGCTGTGATAAAACACCATGACCAAAATCAATTTGAGGAGGAAAGGCTTTATTTCATCTTTTGCTTACACAAGAGAGTAAAATTGTGTGGTGTGGATATGACCCATGTTTATATTTTTATTTCATTTTTGATATGTTAAGTAATTATATAATTTTTACCCTCCTAATTCCCCCCTCCAAACCCTCCTATATACCCTTTAGCTGGAGGCTTTTCCATGTCCTGCCTGGTCCTGCAGCCACTAGTAAGATAATCACCCAGAGGCTTAGTATTAGTTCTAATTATTTGGCCAATGGCCCAGGCTTATTACTGCCTTATATATACTTATATAAATTATATATATATGCATATATATAAATTATACACATATAAATCAACTTAGATATAAATTAACTCATTGCTATTAGCCTGTGTATCACCACGTGGCCTGTGGCTTACCAGTAATGCTCTGACACCTTTCTCCTACAGTGGCTGCTGGCACCTCTGCCTCCACCTTCTTTCTCTCTATATCTCTACTTGGATTTACTGCCTAGCTATATTCTGCCTTGCCATGAGCCAAAGCATGTTTATTCATCAACCAGTAATAGCGACACATATTTGCAGTGTATAGAAGGGTGTTCCACATCAATACCCCTCCTTGGTCACATTCAGATTCATGGTCTCTCTTTTCACTCTTTTTGTTACATACCTATATGTGTATGTGTGTGCTTGTACATCCCTAAATATAAGCCTGAATGCCTTAGTCTGTATAATGTATAATACAACCTACTTGATCTGTGTAATGTTAATTATAGGTATATTTTCAGGGCTGACCATTTAGTATTAAATAATCAACTGGTGTGATCTTCCAAGGGGAAGACTACTTCTCCCTCTCTCACAATTTCTTGGCTGCCTATAGTTCTTTGAGTAGGGTTGGGGCCCTGAAAGTCCCCCCCCTTCCCATCCATGTTAGCATGACTATTGTTGTCCTCCTTATTCAACTCATGCTAAAGCAGATGTGTTGATGAGACTTCATGAAATTCTGGTGTAACTTCTGAAATTCCTAGAACACAATCTCACAGCAAACTTCCTGGTCCTATGACCATTGCCTCCTGTCTTCCCCTCTTCCACTATAATCCCTGACCCTTGAGTAAGGGAGTTGTACTGTAGGTGTTTCCACTGGGACTGGACTCCACATCTCTGCATTTTTAATGGTTGTGGGTTTTCTATAATTTTCCTTATCTGTTCTAAAGAGAAGCTCCCTACATTTTTTTCTTGACTTTTCCATTGATATAATCTCTCTTTGAACACATCTGTGGTGGTTTGAAAGAAAATGGCCCCCAAAAGAACCAGCACTATTAAGAGGTATGACCTTGTTGAAGTAGGTGTGGTCTTCTTGGAGTAAGTGTGTCATTGTGGGGGTGGACTTTGAAGTCTACTTTGCTCAAGCTGCTCTCAGCCCACCTTCTGTTGCCTACAAGGTATAAAAGTCTCAGCTACCGTTACAGCACCATGTCCGCCTGCACTGACATGCCCCACCATGATGATGATGATGGACTGTATGCAAGCCACCCCAATTAAATACTCTATAAAAGTTGCAGTTACAGCAATAGGAATCCTTCCTTATATTATGTTTTTTTTCCCTTACAATAAAGGAAGAATGCTTTAAGAACCTGTTAAAATGCCCCTTCATTTTCCAACAGAGTCTCACGCACAGCCTCTTGCTTCCCATATCATTATTGTTACTCTTGTGTTTAAAAACCAATAACTACTGTTGCTAGCTATCTCGTCAGAAAATGGACATCATGAGAACAAGGTCATTGACTTGCTATTTTTTAATTCTCAATATATGCCACAATATTTGGTGTGTTGCAGCTTGTCTATTGGCAGAAGAAAGCTGTAATAGAAACCACCCAAAAATGGGGTATCTTAAGTAACTATCATGTATTATCACTCAAAAGTTTACAGGTCAACTACACAATTTTCTGGGTGTCAGAGCTGGTTTCTTTCAAGCATCCCAGGGAGCAGGAAGCTGACTGGAAATTGCTGCTTTTGACTGCTCTGGCACAGTTTCAAGGTCAGATGGTCACAGCCCTCCTTAATGAACTTCCTGTATCCCTTCTGCAGATTGGTTCCAGCACTGGCCCATGACCAGACAAAGATACAAAGCCAAGTGCAATATCATAAACGGCAAGTGCAATTTCATGAGTGCTTTGGGAACGTTGGCGTTATTGTTCATGATGAAAAGTAAGCCCACGGCCAGGGTCATGGTCAGTGAAAGAAGGCACTGTTCAGAGAATATGGTACACAGTGGTAAGAAAAATTAAAGCCACTAGAAGAAGTGATATATTGCAGGAAGTAACCAATACATTCTCATTAAATGAGCAAAAAGCTATACGGGACAGATTTATTCATGGAATTGCTGGGTAAAATATTAAATTGGGCAGTTTCTTACTTATTCTTTATGACTCCCCTGGTGATTATATAATATAATCTAGTGAAAATAAAAAGTCTAGTACTGAATGTGACCTATATAAACTTTCAGCAAATTGGATTTCTTCCTTATCCACTTACGTTTCTCTTTTCCTCTGACTGTAGTCTTACATTTCAGATCAAATCCACCCACCCATCCTCTGTTCATTTCATTGAAATAAAATATCCAAACTAAATGATGTTTCCTCTGACACAGAGTCCTCAGGCTGCCTTCCTTTCTCTTCAAAGTTTACCTATCCTATATCCTATATCATATTTCATTAAGCCATTATCAACAATTGGTTACAGTTTCTTATGAGCCAGTATTCAATTGCCAACGTCTATAATGACTTTCTTTATTTCAAACATATTGACTTAAACCAATGAGCAATTTAGGGAACCACATAATAAAGTGAAGGCTTGATTATAGATCACACTAACTTACAAGCTCCTCCTACTGAAATCAGCCAGAGATCCACCTTAGTAGTCATTATTGATGTTGAACAGAAATCGATGTAAAGTGATTCATTTTGTTTCTTTAAGTGCATGCTTAAATGCCTTAAACTGTACAGCTCTATACATTGTATTATGAAATAGACATAGAATATAGTGGTTTTTCAAAATGAATTAAACTACAGTTAGTAACAATCTAACTCCATACATCCAGGACTCAACCCCTTCATAACTTTCTTTCCAAAGAGATAGACTTCCAAATTATTGCTAACTTAACCTTTTCCTAAATTAAAAATACCATTGGACCTATAAAACTAGCATAAATAGAACAAAGACATTTATTTGATAACTCTACAGAAAGTTTAAGCAAAGTTTTTGAGTAATCCTAAAATGGATTACCTACTTTTTCAATTCTTCTTCTACAGTAGTTATCCTCATAAATACAAAACTATATATTGCCTAGTGTTTTCCAGAGGTTGGGAAATGAGAGGTAGTAACTATAGCAAGGTAGACTGTAAAACAGTATTTGTGGAATAATAAAGTATTCCTCACCCTGGAAAACTCATACAATTATACAGAAAAGTTAGTTGATGCATACTGTTATTAAATCAAAATGTATAAAAATATTTAAATGACAATAGGCATATGAAATGCCTATTCCTTGAATTGACAAAATGAGTAAAAACAATAATTTATTGAGTGCTAGTAAAAACAACTGGGAATTAGAGTTTGTATAGGATACACAGCTGAGATTTATAGCTCTACTCAATAATTAAATTTTTGATCTAGTAGAATAATTAAATCTTCAATCTAACCAGAACACAATCTGTCACATATGTTCCCTAAAGCTGGTTTGTATTTGTTTGGTTGTTTGTTTGTCTATTTGGTTGTTTGACTTTTGTTTCATTAACGGAGAATGTTTTTTTGCCTTGCAGGGGGCAAGATTGGTATTGCTGCTGCTTCTAGTGTTGTTTCTCCAATGCGTGGAGTTTGGGGCCTTGCAGCTTACTTATATAGTTAGGACACTATAAGTCACCACAGACAAAGCATACCAACTATTTCAACTGAAAAGAAGATGAGTGTATAGAGGCAATAATAAAATGGAAAGTGACCTGTAGGGCCCAGCATGGACCCCCGAGGCACCTTGAGCAAGCCTGAAGCTGTTGGCTGGAACATCTTGCACCAGAGTAGTTCTTGGTACTCTTCTTGTTTTGCTAAAACACATCTGCTGGGGAGGAACTAAGCCCGAGAACTTGCACACTTGACCCTTGGTTGTTTTCCGCTGTGCTGTGAGTCAGTATATAAACCCACTCCATCCCCTCAATAAATGGCACTTGGCATTCAGCATTCCAGCTGCACAAATGACCCGCTCTCTTGTCTTTTATTTAAATCTCCAGGCCTTTGCCCAGTTAGTAGAACAGATCGCAGTGTGGGTGCTGTAAGTGGAGGTCCCACCAAGATCGTGAAGAAAGGAGAACCTAAGAGGCCAGCCAGCAAAGAAGTGAATGAGGGTGTATTGATGGATGGGTGACAGTAACTCTAAGAATATTCTCAGTGGGCAATTAGTGGCCCTATGGAAAAGACAGGGCACCAGGATTAAAATTAAGACAGCTAAAATATTCATCCCCATATTAGAAAAACATAGTTCATGGTTTATGCACTCTGGAGGCTTCAACATTCCCAACTGGGGACAGGTAAAAAGCGATCTTCAAAAGGCTTATAAAGAAGAGGGGCTGATAATTTCCCTATTGCCACCTTTCCCTTTGGCGTCTACTTAAAGGTGTGCTCCCGATTAACCATGTTAAAGTAAAAGAACAAATGGCAGAGATGAACAGGACTTTTGAGGAAATACAAGATTTAGAATCTGTGAAATCTATTAGGGAACAAGAAGGATCCCAACTAGGAGATGATAGTCCTACCTTGTTATGAGTAGGTTTTTCCTGTTGGTCTGGTTCCACCGCCGTGCCAGCCCCAAATAACACACAGAGATTCTATATTAAATATAAAGCTGTTGGTCAGTTACTAGTTTCTTATTGGCTAGCTCTGTCTCAAATATTAACCCATTTCTATTAATCTAAGTACTTCCACGTGGTCTCATCTTATGGGAGAGAGGGCCCCGACCTCTGTTCTCTCAGGTCTCTACATCTTGACTCTCTTCCCTATTACTTCCTCTCTCCTCCTAGTCTCCTTCCTAGTCCCGCCTATCTTGCTTTCCTATTGGCCAACAGTGCTTTATTCATTAACCAATACGAGAAACAGATTTACAGAATGACATCTCCCACCATACCATAATTGATAAAGAAGATACTTTGGAAGCAGAAATTGAAGCTGATGAGCACAAATGCCATCTGCTGAGGCACAACCCCTTTTGTGATCCCTTTAGTAGGGCCTCTGCGCCTCAATGGATAGAGGAGGAGGTCAAAGATTTAATAACCAAGGTAGAAACATTAGGAAAGGAAATACAAGCTTTTCCTGTGATTGAGACAGTGGATTCTCAGGATAACAGGGTTAGGGAGCACAGCCCACTAAATTTTAAGGATATAAAACAGCTTAAGGAGACTGTCACTGCCTATGGGCCCCATGATCCTTTCACTCAGGCAATGTTTGAGTCTTTCACAGTGTTTTGCACTGTGATTGGATGCAGCAGCTCTGTAGCGTGGGGGCCAGGTGCTAGCCATTACCTTTCCACAACAGGGTCTCAGATGCTCACAGGTGTGGCCCTGTTTTCTGACCACTAATTATAGTTTGGGTAAAGCAGCTATAAATTTACACTTTGGTCTAAAGGATAAGAATATCACTTTCGTTTCAGGCACTGTGTTCTGGCTCCCTTCTTTTTTGTTGTAACTAATGCTACTAATTTTGGAGGAAGTCTCAATTATTCTCAGCAGGTCTGTTGACTGGTTAGCTGCTGGATGTATGAAACAATAGCTGTCGTGGTTTTTGTACCCAGGGTTGATACCGATGCCGGAGACCTCTTCTACAGATGACCAACTTGTGTGGCATAGAGGAAAGGAGATTTTGGGATCACAGCTGCCAGTGCTGCCACTGCAGCAACAGTTTCAAGGACAGCCCTCTCCCAGTCTGTAAATACTGCAAGAACAGTGGATCAACTATTGGGTGAATTGGCTGAAGCCTTACCCACCCCAAACACACTCGATAATCTAGTACAAATTGGCATTTTAAAACTAAATCTACAAACTAGCCTCCTATAGGAACAATAGGATTTACTGTGGGAGGCCCATATGGCTTCTTGTTCTCTCTTTCACACATATCTGTGTTACACCCGCTAAAGCTAAGAATGCATCAGTTGTAGTTACTCTTCTCCAGGGATCCTGGAGTGATCAGTTTTTAAATTATACACATGCTTTGGCCACACAGATCATTAACATCAATGAAACCAGAGTACTACCTGCCAGTGCAGAAGACCTTTTACAAGGACTTCAACTTGTGGGCAGATTAATTAGAGAATGGGCAAGCTCTCTCTCACCGGGGCTCAGCGCCCTTGACCTTGGTGCTATCTGCCTGATCTGCCTATACCACCCTGCATTAGACAGGCCCAGGACAACTTTCAAACAAGATGTATTCTACTGCCTTTAGCTCAAGAGAATACCTCTGCCCAAGTATGGCTGAACTTACAGATGAACTAATCACTAGACAAGGGTAAGGCAGAAGGGGGCAAATATCCAATCTAAGACAGGAGGGTTACAGGCCTGAGTGACCTCTCCAATGATGGGTAAGGAATTATGCTGATGACCTCTGCTGCCTAAGACAGGTGTTAGTTTGTATTAAAAGAAAGGGGGATCTGTAGGGCCCTGCATGGACCCCCGAGGCACCTTGAGCAAGCCTGAAGCTGTTGGCTGGAACATCTTGCACCAGAGTAATTCTTGGTACTCTTCTTGTTTTGCTAACACACATCTGCTGGGAGGAACTAAGCCCGAGAACTTGCACGCTTGACCCCTGGTTGTTTTCCACTGTGCTGTAAGTCAGTATATAAGCCCACTTCCAGATGCACGAATGACCTGCTGTCTTGTCTTTTATTTCAATCTCTAGGCCTTTGCCTGATTAGTGGAACAGATTGTAGCGTGGGTGCTACAGGGATCTTATCACACCCTGGGAAGAGCAATGGCATGACATAGCATACTGTAGGTAATAGAGACGCAGATATGGTGATGGTCACACATACTCAAGATAGATGACCTGGATGTTCTGAAGGATCCACTTCAGAGGCCCGAATTCCAACCCAACCAGCATGGCCTCTCAAATGGCAGCTGTTCCCACTATCGGTGCCCCAGATAACAACCACTGCAGCCCAGTGTAGCTGTGGGCTCTGCTTTTGGACACACAGTGGGTCTCTCTAACACTGGGGGCTTCAGTGTAGGTAGCAATTCTGAGTCCACAAAGCCTGTCATCCCTTCTCAGGAGCACAGGTGTGGGGATAGAGTCTGGCCATCCTCTTTTCTTGAGATTAAGCAGTTCCAGGAGTGTGCCCAGATCCAGTGACATCCAGCACTGTGAGGATTTCAGTGAAGGTGCTGAGGAAATGCAGACTGCAAACTAGAGAAACGGGAAAGCAGCCGCAACAATCGATCATAATTGATAGTACCCACGGAGCTCCTCTTGTCACTAATAGCTCTGTTGTCTCAGAATAGACATGAAAGAGAGTTACCACTGGGCTGGAACTCACTGAAGGATGTAGTGAGTGCTGTAGTGTATGCTGGGTAAGCGTTTGTCCTCCTTGAACCAACCCAACTTATGTGTACTATGTTTTATTTATGAATTCATCCAAATCAAATAATTATATTATGAAAAAAAATATTGCGGCTCATGATGTCAGCTTTGCTTATAGTCTGCTGAAATGCTGAAGTTACTCAATTGATTACTCATCTTCAAAATATTTTTAATCAAATAATCCTGATTTAAATAATAAAATAAATTTAAAATGTCATATTCTATATAGGATGAATAATTATTGCATCCAGTTCCTATTATAAAAAAATTACCTACAGTCCAAATCTTTCTTAGCTTCCATCTAAATCCATGAAATTTCATTTTACTTATTTTGACAGTGTATCAGATTGGCTGTAACCCTTGCAGTAGATGTACACACATGTGCATGAACATGTACAAGCACACATACATACGCATACACACAAATATGCACAAGTCACCTTAAGTTACCTTTTTATCTTGAGATATCTTACTCTTTATCCCTCTGGGTATTAGATCTCTGGTATGGTGAAATATATTTCTCATTCACAGAAATATTCCTCAAAATAATAGGTGTCTGACTATCCCGTAATGCTTTTCTGATGTTTATGTTGTAAAGGTCTCTAGAAGTAGCACGAGTATCATCCCACAGATGGAAATCTTAAAAGAGTGATGTTACAAAGGAACTACTAAAAATGTTCCTTACAAGTATTTTCCAAAATAGTCATCTAGAATTATTATGCTTTAACAGGTATTGACACTTCTTGTCTTAGCAATTCAGAGTATATTAATAATTTGATTATATCAGATATGACCAGAATGTTCCTTCTCTTTTTTATAGTCTTTGTATAGTCATGGAAAAAAATGAAGTTATATTTTATCATATACCAATAAATCGCTAGTCTATAAAATACATCTTAAAACATGGGTTTAATGATCAAGTTGTTCAGTGAAGAGTGATAAATGTAAATACTTCTGTTGCTGTCAAGTAAACTGAAGTCCATACATATCCCCAAACAAGGAATATTTACTCTCTTTCAATCAAAGAGAAACGGCCGGTTCTTCAAAGCGGAGCACAACTGCTATGTTTTGAAAGTAGTTGAAATCCCGTCTTGTCTGAGCTGTCATTCAAGCTCTTAGACATCTCCTGTATTTCTGTTTGCTATTCTTGTTCTCAGCCTAGGATACATGATTCCCACTTTGGTTGTTTCCACCTTTTGTTCACAAGTATTTCATCTTGACAATACACTATTCAGAAAAAGGTATGTCTTTGAATTGTCAACTAGTACTTTGTTCTGAAAAAAAGAGATACCACTATAGTATTTCAAGACTGTATACTAGAAACTTTTGAAATTAACACCATTTGTCCACTCCTAGAAATAAGTTTATTTGACATACAGTGCTTTAGATGGTATGGCCAATAACATTAAAAAACAGATACTACATTCCAAAATATGTAAATATTTAGCATGAATTAATTTGATAATGCTTTGTGGCATCTAAAAGGGATTCTCGGGTTTGATTTCAAATTGCATTTGTTATGACACATTTGTTATACAGTCCCTGTTCCTCAGGAAAAAGGGGCAAAACCACGGGCAAATCTCTGTAACTGAGGGCAAACAAAGTAGCCTTGAAGGTCTAATATGAAGCACAGGCTTAGACATGATTACTTAGAATCTGAAACAAATGAAAAAATATAAATTGGAAGGGTATCACTCCACTTTCTTCTAGCAAGTGCAGAGCCTGTTTTCTATATAATTCTATACAATAATATGTATGATATGCATCTATCCAGGCACTCAAATAGATATATAATTGATAAGGGACAAAGGAAATCCAAGAAAAACCTATGAGAATTAAAATTGTTCAAATATGATAAATTTAACAATGTGTATAATAATTATTCATATTATAATTTGAATTATATATTTGATTACACTTTCAAAAATTATTTTGACTACAACAATTTGTATTAATCTATAATTCATAATATTAAAACATCTTACATACTATGAAAAGTTATTGTATCACAATATTTTATTTTTAGATACTTACAAATTGTCATTTTTTAAATATTCATTTGAATGCAAAATGTTTTAAAATGGGGATGTCCTCTGTACATACATTTCTCTTACTGTTTGGTGAATGAAACACTGTGGCCAATGAGGCAGGGAAGTATAAGCAGGACTAGGAGACAAAGAGAATTCTGGGAAGTGTAGGCAGACAGCCATTGCCATGTGAGCCACCAAAGGAGCTAGATGTCTGGACCCTTCTCCAGTATGATAAGACCATGTGGAAATACTTACATTAATAGAAATGAGTTATAATTAAGACAGAGCTAGCCAATAAGAAGCCTTAGCCAACAGTCAACAGCTTTATAGTTAATAGAGTATTTGTGTGTGTGTATTTGGGGCTAAAGAAGGCAGGACCCTGTCAGGCCAGAAAACTTTCAACTGTTTTCACTGAATTCTAAGCTTAAAAGTATATTTATCTGTAATTAAAATATTCAAAGCTAGAGCAGTGACTCAGTGGGGACTGTACATCTGTAATCCCAGTGTTGTAGTCCTTGGGAAGATGGGAGGTGGAGGTGAGAGCATTCTCAGAAGCTTGCAGGCCAGCTCGCCTAGATATACAGCAGCAGATAACAGAAGAGGGACCCTGCCTCCAACAAGGTGGAACTCCATAACTAACATACAACCAAACTTATCCTCCCACCACCAGATGTACTCATGTGCACACATCATACACACACACATATACGCATATATACACATACATCATACACACATGTATATATACACAACACACACATGCATACACGCGCACATACACACCACACATGCATGCACACACACTCTATTCAGCTGCTGATCGGTAGTGATGAAATCACAAACCTGTAACTTTGCTTATGCAGTTATCATATATTCTCCTTTCCTAAAATACAATAGTCCTTTATCACTGAAACAAAGTCATCATATGGAAAATAAGCTAGCAATTTTCCCTGTATGTCATACATTGTAACACCTCCTGCATATATGTTTAGGCATATTAATGATTATATATATATGTATACGTAAATGACTTTTACATGATTTTTTTTACAAATGGCACCACCTGGCCTCATGGTTCTATATTTAGCTTTGTTACTTAGGAAGACTTCTCTTAGTTCTCTTCCCATCAGTAGATAGAGATGCCTCACAATATCTGTTTCTGAACTGTATCAAAACCTGTCATAAGAATGCATAACAATTTGTACATAGATAACAATGATGAATGATTGGGTTGTCTGTAAATTTTCTCCCTATTGCAAACAGTGCTGAAATAGATAATATCGAAATAAATACCTTACCTGGTCAGTTTTTGTGAACTTGACACAAACCATTGGATTTAGCAACATGGTTAGTCACCATGGACTTTGGAAAGGGCTCTTATCTAGGGTGTTAAGGAATACAGAGTGGAAACACGATGTTCATAATGTAATTTTGAGAAAGAAACGTGTAATAGTAAGTGCAGATACTTCTTTACTTAGCTTACAATAAGGAAAACAGAGAATAGGAATAAAGTCTAGAAGGCAATGTGAAGCAAAAAAAGCACTGGGCCAGTTGCAGTGTTAAGATGTGGCGCCACGTGATTAATATAATGTAATAATGAATTAATATACTAATAATGCTTTGTAAGGGGTGAGGGGGGACCATTAAGCAATGTGATTGTGGCAGGGAGTCTTCTGTATAAGGAGAGGAGTGGGTCTTTTGGTAGAAACAGCTCCAGTTTTAAGAAAATTCTAGGTTGAATAAGGGTACGTTTATTGGGTCATTAGCACCAATTTACCGTGTGTGTGTGTGTGTGTGTGTGTGTGTGTGTGTGTGTGTGTGTGTTGTGCCTTAAAAATTTAAATATACATTTCCAACATATTAAAAGGTATTTGCCTCCAACCCTGACAACCTGAATTCTATCCATAAAGTAGAAAAAGAGAACAAGCTTCACCAAGTTGTCCTCTGACATCCAGACATGCACACAGCATGCACAAACACGTACACACACACACACACACACACACACACACACACACACACACACACACAAACACAAACATATACACACACACACAAACACATATATACACACACAAACACACACACACAAACACACACACAAACAGATACAAATTGCATATGTAATTACAAATTTAAGAAGTAAAGTGATGCTTCTTTCAATCTTGTCATATACATCAGTCCAAAAACCCTTTATCTCTGCATAATGTGAACTAACTGCCATCAGATCTTGCCCATATTCTGAAGATTCCAAATTGTGGTATCCAGACCAAGAGTAATATGAATTTCAGAAACATAAGATTCTGAAGTACTTAACTCAAAGAATCATGAAATTGAATTTAGGTACAGTTGACTTCATCTATAGCTATAGAAAGAAAAGATACTAGTCTAGAAAATTACTAAGGACCAAATTCATAAACATACAGCCCTCGATTGACAAAGACAAAAGATGCGTCTTGCTGCAGCTAAAGGAAACTGAGGTACTGGGCCTTTTTCCCAAGGCAGGGTAGCATTTCTGGGAAGTTCTCAAGCATGCATGTGTAGTCGGAAGAAGATATAAGAGCCAGCCAAAGGTCAAAGAGAGCATAAACAGCATCTCGTGAACTTGGGATCAATGAAGCACTCACAAATTTGGATGTGTTACAGGGATAGAAAGCATTTACTGGGCCCCTGCTGTGTGTAAAACCCAATGTTTCTCCCTGAGATTAAATTAAATCCCCATGTACTTAGATGTCAGAGACCACCCTATTTGATATGCTCACCTGATCTGTAAGACCAGAATCACCCAAAAGCTAAAGTATCTCTCCTTAGAGGATGACTTTTTTCAACTTGAGCCTCAATTGTTGAGAAAAAAAAACAAGTGAATTTGTTCAGGGTTCTAAGTACACTTAGTCTCCTCTATAGTTTGTCCAAAATTACTCACGCTAAAATATGTCAACGGTCCATTGCTGTCTAATGGGACATTTCTTTAAATTGGCCTTTTTCTTTATTATCTCTACTTATCTCTATTACTCTCTATGTATTTCTCTACCACATCTGCCAAACCATAGTCCATTCATCTTTCAAAATCTCCCTCTTACAACGTTTCTCATCAGAAAACTTTGTTTTCAAATTGAAGATTCCATATTAAAAAGCACAGTTCAGATATACCTAAATGGTTACCTTTTTCACATACATCTGAAATATATTGTGAACTTACTAAGGTAAAATAAATAATTAACTTGTAGTTTTTTTTTCTAACTACCTAACCTACCTTGTGGTGTGGATTTGCATTAGACTTTTTCAAGCACCACTTCAAATAAGGATTCTACTTTCAAAGTGCAGTCTAGAAAAAGATGTTGGTTAACAAGACACGGTTGTCAAAGCTGGAATACATCACCAACTAATCCCCTTGGATCTCACTCTCAACCTCCCTGGGCGCTGGCCGAGGCTCCTCACCTGGGCCGCTCTTAGAAAACACAGGAAAGAGAAAAATGAGAGATCAGGAGAGATGGACACAGCCCTGGGCTAGGATTTGCTAGTCAGTAAACATCTCTGACCTGAACTTGGTAGCATATTCTCGCCCTCCTTTTCTGTTCCCCTCTGTGACCTTTAAAAAACAAACCAGGCCATACCAGAGATTCTAATTCCCACTGAATCTTCAGGTGACGTTAAGCCACCCACACAATTTTTTTTTTTTAATCATTTCAGCACACAGCCCTTTCTAAAGGAATGTTTTCTTGAGCTGGATATTCAGAGGCCAAAAGAATGACTCCTTCATCCACCAAAGATATACACTGGGTTGAAGTATCTGTTTGGCTGTCAAACGTATTCTTTCTTTTGTATACATGATTTCTCACCTCTGCATTCTCTGATAGTAGCTCTTACTTGGGGCTAAACAAATTTTGTTTTTAAAATTCTTCTGGAAGCATCTAAAATATGAAACACAACCTCTATGTAAAATGCAGAAAGGAAGGAAGGAAGAATGAAAGAGAGAGAGAGAGAGAGAGAGAGAGAGAGAGAGAGAGAGAGAGAGAGAGGAGGGAGGGAGGGAGGGAGGGAGAGAGAGAGAGAGAATCCCCTTCAAACAAAGTCCTAATCTTGCATTTAAAACTAGTACCTAATAATAAGATTAGTAATGCTTTACGTGTTTGTGGCCTTTGTCTTCTGCAAAAGCAGTGTAAATATTGATTTATTTCACCAAGTCATCACAGTATATCAAGTCCCTCAAGTGTTCTCTGAAGGACGCATTCAAATCCTATGAAACCGGAAATAACGATGGGTCTCTCTGACGGAACTGCATTTGCCTTGTCAATGACTACTACTAAAAAGTATAAGAGGACATCACAGCACATCAGTCTTTATCCTTCCCTGTGCCTTACACCGGATCTCTCCAGTGTCCACAGCAACACGACTCTTCACCCTCAGAAGCCCCGGACTTTTTAACTGCCCTTCCTTTGCAGCAGCCTGCAGATGCCAAAGGAGGAAAAATCTGTCCCTCGCAGCAGCTACTCCCCGCTCCCCGGCAGATTCCAGAGTTGTTCCTGGCTGTGGTTTTAGAGTTATCTAGTGATGTGTCACATGTTTGGGCTGTTATGTGATCCATCCTGGCTGCTGTATGCTCCTAAAAGCTTTTTCCATTCGGTGATTTTTACACATTTCTAACAGTTGTGAATGAGGTGCCTTGTGACTCGTCAGTGCCAACACGTAAAGACCTGTGTGGGTAAAGAGAAGAACCTCTTCTTCTCATACATAGCCTTCCCTCATCCACCAGTTGCTTCCCTGGGTACCACACGTAACTTTCAACCACCAAGTCCGGCCCTAACAAGTCCCCCATACCTCCTGCAGGCCCTGTCTTTCCTAGCTGAAACAACGCTTACTTCGACATTCTGCAGTTGCAAGGTGCCACTGTCACCTTACAGGACTCCTTTCATGACCTCTCCAAAGCATGTGACATGGTCTATCTTCCTTCCCTTGGAACTCTTATCTGGGCTTCTCAGGGCTTCAGTTTCCCTCTTGTTTTCCTCCAGGCATTCTTTAAGCACCGATATAACCTAAATCTACACCGAGCTTCTCTTCTCTTTTTCTCTGCAAGTTTTCCCTTGAAGATCTCACCCCCTTGCACCTTCCTGGCTGCTTACACTTTCCCTCTCACCTACTCAGCAAGTAAGTGTTCAGTTCTACCAAACCCCCTCATAAACAGCAGTGACACGACAGCCCTCACATTTTCTGAGGCCGTTTGAACCATGGCTCTAAATTTGTTGGTACACCTGATATTTCTGAGGTTCAGTCACTCTTAAAAATAGAACCTATAACCTTTGGCCTGTTTTAAAGACCATTTGCTCTTGGTGCAAACATTGACTCAGAATGAAAAGTAACCATCAACACTCAGGCCTTCAGGCTGCAGGGGTCATATGGTGTTTTGGCCACTCCTGTAAGTGAAGATGTTATGTTGGAACGGGATACACCATTCAGGTCCCCCTGACATTTATGTCATCCCAGCAAAGACCCCAGATATCATCAAGCAAAAGGGAGATGTCTTTCATGTGCTGTCCATTAATTATATGACAACAGCCATGAGGATTTTTTTTTTAAGTTGTTAAACACCATTAAGATGGGGGCTGTTATTAGGCAATAGTAAACAAGTGTATTAGCTTCCCAAGCTTCAAAGATGAAGATCATTACCTTTCTCTCTACCAAGTTTTCATTCAACAAATAATTTCACTATGGGCCTACTATGTGCCAGGCACTGTACCAAGAACTGTTGACACAGATAATTATAAGTCTAACAGAGATGCTGTGCAAAGGAAACAAATCAGAATACAATAAGAGGGCATTTCTCAACTTTGCTTCAGAGAATTCTGCAGGCAGATATTTCTCAAAGGAGATGTTTCACAGTCAATTAATTCTGGAAACATTGGGTAAACACAAGGAATCTTTTTTCCTGAATTACTTCTAAAGACCTTAAATAGTCAAATATGTGTAATAAAAGTGTGAGAAAAGTCAACTATTGACTACAAAACAGGTTTACTGGTTGTTTGTTTGTTTGCCCCTTTGTTTCTTTGTTTTTAAGAGAAACTCCAGGAAATGGAGTTCTGCAAACAATTCCATCACCTTTGATCACTAGATGTATGTAGACCATGTTCAGGGAGCTAAGAAGGGTGCTTAAGACTTCTGTAATTAAAGACCCCCTCAATAGGAAATAGCATTAGAACTGAGACATAAAGAGAGGAGACCTGAGCTTCACGTTAGAGGAGGTGGGAAAGGATCCACCTATCTGAAGAAAGGGCTCCAGACCCCAATGGGTCTGTCCCTCTAGGATAGACGTAGGCTGGCATTTCAAGTTCAGGTCAGAGGCTGTTTACTGAGTAGCAAATCCTAGCCTAGGGCTCTGTGCAAGCTCTTTTTTTTTCTCCTTTTCCTGTGTTTCCTAAGAGGGGTCAGGTGAGGGGCCATGGAGTGCCTGGGGTTTTCTTATTCCCTTATTACTGTGTTTACGGCAAATGTTTTCCAATTTTTAAAATCTATTCATATTTATAATACAAACACAAAAGATCAGTTTGATCCATCCAAAACTTTTATGAATTTAAAAAATTCCGTGATTCAGATCATCCAGATACCACATACAAGATGTAATTCCTTTACTTAATAACCTGTGTGTGTAACATCAGGATAGTGATTCTGAGATCACTTAAAATTACACACCCTCATTCTACATGAGAAAATTACATTGAAGTACGATTTTGTAAAAGAGATGCTAGAAAGAATTCATAGGCACTTAGAAAACAATATTAAAATGATAAGACAAATTTTAATAGAACAAAAGGAATAAAGAAAGGATATGGATATTTAAGGCATATATAAAGGATATGAATATATTTCACACATATATGTATATGTATTATATGAATTGAATATGTATATGAATTAGTTGCCAAAAGTAAGTCCGTATCAGACTTACAAACCATTTTTGTACAAGAGTCTTATCCACTCTCTTTTTCCCTGTCATTCCAAGAGATGCAGCATAGTTGAAGGAAGTCAGGCAATTCAGGACTAACACATGACTTCAAACTAGGAACACTATGTTTAAATGGCTCTGATTTGCGGGTAATTAAAAATGAAGCTTTTTTGTAGTAATATATTATTTGTGATTTATTAAAGCTTCTTTGAGGATTCAAGAAGAAAAGTAAACCACAAGCCTTAGAAGCCAGGCACACACCTTTAATCTCAGCAGCCAGAAGCTAGGAGGTGCTGGTACACACCTTTAATCCTAGGACTCAGGATTAAGAGAGAGACAGATCTCGGTGAGTTCAAGGCCACCCAGATCTACACAAGTGTGAATAGTTCTAAAAAAAAAATTACAGCTCACACCTTTAATCCCAACACTAGGCAAATATGTAAGGCAGAAGCCACACTGAGGAGAGGCAACAGTTTGAGAGTTGGTGAAGAGCTCATGCATGGATCAGATCAACCCTTTCAGCACGAGCTAGAGGTGAGAGCTAGCGGTGAGCGCTAGTGGCCTGGTGCCTTGCTTCCCTGATCTTCAGCCTGAACCCAGAATCTGTGTCTGAGTCATTTATATTTCATGTTACATTTTTTTTTAATGTAGACCTGGTGAGTCCTTATGGGACAAATTAAAGCATGGTCAATAGAATTTATCATAGGAGGACTGCCAGCTCTCACAGGAAAATTATGTCAGCAGCAAAACAAGTGTGTCAGGGTATCCAGAAGACAGAACTCACTGTACAGTTTCTCTTCAACCTGACACATTTGAGAACAGGAAAAGCAATGAATAATCCTCAGGGCCATGTTGATAAAACATTGCTTCCTTGTGCATGTTACAGAGAAGAAAAAAAATGTCTATCAAGATCATAGTTACTGATTTCACACACACACACACACACACACACACACACACACACACACACAAAAAAAAAAAAAAGAGACAAATTACTTTCTGGCCTCTGATAGTTCAGTATATAAAGCATTTGCTGGGCCCGGATTTCTGGCTTTCTACCATGTGAATGCCATGTGAACTAGGCAGCCTGACTATAACCTCAGCATACTGGAGGCTAAAACAGGAAACAGGAAGTCACCTGGACAGACTCCTGCAGACTAGCTGAGTCAGGGAACCCAGGGCTCAAGTGAGAGCCTGTGTCAGGAAATAATATGGAGAGGGTCAAGGAAAACATCTGAGATCAATCTGCAGCTTTCATATGTACTCACATGCACATGGTACTAACACACATGTGAACACACACGCGCACACACACACACAAGTGTACACAAACACAAAAGCCAACTTCCCACATCAAAACATATCTCACATGTTGGTGTGATGGTATCCCACCATCTTAAGAAACTCATAAGAACAATTTCAACTTATTTTTCTCTTTTTAATCTACTGTCATACTTCCTGAAGAATTAAGAGTTAATTTTAGTGCCCAAGTCACTAAGAAAACTAACAAAAGCCTCCATTCACCACAATGACAGTATCCTCAAGCTAAAATGCCCATCAAATTTCTTAAAGAAAATTCTTTGTACAAAGAATAAACTTACAAAAGAGTGAGAAGCCTTCAGAAGCAGTCTTGATGTGCAGAACTATCCCCTTTCAAGGGAAGCAAAGTTGTTCTTTATGGAAGACACGGGGGGAAATGATAATTAGACAAGACCATGGAAAGAGGTACAACTCCATCAGCATGGTTAAACAACCATGACAGATGTTTTCATTCATCAAACTATCTAAAATATCAGGGGTTGGCTAATCACGCGACTCTAATGAGAGTGGAAGCTCATGGCACCACTTTGAAAACCTATCAGATACTCTTTATTAAAGTCAAATAGCCTTGCTTCTGGACAAGAGTGCCCCTCCCCTAGTAGGGAAGCTAATGGCAGTTGATGGGAGCTGGGTAAGGGAGAGTCCTTTTACTTTGAAGGGGCGATAACTTGTAAGAGAAACTGCAGCCAGCCTGCCTAAGCTGGAGGTGCCAGGGCCAGCTTGCAAGGGCATGCGCAGCAGGCACTTCCTCCCAGAGCCAAGCCTGCCTCTACACCCCGAAACTGCTGATGAAGAGACGCCTGACCCAAAACACCAACGAGGAAAGGGCAACACAGCAGAGTCAGCTGCCTGAGCCAATGGGATCTTGGGAGGGGGTTTAAAGGTGGGCCTAATTTCCTTAATAAACCAGTGTGCAGCCTGCTCTACTACTCACTGACACCCAGTGCCTGAGTCCTTGGTCTTCTGATTCCCTCCCCCAAGTGGTGTCCCAGCAGGGTAACCCACAATAGTAACTTGCTTTTGCAGCATGGCTCAAAGGGGAGAAACGCTACACTATCATACAACAGAACACATACAACACATACGGGAAGTTTACTGGGGGGAAAGGGAAGAAAGGGAGGCAGACAAGCCTCTGGAGACTAGAGTGGTGGGAGAGGGTGGGGGGAGACGAAGGAGGAGCCTGCTTTTTATAATGGGGTGCGATGCACGTCACGTTCTATTCCATCAGTAGTCCTCAACCTTGCTAATGCTGCAACCCTTTAATACAGTTCCTCATGCTGTGCTGACCCCAGCCACACAATTATTCTCGTTGCTACTTCATAACTGTGATCTTACTACTGTTAAGGGTCATAATATTAAGGAGTACCTGTGTTTTCTAGTGGTATTAGGTGACCCTTGTGATAGGGTCATTGGACATCCAAAAGGGTCACGACCTACAGGTTGAGAACCACCTTTTTAAATTTATTTTGGAGGCGTATACATTCCTCAGTTCATAAGTAGAAGCCAGAGAAAAATTTGCAGGAGTCAGCTCTCTCTTTCTACCATGTACATCCCAGAGATCAAACTCGGGTTATCAGGCTCTGTGGCAACCACATTTACTGACTGAGCCATCTCACGGGCCCTATCAGAATGTCTTTGAATGTTGGTCACAAGCCGCTAGATTGGCTTCACAATTCAGTGATGGGTCACAAACGAGTGTGATAAATATTGTCCAAGTGAAGTGTTACTTTGCATGCACCAGAAGGTGCACAGGAATATTTAAGTCAAGCCAAAATTGTTTACAAAAATAAGAAGCAGAGTACAATCCAATCTTACACAAAAATCTCCATGTATTCCTATAAAGTACAGTATGATATAATGAAGTGTGGTACAAAAAAATTAATGAAATAGTTACATATAAATTAATGATCTCATGAACACAATGTTGAGAGACAAAAGCAAGTTACAAAGTATAACTCCTTTTATCCAGGTACAAAAGCCTGCAAAGTTAAACATAGTCAATATAATTCTTATGGCAATGAAATGCAAAATTTAGGATAACAGTTGCCTTGAGAGCAGAGAAGAAAGGTATTTAGATCATAAAAGGGAACAGATGGGTGACCTCTGAGTGTAAAATGCCCTTTTGAGCAGCTATTCCAGGCAGCAGTTCAAACTGCTTCTATCCTAAACGTCTTAATATGGTTCTCTTCCCACTCATCTCCTCAGTGGGTTGTTCTTCAGCACTATGAGCTGCTAACCCTCGAAGATACAGTGTGCATAATGCACAGACAAGAAAATGAACTACTAAAGACAATTCAACTTAAAGAAGGAACTTTTTGTGAATGCCAGCAGAACTGACCTGTGACAAGACCAGCATATGTCAGCCTCTAGACATCACCAGCTACAAAGGACCCAGAATAAACTCATCCATGTAGATTCTTACGGAGTAAAAAAGTGAACCAGGAACAAACTTTCAGCAATGAAGCTTTTTTAACTTTCTGCCAAGTGTGCAAGAGAAAGATCAGATGGCCATGATGTGTTACCTCTAGTACCATTCATATACCACAGAAAAGATATGATATCAAACACTGTGCCATGGCAATGAGGTACAATAATTTGTAGATAAAACATAACGTTAAAACATAAGAGCATTTTTTGTTGTGTTTGTTTATATAATTAGTTCAACAAAATTCCAAGTGATCTCTTTCTAGTTGTCGATGTCAACAAACTGGACATAAACTTTTATTTATTAAATCAAATAGCAACATTAGTCTGTGGACTTAGCAAATAATTACCAAAAAATGTAACAGATTAATGGTAGGTAGTGAATGTTTTTATGACTGTCTAATCCATCAAAAAGAAAAGATAAACAACATAACATCTGTTCATTTTATATCATAGTTACAAATCTTGATTTAACCAGGACATATACATGAGTTTAGACAGCATCAAACAAAAATTTTAGGACAAAAACAAAAACCCAGTTAAAAAAAAAAAAACATGCATTTCATTATTTGAGACAAGAAAATTTATTCTCAGGTCATCTAAAAAAAAAAAAAGAAGAAGAACTGTATTCATAAAGTTTGCCATTTGGTATTACTATTATACTGTGGCTACAAAAAGATGCTGGATCAACAAAGACAGTAGAGAAAGTATGAACTCATGTCTGAAAAAAAAATTAAAAGACAAAAATAAACTTTCTTCAGCAGTTTCTGGAGGCATTATTATTATTTTTATCCTAGATTAACAGTTACCATTTATGTTTGTGACTCAGGTGATCTAAAATAATTAAATTATCTCTCAATATGTTTTATGTTCAAAATCCTAGTGAGGTACATGATGTATAATAAAAAAATATCTAGAATTGAAAGCATGTTAAATTATCTTATATGGAGCAGGGCCTCAATACTATGTGTCACATTCCATGCACACAAATTATTCACAAACCAAATGTCAGCTGCTCAGAAAATGAACTTTTTATCTAAAATATCTTACCCTTTGCAAAACTGCATCTCAGCAGCAACTTTGAAATGATTCCCTAGAAGGTCTTAGTAGACATCTAACCCTGAATCCTTTTGACATTCTTGAAAGTCATCTCTTCAGAGGTTTACAATGGTTCAGTTTCTATTTAAGTTCTCTATGCAAAGCTTTGGTCCACACCTAATGCACTGCTGACAATAATAAATGTTACATATCAACAGAATGCCCTATGACTTCTGCAGACACCAAGAAATTTTATCATCTAAGAACAGTGCTTTGATGACCTCTGTGGATTGTAGGAAAACTGCCTGATTTCCTTCCAACAAATAATTCCTTCCATGCCTCCATGGGATTTTCCTTTCAGAGAGTTTCAAATCAATAGTTTTTCTGTGGTTTACAGTTTCCTTAAAAACACTCAGTGATGAAAAAGAAAAGTTCGTTTTAATTTTGCTTTCTCAATATGCTTTTACCCAACACCAATTGTTTCCAACTCCTTGCCTCAAAGAAGAGAGTTAACACTAATTGGAGCATTAATTAATAATATTAAGATTTAACAAGCTAACTTTCCATAATTCTGCTGAACAAAGTGTATTCTTCCAAAAGGAACAACAAAACCACAAGTTCAGATTTTTAATCATGCTGACCTATTTAAAAGCATTAACTGTAACAGAAAAAGATAGACATCCTGGAACTTCTTGGAATGATATAGATTGATCATTCTCTCTTGATAATGCTCACTATATGATTGCCTCTCAGACTGTATGGGCTTTCTAGATCACTAGATGCTACTTCCTAATAAATACTTTTATCATTTGATGAAATAATCTAAATGCAATACAATTTTGCTATGGTTTAATTTATTGAGTTCATTAAAATTGCTTTACAATGTGTGAAAGGCTGCTTCATTTTGAGCGGAAATATTTTAATTTAACTCCAAAAGCAATCTAAGTCAATAATCTAAATCTAAACGTTATCCACAGAGGTGGAAGGTAAGTCCCTATTGCCAAAGACACCAAGCCCTTCAGACAAGCTGGAACTGACCTGAATCCATCCTTCCTGAGGATCAGCTTTCATGGTACCAGAGGGTTCCATGCAAGTTTCCAAAGAATGGGAGCAACCAGCAGTCCTACTCAGCTATGATGCTAGAACTACAGCAACAACTAGCATAGCATGAGGGTGGAAGAGTGGCATGCAGGCACTGGAGGAAACCCCATAGCTCTCTAATTCGACTTCTGGTCAACAAGAGGAAAATCATACCTGGTACTGGAAACCAGACCAAGTACCCAGGGCTAGTAAAGTCATGGATCTTAGAGATGAACCTATAACCACCACTTTATTAAACCAGCATGAGCTTTAACAACACTCTAAATATCAGTCCTTATGCCAACAGATAAGTATAGTCTTCTTCCCACATTGAGAAAATTTCTTTTTAGAACAAAAGAAGACCAAATCAAAATGCAGGGTTGAGGAGCCCAAAACATCAACTGACTGACAGATACATATTCCAAACAACTCCCATGCCTAAGGCCCAAGGAACACTGCAGAAGAAGGGGAGGAAAGAGCCAGACAATGAGGGAGTTTACTGTGAGAATGGGTCTCCTAATAATGTCAGAAATTACACCCATAAAATATCACCAACACATCTCCCTACATATGAGCTAGACAAGGATAACAATAGGTAGGACAAAGTGGCAGGGCCCACAGGGCATCAACTCTACACAAGGAACTACAAACAACTAAGGGCTGCTTCGAGTGTGAGAAATGGTCTTCCACAGGCAAGAGCGCACCAATTAGTTATCCAGTACAAATGGTCATCCCTGAAAACATACATATAAGTAACACTATACAGACTGAGCAGGTTACATTTGAGAATTTCGTGTGTGTGTGTGTGTGTGCGTGTGTGTGTGTGTGTGCGTGTGTGTGCATGTGTGTGTGCACGTGTGTGTGTGTGTGTGTGTGTGTGTGTGTGTGTGTGCGTGTGTATGTGCGCGCACACGCTTTGTAATCTCAAAATTAAGAGGAAAAAAGGTTGTGATGGACAGAATACTCAAGGGTTCCTGCTGCTGCACTCGGTATTACATCACAACCATACTTTAATTCTTCACAGTCTAAACTTATGACTTCATAATTTTGCATTAATAACCATCATTTTCACCTGTTACTTTTTAAACTTAAATATTAACCATTTTTACTATCTTTCTACTACATCTTGGCTATTTATTTATATTTCTACATTTTAATTTTTCTTTTAAATTAAAGCAATACTTGATCCATACAGTATATGCATAGTACAATCTTAGTGAGGCCATTTTTTTCTAATTAACATGATAAACTTTTGAAAAATGTTTAATTTTTTTATTTTCAACATTTTTATTCACTTACTTATATTTTCTTAATGGATCTAAATAAATTTTCAATGGATTTAAAGTTTTCATCAAAGATTATTTGGGCTAAGGGAAATAGGTTTGATCCTATACCATTCTCCTGTACTAATAAATTGTCTTTATATAAACATGGTTTTCATAGCAAAAAAAGAAAGGGAAGGAGGGGAGGGAGGGAGGGAGGAAGGAAGGAAGGAAGAATTCTGCTACTTTAAGAAGGACTTCAAGCCTCTGCCTTCCATAAGGGTAAAACGCCAGAGGTGGAGATATGCTCAGAGGTTAAGAGCATTACTGCTCATCCAAAGGACTCAAGCTCCGGTCTCAAACCCAGCATCTCACAATTAACTGCAACTCCATATCCCTGGATCCAAAGAATGAACCTGTCTATTCGACACTTGTCCAGGATATACCTAGCCTATATCCCAAGAGCCTCACACACAAAAGTTAAGGAACATTTTATTATACACAGGAGATGTTGTTATTTGGCCCTTGCTGTGGGTTGAATATGATTTGACCCCACTGAAATGCTTGAAGAAATAAGATATTAAGAGAGATGAAGTAGAACCGCTAAGAGTTGATCAGGGCTCTGCCTGCTTCACTGGACTGATTCATTTGCATAATTAATGGGTTCTTTCTGCTGTGGTTATACTATAAAAGCCACGTGCGCTGACCTTCCTTGTGCTGCCTAAGGACTTCCTAGCACTGTGGAGTTTCAACCTTGGGACAGGACAAAGAACTTACTCAATCTGTGTTGTCACTAGTAACCCATACCAAAGTAAAATGCCATCCAAACTGGCAAAGTTTTAAAAGTTTAAAGGAGTAGTACAAATAATTAAGCTGAAATTCTCTCAGACAAACTGGGGTGTAGAATCTACCTAACACCACATTATTACCAGAAACATCATGAAGAATTAGCACAGGTTTAAAAGAATAACACAATTTCCTTGGCCACAATTTACTCAAGCAGGAGAAAACTGGAGAATTTTCTTTTTAGGAGCTTATCCAGGTGTACACGTTCACATGAATAATGCATTGCATTACTGGTCACGCTCAGTATTTACAAGCTTGTAAATAATTTGTGTCTGAAACTTCTTAATATCTGTATTCTTTTTCATTGCTTTCTGTATGTTAATGTCTGCAATTGTAATTAGTTTTAACAACATGAGCACATTTGAGTGGAGCATTATGTGGGGAGGTCAGGTCAGAGGACAACTTTGGAGGGTTGGGTCTTTCCTTCCACCTTTACATGAGTTCCAGGTATGTTGAGCATGGGTTTTCAGACTTACACTGCAAGTGCTTTACCGGTTGTCTGAAGTACATAGTCTTAGAACATGTTTTCACTATATAATCCACATAAAAGAATATACAGATTCTTTCCATGCAATTATCTGTTGCATAATTCCTGGATTGACTGCTATTATTTGCTCGATGTGATACATCATGTGTAGCAATGCAGCACAAACTCTTTGGGAAAGTATAGGTTAGTGCTGCAACAGGATGTAGACAGCATACCGGTCTGTATTTAAATAAGAGGCGATTTATAATAACGGGCGGTGTTAACAGCAACCACAAGGCATGATAAAAACAGCTCAGAGTTAACAACCCGGAGACCACCACCATCTTCCAGTTGTCTAAAGGGGAGGGCCTCAGCAGAGGACTTTGGAGAAAGCCATTATGTAATGGAAACCACACTGTGACCTTTGGTAGAGAAACAAAGATATTACCACTTCTACTCCCCAAACCTACAACTGTTAAATCTATTTTGGCACTTCCAGTTGCCCAGGTGTACAGCTAATAACAAACAACCTATGAATCTCTGGAGTGACACAGCATAATATTTCTCTAACGAATAGACCTGGAGAAATAAACCAACAATCTACATTTGGACTTAAATACTATAAAAACCCTTATTTCTACAGTCTAGATATGGTCTATGTCTCTTTTGCATCTGTAAGTGAAAAGTAAGATGCTCACAGAAAGACACAGACACAGAGCAGGTGATATTAGCGCTATTGTCTTTGTTTTTCCAGATGAAGAAATTGATGGTAAAGAGAATAATGTCTAGTCCAAATCATCTAAAAGATCCAGTAAATGACACCACGTCTATGAACCTGTCTAAAAGCTAAGTCACTGCTCAGCTTTAACTAGAAACTTAGCCTTCTACCTGAAACTCAAAGATCTTTCCACTTGCCCTTGAACATAGTCTTGTTGATTTTAACAAGTCCTATCATGTGACAGCAGACTAAAACTCAATGAGCCAAACATATACCACTGAAGATTCGCCAAAGGAAGTATGGTCTGATTTCTAGAAGGTTGCAAAAGGAAGGAAGGAAGGAAGGAAGGAAGGAAGGAAGGAAGGAAGGAAGGAAGGAAGGAAGGAAGGGGAGAGAGAGGGAGAGAGAAAGAGAGAGAGAAAGGAGATGGTCAAGTTTTAAAGAACAAAAAGATAAAGCAGATAGTGCTTTCTGCTTTGACAATGAAGACACTTTTGGCAGGATTATTCTTTGATATTGGAATATTTATCAGCATGCTGAAGGTTGCCTAGGAAACTATACCACCCCAGGGCTACCACCTCAGGACTAAAAAGTGGGTGGGCAGTTAAGGGCACTGGCAGTTGATTGCCAGCACCTACATGGCAGTTCACAACTGTCTGTAACTCCAGGGCCAGGGGATCTGATGCCCCTTTCTGGCCTCCATGGGCATCAGGCACACACGGTACACATGCATACCTGAAGAAAGCATCCATATGCATAAAATAAAACACAAGACTAAAACTTCTAAGTAGAACAGTCTCCTCTATTGTGGGAAGAATGAATGTAGCAGAGGGTTGCAAAGGGTCATGGTCATCCAAGGACTGACTTGAAGTTACTGGTCAAGAATTTCAATTGTGTGTATTTTCCTCACAAGGTTAGAGCTGACCAGAACAAAACAGGTCAAAAGGGGCGAGTTGAAGTTAGTGACCATGATGATGGAGTGTAAACCAGACGATGGGGAAAGAGGTGGCATGAGACTGCACAGGGGCACTGAAAGGTAGATGAGTCAACGGTCTTTACATGTAGATTCCAGGTAGAAGTAGAAGTCTTGGTTCCCAAGTGGAGAAGGCCAAGAAATTATGAAGCAATGGTCAATGAAAAACTGTGAAACTCAGTTACAGTTGGCATATAATTAGTCACAACCTCATGCAGTCATCACATATAATTATCATTAAATTCTAAGAAAACTTCAGCCCTGTGAAAAGCCAGGATTGTGTTACCAGTGTCACCTTATTATAACAAACAAAGATATAAATCAAATCTCCCACAGAGATTCGGTAGAAAACACAAGCCTTGAAGATCCTATTGAACTGAATTCTGGGTTTGATTTGGTCTTTCTTCACTGTTTCTCTTAATAAATAAATAAGGCTGTTGGGGATTCCAACTTACAGTGAGTTCAAAGGTGGGCATTGTACTTGGATTGCTTAGTTGTGAGAAACCCCTCCTCTTTCTCTCTTTCTCTCTCTTTCTTTCTATGAAGCTTGTGGAAATGAAAGCAGCTACACAAACCTCTTATTATTAGAACAATGGACATGATATTCAATATCCTTCAAAGAAATTTAACCTGGTCTTTGATTTTAGCACATTCAGCTACTTTAAAATTAGGTCAAACAACAAGAAGTTTAAAAAAAAAAGATAAGACAAATATAAACTAATTTTATTTTTCAAGCATAATTGAATGAAAAGTGTATACAAAGCAAATTTCCTAACATGCTGAGTAATGTTCTAACCCTTCTGCTTCTGCAGGAAAATAGTTTTTTGTCATTTTATAATAAATCTAAAACATTATCATTTTAGCACGAGATGCTATGTACTTCTTTGCCAAAAATAGTCACCCTATGAAGCAGTCAATCCAAGTTTGTTTTAATAATCCCCAGATACATTTACCGCTATGTCAGCCCCCTCAGTACACCACTGCTATTATCTATTGTTTAAAATAGATGTCCTAAGTACATTATCTAAGTGAACAAAAACATAAACATTTCAACTATCAAATCATCAGAACTGCTTAGGCAAGCATAAATATCTTCTGGCTCCAGTACATCCCTTATGGAACACTTCCCCCGGTTACTGGCTCGGCTGTTGCAATGATAGCAGACCCCTGCTCAGATAATGAAGTCAGGGGTCTTCTTTTTATAGCTTAAGTATTTTTCATATCTGAAGAAACAAGGTAGTAATACATTTTAATATCATCCAAATGGGAGGAAAACAAAGCCATTGATGGAGGGCACCTCTGGGAAACGGGGAGCTAAATTGAACTTGGGAATTGAGTGTGATTCCTACTTAACATTACAGGGGTTTTTTTTTTCCAGTTTCCATCAAGAGACTCAGCCTGTGTTTCAAGCTCTCGTTTGGCTCTGGACAGTGAAGAATCACTCACTTTAGGCTCCTGATTAACCCGGTGACTAAAGGGTTGAGAAATGCCACATGTTGTGTGCCCTGTTTTCACACTGCTCAAACCTCCTAGCTCAGTCTTCACTCACAAAGGTGACATTCCATAGAGGATTACAGAGACATACAAGAGAAACCTAGTCCTGTGCTTGGGTCCTTTGGTGGGATAATTTCTATCGGATTGGTATCAGATTCCATTTAATACTGTCTATTACTGAGATCATTTTTTCCCTCCACAGAAGTCCTCTCAACTGTCGCACTGATGAGTCGGCCTTTTTCTGATGTCCCTAAGTGCTTGCACTACCAAGGATTCAGATAAGAGCTACAGTTGAGTGACTGGGTTAACTGATAAAATTGCTAATTAAAGCCCTGTTTTCAACACTCCGGAAAGATTAACTAACGGGCCAAAAATTTAGAGTCCAGAGGAAATTTTTACTTTTAACAGTGTGTACTGTCTTGTAAATAAAAGGGCTTTAACAATTACAAAGGAAGTAATGTCAAGAGACGTCCATAGAGGTTTTTTTTTTCCCCTGGGGAGAATTGTACAAATGGAACTATTCAGAGCAATTTTTGTTGGTTTTCTTCATGGTAAACATTGCTGCTTGATAGGAAAGCATGGAAGCTCACCTGTGAACTACTTATTAGTCTGAGCTGGTATGATGACAGCATACCAATATAAAAGCATATTTTCTCCAAGGGTGGGGAGGGAGCTAACAATTTCATCTTTAAAACAGGTAAGAAATGCAAAACTTAGGTGACAGACTTCCTCAGTCAGGTACCATTACAGAAACAGTGTAATGTTGACACTTAGGATGGCAATATTATCTTCCTGCATCTGCCACCTCTTAGAGAGCTGAACTTGAATACATCGTTTCAGTGTGTCTGTCTCGCTCGTCTATCGGAAAGGCAGAATGGCAGTAGCTACCTCTCCAAATATAGGACAAGTTAAATGAACTGACCCTATCAAGTGGTCAAATGCATATGAGGTACACAGTCACAGCAGAGAAAGTCGACTGTTGGTACGGAAGCAAAAACCACGTCATAACCTAAGATTTAACTTTCCTATGCATGCGTGTCCCTTATAGTGAAGGATGGTTCCCCGAACTTTTCAACATTCTCCTGTAAGCAACATAATTTGATCCCTAAATCTTCCTCCACTGAGGCCCTAGCTCTCTTACCAAGATCATCTTCGTCTGTAAAAACCGATTTGTTGTATGACATGACTGCTAAACATTCTTGCCCCGGTGCTAACCAGCTAGAGGCCTGGGTAAAAAGCGTTTGAAAACCCTGGATCCCTTGCCCTACTCGTTAATTATCATCTTCTTGCAACAACCCTTGCAGCACTATAAATCCACCAAATGGCTGACCTCAACTATTTATGTCACCCACTCTTCTGGGAAAAAGTCACTGTAGAAAGATCTCCAGTGGAGCATGTTTTTCAACTTGTAAAAAGAAGTGGGTTCGTTTTTCCCTGAGGGCTCTTTCTTTTCCCAGACCCAGTCTAGCTGCTGGTGACAGACATGAGGCATGTGGGTAAGTTCTGTGGCAGGAGGATGGACTGCCAATCAGCAGGAGGACGAAATTGGGGGAGAAGCACAGCCCTGTAGGCTCCCCTTCACCTGCCCTTCTGACGCGTAAGGAGGCTAAGGGGCCATTGAAAGGTGGGTCCCTTTGATATCGTTTCTAATATGGCTGGAAATGGGGCTGCTTGCAGTTCAAACATGGGATGTTTAAACTGTTTGAACGTCAGGCTCCGGAAACATCAAAGGCTAGTCGTGGGTGGTTTGGGCCACCATGGGGTCACCACTGCGCTCTGCCGTAATAGGTGTGGAGACACTGTGTACCTGTGGTGTGGTGCTGATTGCTTTTCTTCCCCGCTGATAAATGTGGAGTTGGAAGAGGAGATGCCTCTGTGTGCCCGGGAAGTGATCTACCGTGGAAGGTTTAAAGGCAAACAGGTATCAGGTTAGGGTTACGGGGGCAAGTTTTTTGGACGAAGATGTTCTTTGTTCTCATAAAAGGGGCCCCCTTAATTCATAGCGCAAGGGAAAAGGGTATTGATAAGAAAGGATTCCCCCTGGACCAACAGATTTAAAGAAAAGGTAACATTATTCTGACAATAGGTAATTTGGATGACATTAAGGATGGGCATAAAATATGAGGGAAGGTTAACCTCATTTTATTGTTCCATGGATACCTACATATCACATTAGTCCCCAACACTCATCTGACATGTTTAAACTGCAATCCCATAAAATTATATCAGAAAATCGTGTGCACTTTCTTATATCAAGTTCTAAGGAAGGAAAAAAAAAAAACTTAATTTAGCATCTATAATGACTTTATGGCTTCAAAAGTTTTTAGGATGATATACTAAAGATCCTTAAAATTAGATATTTTTTTACATAAAATAGGTCTCAGGGAGGCAAACCCTAACCACTTTTCAAGTGGATCCACGGAAAAATGAGAGGACCGGTGATTTAATAAATTGTGTTTGCCTCCCAGTATACATAGCAGGGCAATTGCAAAGGCATGCAGGGCCAAACAAACAGCAGGACCAGAGGCAGAAGACCAGCTCGGTTCTGAGCACTGGCTTGAGGAGCACAGCTTCCAATGTGGTTGGTGATGGCTGAGTGTTGATCTCATTCCCTCCCTCTGTCCATAATGAACCTTGCTTATGAGGAGGCTGTTTCCTAAGACTCATGCTTACCCTATCTGGGCTTACCCAATAGCAGGCCTATAAACTGTTCACCCTCTGTGGTAACTGCACTATCCGTCTTCGAAATACAGAACGTACTTCATTTTTTTTTTTCTATTCTCTTCCTACAATACCCGTTACAAAAGAGAAACTTAATAATTGCTGGCCGAACTAGAAATGAAATCTCCGCTTAGTGAGAAGGAAAGCAAAAGGCGGGAAAAGAAAATCTGACTCTCATCCTACAGTTATCTCTTCCGGCATCTTCTAGGAGGACTAAATCCCCTACACAGCCACCTTGTGACCAACTGCCTGCCATGCTATATGTTTTAGAGCAGGAGGATCATTTTCTGCTAGACTCGGGTCCAATTTCCACTGTGATTTTTACCTTCGAGAAATAAACATAGTGGCCAGAATGTCTGCCCAGCATCCCTCTGGCCAGAGAAGCGGCGGTTTCCAACAAAATGAGAGTGCTTTTGGTGAGGCTGTGAGGTACCAGGGACTACAAACTCATGTTGAAACACAGGTTTTCTAACCACTGGCAGAGTTGCAAACCACTTAATTGAATGACAAGTCCCCAAAACAGCTGTCACTTAAGATTCCTGGGTTTGGATGAAAGGCCAGAAGTCCTTGTAATTACTCCCCTCTAGCACCCTTTTACTAAACACAGCACAGCACTGGCAGCAATTTGCAATAAAATGAGCAGTCTGGATGTGGGAGGGTGCAGCAGACAGCTAAGATTTAAGGGTTTTTTTTTTTTTTCTTCCTTTCTTTCTTTTTTCTTCTGTTTTCTTCTTGTACTTCTTTTGAGGAAGCCCCAAATTTCAAGAAACCCACTACTAATGCTAGGCCTTTACCCACCTTTCATGGCCTTGCAGGGTTCGATTCCTGCAGAGACTCTGTGGAACTCCACACAAGCAGCAGTGATCATTCGTCAAGAGGATGCTGTCTACCTGGTCCCTTCTTCAGATTGTATGGACCTTACAACGCTGATTGGTGTCAGCGTTCTGCTTGCATGTTGAGTCAAGTGAACCCTAATTCTCATGTTTGGGTTTATGGTGTGCCAACTAAATAAGATCGTTTCTTCAGAAGAAACACACCGAAGCTCGGTGTCGTAGCACAGAGCTGGAGTCCCAGGATTCATCACAAGGTCAGGACAACTCAGTGTCTAAGGCTAAACTTGGCCTTGTGATGAGTGTCAGACCTTTCCCCCAGGCTACAGTGTGAGAGCCTGGCAAATAAACCAAACCTAAAATGTGAAGATATGTGTGATCATGTATCGTATCATCATGTGGTTCCAGATACAAACTTGAGAGAATTGACTAGCAAATGCTATTACCCTCGTTTTACTAGGGTAAAAGTAAATAAAATAAAATAAATTGCGTATCCAGTAGCTTTGACGCTAAATGGGCTCACAGCACTGCTGTCCACAGCCCACTGAATTTTAATATGGTAAATAATCATTTAAAACTCACAATTCTTTCCACATTTATTCTTCCCATTTCTTGCTATGCTCTTCTCTGCCTTATCCGAATTTGCTATGTTTTCTGATCAGTTATTGATTCTCAGCATCCTTGGGACCTGTCTTTACCCACCCAACCTCCAGTTTCTTCCCTACATTTCCATATTCCATGTGCTTCCTCCTAGGGCAACAGTTGATTGACCCACTCTGTGCTTTCTTACTCTGCTATGAGGAAGCCACATTGAGCCAAAACCTACTCCTGGTATCCCTATGGATTCAAGCATTAACTTAATTGGCTCCTCCATCTCTTGTTCTTAAATGTAACCAGGCAACCTAGGGTTAATACAAGACTGACTGGATGGTTTCCCTTTCCTCCCAGTCGCTGCTCTAAAACGTCTGCCTTCAATTCCTCTTCAGTGACCTTTGCTTTCCTCAATGGAAATCTTTCATTTATATGACATTTCATCATCATGTTCCCCATCATCTCTCAGTCTCTAGACTACTCACGTCTTTTTTGCTTCATATCAGCTACTTGGTCATAGTTTTCCTTTCTAAGTCAACATCAGTCACGATTCTCAGGACCCCACTTCCAGTTTCAAAGTGGTCACGGTGCCAGTGTCTAATTGCTTATCCTCCTTTGTGTACCAAAACTATGAACGCGCTTTGGTTTGCAGTGACTGAGGAGAGAGCTGCTCTCTCAGTGAAAGTTGTGTGGCATTCAAATGAGAACATTCAAATGTCCTTAGTGGAATTTATGGGAATGAGAAGGCACAGTAGCTTCACTAAGTAATAAAGGGAACACAAAGTTGAGGACAATAAATTCCAAAGAAAGAATGACCAGTTCTTCCCATTTGTCTGTCTTAGTTAGCCTCATTACTTCACAGAAAGCTTGTTGAGGGTAGATGACTCTCTGACATTTTTCTCTTCCTTTTCGGAGAAAACATTCAACAAATGATTCCTGGAATTTCAATCAATAATTGTCCAGGAAAAAAAATGCACTACAGATAAGTGATTCCCCCAACAAGACTCTCTCTTCTGATCACTCTCAGCTCATATGATACATTTTACATAAAAAAAAAGTTTATGAGATAAATCCCCAATATATAGAAGTGTACTTATTGGTTAAAAATTGCTGGACTTTGAAATGCTTCACTGTTAATACTTTAGGATCTTTATTCAAGCCAGCATATATCTCAGATTCTTTTTCTGGTGCTATCATAAAATATCCTAGGCAAAAGCAACTTAAGAAAGAAAGGTTCTATTTTAACTCATAGTTCAAGACACAGTCCAGTCAAAATGCCTTGTAAGTACTTGCATTTACACCCATAGATGAGTGCTGCTTTCAACCTTGGTCAGAAAAGCGTCTTTTTATAGTGGGTGGCAGTTGATATAGACACATAACTTGTCAAAGTGCTGAGAAAAGATTACTACAGAGTTCTCATCCCCTAATGAGACATCTATATAGCAATCCTCCCCTCATAAGGCTTACGATACATTACAGAAGAGGAGATGGAGAGGATGTTAAGAGCTGGAGCATGTAAATGTGAATGCTGTGAAATGCTGTCTTCTGGGTATGACACGGTCATCGTATTCATGAAGTCACCGAAGATTTGGTTCATGCACAAGACTTGCACAAGGTCAAGCCAACAAAATCAGTCAACATTCCAATAGCCAGCACTAACCAGACTCGGTGAGTTCCCTCACCCAGGAAAAAACAGTAACAAGAGGACATAAATATTGATGGAAGTAATGTTAGGGAAAGTTCAAGGAATAGAAGGGAGACTGGGAAGTAAATGTGACCAGCGTATACATGTATGGCATTGTCAAAGAATAAATAAAGGAAAACAAATCAGAGCACTCAAGGCATCAGGAGCTTGAAGCAGCTACTCATATTAGATCTTCATCAGAAGAGCAAGTGAAACCATGAGGTTTTTCCATTTCACATACGCTAGGAAATCAGTTTGGAAGTGGTGCTACTCACAGTAAACCAGCCTTCCCACCTCAACTAACCAAGACAGTTGCACCAAGCCTTGTCCAGAGACCCATCTCCGAGGAGAGTGTAAGATTCTGTCAAGTTGGTAATTAACACAATAGACATTAAAACAAGTTATCTCTGTCACTCCGCTTCTCATAGTTGAGCTCCATACCTGTTCGAATTTCTCATCTACCAGATATTTTACTTCAAAGTGGGTTACATTACAGTTTTTTTTTTAAGAAAATATTTCCTAAATACTAAATTAAAAGTGTCTTTCTTATCCTAAAGTGAAAGAAGATGACCACCACATGGAACATTTTTCTTATTCTGGGATATTACACATATCAACCCTGTTTCTAATGTCCTCACCCACACTGCCAAAATGTCCTAACACTTCACTCAGAAAGACAAAGTGTTTTCCTATTCATCCATGTAAAACAAATGCCTTTCCCCATGATATTCATTACTGATACATTAGTAATTATAGTTAAAAATTTTGTGGAATAAAAATTAAAACTACCTCCAGGAGATAATGTGATGTTCTTTGAACAAAAAATTCATTAAAGGAATTTGAAATCATGACTATTCTACAAAATTGAGAAGTGATGGACACAGCACTTCCTTCAGTTCTATTATTTACATCTCTAGGATTTTGTACATCATATCATCATAATACCTTTATCTAATATTGCACAGTAGAAATATCTGCCTTCCCGACCTCAGAGCACTTCATGGTAATTAGGACATTAGTGACTTTCCTTTCTTAGACTGTTTACATACTTGGCTCATTATATGAACTTATTTCTAACCTGTGTCTATCCACCAACAAAATATCTGGGAAAATAACAGAGTGTCTCCTTCCACCCTTCCCTGAGGAAGAACACACTGCCACTGTCTCCTTCCATCCAGCCTTGAACCCTTGTGCTGCAAACTTACCACATGTAATTCTCACCTTAATCTATAGACACCATAAGAGATACCAGTTTGGAGTCTACAACTCTCAGGTGGGCTGGGCTGATCCTTCTAGCCAAAAGTTAAATGTACTTTGTACACTTCTACTGTGTAAATCCTGCCTCTTACAGTGTGTATTTTGAGTGATGGCTACCGTCTAGGAAACTGGTAATTGCTGGATGGATGTTTCTTGAGGAAACACATCCTGGCTCCCCCTTCAGCAAAGACCAGTTCCCCAAGATACAGGGCTTGACAGTTTATGATAGATATTGGAGTAGGTACGAATCAGGTAGAGTTGGCTTTGTGGGACACAATCAAACAGGAAGAATATAAGTTGTTAAAGCCTGCTGCAAAGCTACCCTAGCCTATAACCCTCTTCTTGGTCCCCTGGGTAGCATTATCTGGACACCTACAACATATGGATGTGCTCCTCTATCAACATTCCTGATCATCCAGAAAACTGGATGTGACCCAAGAAGTCAGATCTTCCTGTTCCAGCGTACCTACCATCCTGTTTGAGACCATTAAGGATGTTCAGAATGATGGGCTCATCTGATAGGAGATGAAGCAGAAATGGTACAATTTAAAAAGCAGAGATGGGAGATAGATTTGGCTCATGACCAAAGAATGGAGTAGAGGGTGTTTACTTTATTTATCTAACATTTATGTATCGTGTGTATGTGGGCAGTGCACGCGTGTGTGCCACGGTTCACATATGGAGATTGGAAAGCAACTGACGGGAGTCAGGGACCAAATGCAGGTCATCAGGCTTGGCAGAAAGTACCTTTGCTGACTGAGTCATCTGGCTGACCCTGAGAAGATTTTACAGTGCCCACGGAGTTACCCCATAAGCCAGACATGGGAAGAAAACCTGGATGTCTTTTCTTATAAACCCTTGCTGAAAGCCAGTCCTCATGCTGCTAATTTTGAAATGTCATTTGTTAATCACAGTATGTAATCATTACAGAACTGGCCACCACTATTCAGCTAGCTATAATTTACTGATTATTACAAATCAGAAGTCAACTTGCTACAAGCATGTAGAAGCCAGTCATGAGTGTTACCAATGTTCACTCCATCTACCCAACCACGATCTTCCTAACGTTGCTGTGACAACTTTCACTGCACTGACTGACATGCCAGTTACTATTTCATGGGATTTTAAGCCCTTCAGTTCTTTCTAAGGAGAGAAATACCATGAATTGCCTACAACTATTTTGTAGGTACTGGCTAACACCTGTGATCCGCCACTTCAGAGGCTTCATTGGCACAGCACTGGGGTGGGCACTGTGTTACTGAAAATGAAACTCAGGCAGAAGGCATGGATCCATGCAGCTATAACAAAGTTACATGCCTGTGGCTCACCATTAGTTTCCTTCTGGTTACTGTAGAATTGAACCCATGAGATATATATTACCAAAAACAAACAAGAACACATCTACCTCAAAATGCATGTAGAACTTTTGTATAATTTCACTCTTGACACAATCTTTTGTCCCCACCATTGTCACCCCACTTCTCACAGAAGTTAAATAAAAGGTTGATGGTGGGAAATGGAACAGTGTTGGAAGAAACGGCATTTGTAAATAGTTGCCAGCAGTAACCTAGAAATGCCTTAAAATACACAAGAGGATGTGCACACACACGCTGCATGAAAATCGTATGCTTTCTATAGGGAACGTGATGTTGACTGCGTGTGGGTGTCTGCAGAGGGTTTGGAACCAATGCCCCGTGGTTACCAAAGGAAACTGATGGAAGATGTCCTTCTGTATGCTGTGACTGTATGCTTCCCCTATTTGTTGATGAATAAAGCTGTTTCAACCCAAGGACAGGCAGGATTTAGCTAAGCATAAATTCCAAACCGAAGAGGCAAGGAGAAGGAGAACAGAGGGCAGATGCCATGTAGCTGCCAGAGAAGGAGATTGCCAGGGCATCACCACAGGTAAGCCAAGGCCACGTGGTGAGACACAGATTAGTAGACATGAGTTAATAATTAAGAGAGGTCTAGCCAATAAGAAGCCTAAGTCATTGACCAAACAATTGTAACTGATATTAAGTCTGAGTGGTTTTTTTATAATGGCTGTGGGGACCCAATGGGTGGAGAGAAACAGGTCTAGTAGTGGTACGAGATAGACGAAGAAAACATTCCCTTTACTGGACACCTCTACTCTTGCTTGTATGTTAGCCCAAAGTCATCCCTCCTGCCTCTGCCCACAGCACACAAAGACCATCCAGGACCCCATACTCTCGCTTTCTTGTTTCTTTGTTCTTCACCTGTCTTCTCTTTCTTCCTTTACATCTTTCTCTTTCCCCTTTACTCTCTTGTCAGTCTTCCCTCTAATGGCTGAGATGAGCTTCTGATTCATGGAGACATAAAATGAAGGATGAAGAACATGGACTCAAATAGTAAACGCAAAGAACATTTATTAATACCAGCATATGCAGGGTCTTCCACCTGTACAAAATGGTAACAACCATGAGAGGGGCACAGAAGCTCCTTCCTTCTAAGCACAGCTAATGGGTGTTTAAGGAAGTTAGATCATCTCACATATAACTGCTTAGGCAACCAACAGTTACATTAGTATACTTTTAATTGGCTGAGATTTAGCCTTATCATTTTTTAAATATTTTTTACAAGCTTGGATAAGTTCAGATGTGACTCAGAAGGGGGCTGCTGGATTTGACCTTGAGACACTGTGAGGCTGACCTGACTTAGGCCTGTGTTTGTTCTTCCCCTCGTCCCTGAATGCAAGGGTATTGTGGATAAATATTATGGATAAATGACCCTTCATGGGAGAGGCATTTGTCTGTCCCTCCTCAGACAACTGAAACCTAAACTCAGTTATAATAGTGGGAAAGTTTAGCCTTTCATAAGAACAAGGTGTTGCATAGTTAATCATTGTGAAACTTCAAAATCTCTTTTAGTAGGTAAACTGTGTTAGGCGATTATATGATGAGCTCAAGACAGGTTGTCATTATAATTGCCCCCAAACCAAGATTCAATATTCAACATTATAAAATTGGATTTTTCTTCTCACATGGTCTTAAGTTCTCATGGTTTTATTCCTGCGTTAATTGCTCAGGTGAATTAAAAGAGTCATATCTCTTCAACAAATGGTCAAAGAATCTTCAAATGTTAGCCTTTAAATACCAAAGAGCAGCATCATGTAAAATTATTAGACAACAATTTTCACAAAGCAAGCCCAATGTTGGTGGCTTAATCGCAGCACTCAGGAGGCAGAGGCAGACAGATCTCTGTGAATTTGAGGACAGCCTGGTCTACAGAGCTAATTCCAGGACAGGCTCCAAAGCTACACAGAGAAACCATGTCTTGAAGAACAAAAAACAAAACAAACAAAATAATATATGAAGCATAGAGTTTAAATTTGACATGTTGACTATGAAGTAATTTATTTGCTTGTGAGTTATTCCTAAATTCTGACAGCATCAGCTTCCTAATCCCTCCAGTATAATGTCATATTCAATATTACATCAGTCTTCAGTCATCTTACACAGGAAGGGAGCTATTTTTTGAGATGAGATCAGTTTTATCATCTGCTTGCAAGTTTCCCATCATCCCTAGTATAAAACCCACAATTTGCATCTTAGGCCACAAGCACTAAGACTCTATGTACCCTGGACACTGGCTATTTCTCTGGCCTCATCTATATATCACTTATTACTCTTGCCAAGGACATTGGCCTTTTTTCCATTCCCATGACCATGGGTAGCTGCCTCCTTCTCATCATAAAAATCTTAGCCAAAATGTTGCCTCCTCAAAGAGAATTTCCCTGAATACTCAGCCTCCTGCCAACTCACTACCTCATTGCACAGTTTTATTCTCTTCAGGGCACTTACTTGCTGATTAGAGCCCTTCCCCTCATCTCCTCCACAAGAATGCAATCCATGAGAATGAGGGCTTGTCTGTCTGTTTTTCCACTGTCTCCTCACCATCCAGTCTCTTTCGTGTGGCTAAACTAAAGATTCTATCATTTTCCCTCAATTTTGTCTATTCATTTCCTCCCTAACCCTTTTCACTGAAGGGGGTTGGGGGGGGGAATCTTTAGGTTTCAGTTAACCATTCAGTGAAGGTCAAACCTTCCCCTACATGGATCTGTACTTTTCATTATGTCACTGCCCCGTGCCAAAACAAAAACAAACACCTAATCTGTCTCTGCTCAGCACAAAAAAAAAGTACTTTTGCTAAAAGAAAAAAGCATCATGTGGTGTGTGTATGTGTGTGTGTGTGTGTGTGTGTGTGTGTGTGTGTGTGTGTGTGTGATTGTGACATATAGAAAAATTGTGCTTGTGAACGTATACAAAAAATCCAAAATGAACTTATTAATTTGGCTGTTTCAGAGAAGAAGAGTCAAGATGAGATGGGGTGGGATAGGTTGGGGTGAATTAGGAACTTTGGCTTTTATTTCTGTTCTCAATCCCCTCCCTAATCATTACCTACCTTTGCCCCTCCCTATCTTCTTTTTCCAAATCTTTCAACCATCCATCCATCTTTCACATGGTATCCTCTGTAACGGCCCACCTCCTGTTCATCATGAAGAGATGGCATTTTAAAGAGTTCTTTAAAATCATACTTATTGCAGACATACATTTCTTGCAATGATAAAATATAATCAGGAATGAAGGGTTTGGGACATATGGGGTGCAGGACATAGAGAATTCAAGTGTAAGTGAACTGGAAGCTTCCTCCTGCTGGCTAGCTTTCATAGTGCTGGAATGTGCTGTGTATTGTGCTGGGAGAGGAAAACCATCAACAGTATCACCCAGCTATGAATTTCATAAGCTACAGTAACGATCTGCTTGGGAAAAATGCATGCATTACTACAGCAATGCCATAACTATCAAGGGTATGAGAAAGTGTGTTCTGATTGGATTTACAGCCTATTCTACAGGGGAGAGATCATGCCTAGTACTGTAAATCTGGTCAAAAGCCCGTAAGTGGGGTGTTCTAGGCCCTAGAAGAGAACCTACTTTGCTAAGTAGACACAGTATCAAACTGCTTTGCACTTATGGCCCTGGATCAATGATGTTCTCAGCCTTTTGTTCAAGAACTTCCTCCTGCTGCAGATGGCTGTTCATGCAGTGACTTAAAGTGATGAGAAAAACTAGTGCTCAGTCCTGAGTGGGAAAGCCATCTCATCCTCCCCAAGGCTCAGGGAACATAAGTTAGAACCGGAGGATGGGAAGGAGAGTTTTGAAACAGTGTCTCTGAACATGACGGGGCCAGTTCGCTTACAAACTCGCTACGGCTGTCCTTCTGGCTCCACATTTGCACAGGATTGGTCCTGTCACCATCTGATCATGAGTGGAGGAGGGGCCCACGCCTCCCTGAGAGAAAATGAACCATCAGTTGCTGCTGGGGGAAGGAGTACCATTTTCTTCAGTGGTATGACCACTGGTAACTTGCCTGTATTCCAGGAAATAAGCCCCAACCCATGCAAGAAACCCTAATTAAATCTAGTAGATCATATATTTAAAAAAGAAGAAGAAGAAGTTATCAAAGTAGGAGGAGACTTGATGGATGGGATGGAGAATTTCAGTGGTAGAAGGGGGAGAATGGGACAGAGGTAATAGGGTAAAATGAGGAAAAATCCATTACGTGCATGTATGGCACTATCAAACTATAAAGAAAAAGAAGTGTTTTAGAAGTATGTCTTTTATAATGGGAAGAGACAAAGATGGGATTCTAACGTTATAGAGAATGCTGGTGTAAATATAAGCTAAAGTCATCAAGTAAGAAATTTAAAAAACTACTCATTCATCACAATTTTGTAATTTCTCTAAACTAGTGTTTCAGAACCACACTGCTACATCAGAGGACTCACAGAGAGCTGTTTCCCCAGCTGCCTCAAAGCCTTGAAAGAAACGATTAGGAAACAGAAAGGGCATCTTTCTACTAACAGCTTAAAATAACCCTTATAATTGAGAACTGCTCTATTATTAACTTCTAATTGCTCCCCTCAGGTTTCAGAGTTTTTTTTATAGATTACTCTATAAATATTTTATTTAGTCCTTGGATTCTTTAAGCACATGGAGTAAATGAGAAGGAACAAAAATCTAAGCAGGAAGCAATCCCTAGAAGGTGGTCTTGAACCGAATAATGTCAGGTTAAGGCAAATATATGTATTCCCCTTAATGTACAGATCTAAACACATGACCATCACCATTATTATATCGCCATAAGTAAAAAGTACTACATGCCTCAACCCAAAATATCTGAGTCAAATACCAGAGAACATGTGAGGTGGAGAACACCCATGTCAGAGCTGGTGGAAATGTAAGCTGCTGAGCCGACCTGTAGGGGTTGCCTTTTGCTTTTTTATTTTTTGTTTTGTTGCTCATAAAGCACCAGATTGCTGGCTTCCTTGCCTCAGTTGCATTTCTCAGTATAGCAACTTCTCCAAGTCATCCACAATGACCCTTTCTAACATCAGCAACAACTACTTCTTGCTAAATTCAAAGGGCATTTTCAGCTCTTGTCATGTAGAACTTTTCACCAGATTTGATCTCTCTTATTCTCCTTGACACCTCAGGATTCTACTTTGCCTCCTACATCTCTGCATGCTTTCTACTGTTCAATAAGTGCTTCCTTTTATCTTTTTCTAAACACCCACTCAAATTTCACCTGTGTAAGGCTTTTCTTACTGTTAGCAAAGGCATATGGACCTGTTGTACAATCCGTAGGACTCAATGTTTTCCTTTATAATACTACCACCATTCATTTATTTATTTAAACCATAAGTTTATTTCAGTCATGCTAATGATGTACATTTCATGAGAGAGGGTGATAAATGTAGTATTCCTCAATGTGTACCCAGATTTATATTACCTGTCATATAAATAAACCCTAGGATTATACCCCGTCTCAGAAATTACGTTACAGTAAAATTCTCCAATATCTCCACTTCATCTCTGTTGGCTTGTTGGATGTTGAAACAAGATCTTTCTCTGTAGCCCATACTGACTAGAATCACCTTGGAATCCTTTCTCCATCTCTATTAAAATAAAAGCCCTGTACTTTAACTAGCAACAGACACTTCTATTGGCCAGCCATTCCTGTCTCAACCCCATGTTCAGTTTATGGCAGCTTTGTCATTAAAACACACAGTCAAACACTCCACCCTTTCTAACTTATTCTCAGCTCACATTCTAATCCTCCCCACTCTACATTTAAAAGCTTAAAGGACCTTGAAGAATGCATCTTTCCCAACCTTGATTCAATTCATTTTGGATACACCCCTTTTACCCATTCTCCTATCCCCCGAATTTTATCAAACCTGAGATTTCATATACACACTCATTTTGAGACATGAGGCATTGTAGCAAAAGGTGTCCTTGCTAATTCAATCCAAATGTTAATTCCCAATAAATGCACCCATCCCATGCTACCTTTTCTATGGCTACTGTTTACACATACATCGTGGTAGCATCTTCCAGAGCACAGGTGTGTACACACTTATCTCCCCACCCCCACTCCCTTACTCATTTCCAGACATTCTCTGGTCAATAGTTCCTTATCATTGGGTTTCTACAAAGCTTAATCTTTGTATTTGGCAGAAAACACGATGAGAACAATAACAGAGAGCCACGGGGATTAACCAACACTTAATGATTTCTTCTTTCATAGGATCCCAGCCAAGTAGTCAACATGCTGTGCAGCTCTCAATATGAATGGTCTTTCCTCCATTAAGGAATAATTGCTTATCCCTAAGGGGTAGGGCCTTTGTCCTCTTAAATAAATAGAAAGTGCTGAATTTTCCAAAGGTCAGAAAGTCAAGACTGGTAAGCTACTTATATAAAATAAATGGATGTCATTTCATAATCATGGGAGTTCAGCAGGAAAAACCCAAATCAAAGCAACTAGTATTTTATACCTTACCAAGGAAGTCATTTGAAATTGTAAGAGACAATCTTTAAAGCAATAGGCATTTGTAACTGCCTGTGTGTAGGAGATAATAGCACTTATAATTCAAATCTCAATGCCTATATGTTTATGGGCACTGATCTCTATGAGCAATAATTTTTCCACATTTCTAAATATTTAATTCAGAAGCAACTTTTACACTCACATTCCTTCACAGAATGTGTATTATGTGCTAGATTCTGAAGGTACAGGAAAGTATGGGGCAGACCATTAGTATTGAGAGGTGCATGGCTTGTTTGCTATTTGGCTCAAATCCTGCAAAAGGAGAAATGTTCTTAACTCTAAAGATGATGGAAGAAGTAATTCTAATACAAAATGCAAGTGTCTGGAGGAGACACATAACACACTCGTGAGAGGTGACCGAAATATCTTAAATAACGAGTAAAAGTTATTTTGTGTGCTGAAGTTGGAGAGTAACTCCACACCAGACTCATAACACATACAGAAGTATGCCATGAGATTATGAGAAGTCAATCTAGTTGACTATAGCCTGAGCCAGGGAACAACTAGAGGAAATAATCCAGAACAAAAGAGGAAGGATGGACAGGGATTTCATCAAGGTCTGCTGGCTGCTTGGGCATGAAAGGCCTGCTATGCTACGTTATACACAAATCTTTACCAAATCTTTACCTGTCCTTTTTTTTTTTTAACCTTTCTTTTAATTTCAAAGGCTCTTTACAAGTGATTACCACTGAACCTGAAAGAGTTAACACTGAATTCTGATTAGCAAGCCCTTGTTTGGTGCATTGCTAAGCATATTTCAAAACAAAAACCATCAACGTTTACCCTTGTCTGTGTACCATACAAAATAACTTCAAATTCATCATCTACCTTGATCCCTACTACTAACTTAAGGCTTGGAGAGTTATCTCGAGTTTTTCAATTGATTAATTGGTGAGTTGGAACCCAGGACATCTGAGAGTTGTCTCTTCAAATGTTATCCCTTAAATATAACCCTTGTTCCTGTATCTTATTTACTCATCCTGAGAAACAGTCATACAATCACCAGGCCACCCTATTCTTAATTGCATTGGCTTTTAATCCTATCAATTGAGACCACTTACCTGGCATCATGACTCATTTCTCCCAATATCCGCCGGATGCCCAACTTTATCCATCTCACTCAGTTCAGGACTGAGTCCCTCATCTTGCCATGAGATTCTGTGGCAAGATGAAACCTGTTGCCTAAACCAGAAATTTTGAGCTGTCAACCATTAGCTTGCTTTTTCTTATCCTCAAATCTAATTATCCTCCAAATCCTAGTCTCTCTAAATTATAAAAGACTGCTTCCTTTTTCTCTTTTGCTTCTTGTACAATGTTCCTAATTTAACTCAAATTAGGATGTGACCTCCAACTTTAAGTTCTGCGGCCCGTTCTGTGGTCTCTACTCTGACAAAAGCCTGAACGGTGTCTTTGTCCGGTTCAGGGAGGGAAAAGATGCTTTCACTAGATGGCAGCCATCCACTTGTTTCACTGGACAACAAATCACTTCAGTTCAGGCAACTTTTCCTGATGGCCAACCTCTGTTTTCCTGTTTTAGGATGCATGGCATTGCGGGTGGCTTGATTGTTTTATTTTTTTTGTTTCTTTGTTTGTTTTTTGTTTTATTTTTTCTTTCCTTCCCTTGTTGCACTTTGTATTGCTTTCTTTTCTTATTATTTTTGTTTTTCGTAGCTAGTATTTCTCAGTTAAAAAAAAGAAAAGAAAAGTAAGACATTTCTATGACTGCTGAATTGTTAAGGTTTCTAAGGGACAATTCAGATTAGCTACTTCTAGCAGCATGACTAACAACACCATCTCTGAAGAAAACTCATGTGATCATGTAAAGCCATGCTAAATGATGTGATTGTTTTTAATCCCTTCAAGAAGTTTATTCTGTCCCTCATCCAGACAAGGCTTTGGCAATAGGGAGAGCTTTCATGGTATTACTTTATAATGTCTATTCATTCCTATCATGTTTCATAAAATTGGGCTGAGTAAATAATAAACAACTACTTGTAGATGTTCTTATTCATTTTCGTTCCTGTAACAAAAGTACTATAGCTTGTGCGGATTATTTTTCACTTGTTTTCACAATTATGGAGGCTAGGACATCCAAAAATGGATTTGCTCCCTGGTTCGTGATGGCAATCTTCTTGGCTATGCCATCAGGAGGAAGTGAGGGGAGAGGGGTCTCCCTGAGGTCTCTTTTTATAAAAGCATTTCATCTCACTCATTTGAGCTCTACCCTCTTGACCTAAAGACCTCTCCAAAGCCCCCTTTTTTTTTTTTTAAATGTAATCATATTGGAGACTAGGATTTCAATGCACAAATGGAAGCAATGGATGGATGATTTATACAGCAACAAAATGCTACAGTCAGTGTATTTCTGGCCTACCTGCTTTTAATTAAACTTTAAAATCTTAAGTATGTGCATATTATAAAGCATAAGGTCTGTTGGTCTCTAATGCAATGTGATTTTACTCACGTGGCACACTGTATGCCTGGTACCGCAACTTTTCTGTGGGTTCACAGATGAAGAAATTCTGACCTACAACAAATACTTTTGTCAGGAATTGCTGTAGACAACTTGCTATTCAAATCAGATTTGGCTTCCAAGGTCCATTTCTGCATCTATTTCGCCCGTTTCTACATCTGTTTCCTGTTCATATCACTTGGGACCTAGTTTTTCAAGAAAATTGTTTTTAAAATCGAATGAGCATGCATTTTAGTCCAGTGGCAGATAATACATGTAATTATGTGTGTTAGATCCCTAAAACAGCTACAAGTATAATTTATATGAAGCATACACATACAAATAAAAGAAAATAAGTAAGTACATTCAAACGTGCCAAGTAATGGCTGGTATACTATTTTCAAGGCAATGTCTTGGGCACATGTTTCTCTGCCTTGTTTGTAGTTTCAACTGACTATGCAGCTTTGCCATCACTCTGCATTCAATTATTACACCTGTGTCTTAGTTATTTATGATGTGCACATAATACATTCAAAAGATATAGTACTTGTTTAACATTCTCACTTTGACCTCTTCTACTCTAAAAGAGAATTCAGAAGGTTTGGTTCAACGCAGAATGTTCAACACATGTTGGGACCTAATGGTAGGAGTGAACGCCTATGAAATAAGTACCACAGGTCAAGATGGGCCAGTCTCTTCATTTTCTAGTTCCCCGAAATCTTTGAAAATTGTACTGTCATCTGTTTGAAAGGTCACAGGTGATTGTCAAACACCTTTCTATACTGCTGTAATTAGAGGTCGGCGTTACTACTTATGATTTAGTAGTAATTTACTGTTGGGTGGTCAGTTAATTTTGCTTTGGAGATTTTTGTGAACTTAGGGATGGTTGTTAGAGGAAATTGTTGCTGTCATTCTATTTTTTACTACCTGGGACATCCCCAGTTTCAAAATCAAATAGGAAACAGCTAACTATTTTCCATGTGAGAATTGTATACAATGTGTATTTGATAATATTAATTCCTCCAACTCCAGCAAGGTCCTCCCACACCTCCCTACCCAAAATGTTAACTGGTAACACTTTAATATATCTTGTTATTTTTCAGAATTCAGACATGCACACAACATATTTTGTCCCTATACACCCACCATCCTCCCCATAACCCCTCCCAGATCTACATACCCCCATTCAACTTCATGTGTTTTTTTTTTTTTTTAATAGCTCAGAAATTCCAGTTTGTGCTGCCCTTACACCCATGGGTAAGGAGTTTTCCACTAGAGCATGGTTGACATCAGGGGCCACATCCATTTCCCTCAGAAGCCAAAAACTGTCAATAACTTCTTGGCTAGAAGTAGACATTCATGAGCCCCTTCTCACTCCATGCTGGAAGGAATTTTGACCAGCTTGATCTTGTACAAGTCTTATGGTAATTTTTTATTGTAACTTCTGTTTATATTTCTGTGATTATAGCACTTAATGTACTACATGCATGAGTCATAGGATATGGAGAAATCAATATGGCACTGATCTGGAAACTTCATTCCCTCCTAACTAGCTTATTACTATTATTATTACTATTATTATTATTATTATATTATTATAAGTCATCTTATTTTACTTATCAATACCAGTTCCCTCTCCCTCTCATCCCCCCATGACCCCCCTCCATTACCCCCATCAACTCCCAAGGGAGGGTGAGGCCTTCCATGAGGATCATCAAAATCTGTCAAGTTATTTGGGGTAGGGCCTAGGCCCTTCCCTGTGTCTCTAGGTTACGGGAGTATCCCTCCATAGGAATAGGGATCCCGAAGTCCGTTTGTGCACTAAATATATATCCTGGCTCACTGCCAGAAGCCCCATAGACTGCCCACTCCTCCTTGCTGACATCCATATTCATGGGGTCTGGTTTGGTCTTATGTTGGTTTCCCAGTGTCAGACTGGGGTCCATGAGTTCCCAATTGCTCAAGGCAGCTGTTTCTGTTAGTTTTCCCAGTATAGTCTTGACCCCTTTGTTCATCACTCCTCCCTTCTGAAACTGTATTCCAGGAGTTTGGCTCAGTGCTTAGCTGTGGATCTCTACTTCTGTTTTCATCAGCTACTGGATGAAGGCTCTAGGATGCCATTTAAGGTAGTTATCATTCTCATTATAGGGGAAGAGAATTTAAGGTAGCCTCTCCACTATTGCTTAGATTCCTAGTTGGGTTCATCCTTGTGGATCTCTGTACAATTCCCTAGTGCCAGATTTCTCTTTAACCCTACAATGGCTCCCACTATTGATGTGTCTCTTTTCTTGCTCTCCTCTATTCATCTCCCCATTCAATCTTCTTGATCCCTTATGTTTCTCCTCCCCCTTCTCTTTCTCCTACCTCCCTCCCCCCTCTGCCACGTTCCCAATTTGTTCAAGGGCTGGTATTTTGTCTGGCCAGAGTAACACAGGTTTTACGCATGCTGTAAATGTGGTCAAGTCATAGGTGCAACCGCCTTTATACTGTTTCCTAGGTGCTATCCATTATGCCTAGATCTTACACTCCTTCTGTCTCTAAGACTCTTGGGGAAAAGTGTGATATATATGTCCTGTTTAGGAATGAGCATCCATAGGCTCTTATTCTCTGCATTTTGGTCACTGTGTTAATTGCCATCAACTGCAAAGAGAAGCTTGGCTCATTCAAGCTGACAGACGCTCTTGTCTGTATGTACAGCATTAGGAGTTGTTTCAGTAAGGTTCATTTAACAGAATAATAGTATTGGACTCTCTGCTAAGGCCTACAACTTCTTTCCTGCCTTTGTATTTTACTGCTCACAAGCTGATTTTCTTTCTTTCTTTCTTTGGGTTATGAGACTTAGTCACTCTCAAATTTAACAGAATAATTGATGGATATTCCTAGTGACTATTTCTTCTTAAACTTTGAGTGATATCCTCTTGACTTATATCTAAGTATCATCTCTCCTTTAACATTTTCTCTGACTTGATAATAATCACCTTACGTTTTACCTTTCTGGATCTCACTTGATTCCCATTTACAATCTAACTGAAATACGGTGGCTGTCACTCCATTAAGCAATGCCTTCTGTCTACATCACTCATTTCCTCTGTGTTATTCAAAAGACAGAAATAAATAATTTCTTCCTTGTTTGTGTCTTCAAAGTCCATATTGGGTAACCAGGCAGTCTCTTTACCATAAATATAAACTGGAGTTACAGTAATATCTTTTAGAAACCTACTTGCCAGTTTATGTCCAAGTGGATGAATACATTCATAACACCTTTATCTTTTCATAAACCAGTTTCTAGTTTATCCATTCCCCCAAACAGCATGAGCCACATTCCTCATGTCAGTTTACCTTATGACTAAATTTAATTTCAACTTGCCTAACGATGATACGGCAGATTTTTAAATATCCTTGCCTTCTTGACTACTCCCAAACTTTGTATAGTTAGAAATGTGTGCCTCTAAATTGTGTGAAATTGTCCTATTTTGGTTTTGGGAACAGGCTGGGAGCAAACATGAACATATACCAAAGTGTATATAAATCAAAAAGTTTAAACTGTTATCAAGTTGTATATAAAAATGGAATTTCTAAGTTGTCTGAAAGTTTTTTCCTCTCATATATTGTCTGTAATTGTGTAACTGGGCTACAGTCCTAGTTGGGACAGTTTCTTAACGTCTATGCTTAGTGTGAAAACATGAGCCTCCTGTGATACATAAGTCGAATCATTTACTTAGCAACCATAAAGATCATACAAAGCTATAGTTCCAACCAGCCTTAAACTACATTATAACAAATTTTGAATAAATTGGATCCAGATTAATGAATTTGAACTATGTTTTGAAATGTTGATAGTGACACTGTATCATAGTTACAGTTACTGCTGCTGTGATGAAACACCATGACCAAAGCAATCTGGGAAGGAAAGGGTTTATCTGGCTCACGCTTCCACGTCTGAGCCATCACTGAAGGAAGTCAGGACAGGAACCCAGCGGGATGAGGACATGGAGACAGGAGCTGATGCAGAAGCCGTGGAGGAGTGCTGATACTGATCTGATCCCCGTGCTTGTTCAGCCTGCTTTCTTACAGGACCCAGGACCACCAGCCTAAGGGTTAGACCCCCCACAGTGGGCTGGCTGGGCCTTCTCGCACCAGTCACTAATTAAGAAAACGCCCTACAGCTGGATCTTATGCAGCCATTTTCTCAACTGAGGTTCCTTCCTTTCAGATGACTCTAGCTTGTGTCAAGTAGACATAAAACTAACCAGCACAGACCAGTTTCATTTATTTAAATTAATTTCGAAGCTACTAAAGGGTGACTGGAAGGTTGGCTCGGCAGCTAAGAACACTAGTGGGTCTTCCAGAGGAGCTAGGTTTTATTCCCAGGACCCACTTGGTGGCTCACAACCATTGCACGACAGAGGATCTGACACCCTCTCCTGACCTCTGCTGGCAGCAGGCACACAGGCACACACATGGTATACCACATAGACTCGTGCAGGCAAAATGAGAAATATTTTTAAAAAGTGGGAAAGTAGATAATTCATTATTCCAGCTCCCAGTGAGTAAGAAGGGTCAGAGATGAATGACGCCCACCAAAAGCAAAGATACAAAATCTTTAGTTGGCTTTAAAAGACTTTTTTTTTAATCGATTCAATTATATAATTCTTAGAAGCTTAAATGCAACCACTCTGAACTGTCCTTTCCTTTGCTACTCACTTTAGATTCAAAAATATCAACCTTTAAATTGGAATAAAGAATTTGGCAAAAAAAGTAATGTTTTTCACATTTGCTTATTTATATCTTCCCTAAAGTAAGGAAATAATTGGGGTTTTCTGATGGCCACTATTAAATTTTGGCAAGCATGATGATTAACTCAACAATTAAATACAAAAGATGTCAGATCTTTTTTCAAGTTACATGCAGTTGGACAGCTGAGGCAAAAAGATTAATGATTCAAGACTAGTCTGGAATGTATTTTTTAAATCCTACCATTGAAAATAAGCAAAGTTAAAAAACGTTGTGTGAAGAGAGGTGGGGAGGGAGAGAAGGAGAGGGGTTGAGAGAGAGACCATGAAAGAGGGAGCCATTATATGTTTGAAGAGAAAACTGAACCTAGAGAAATGTCCAGAGACCTACAAGACTGACGCCAACTAACAATTTACAATGGAAAATCTACCATAAATGCCCTTCCCTGATAATGAGATTGATGACTAACTTATCCACCATCATGGAGCCCTCATCTAGTAGCTGATGGAAACAGAAGCAGACACCCACAGCTAAACACTGAGCCAAACTGGAATCCAGATGCAGAGAGGGAGGATAAGACCAGGCTGCAGAAACCCACAGAGACAGCTGACCTGAACAAGGAGAAGCTAATGGACCCCAGACTGATAGCTGGAAATCCAGCATTGGACCAACTCAGACCCCCTAAACATGGGTCTCAGTTAGAAGGCCTGGGCAGTCTAAGGGACCTCTGACAGTGGAACCAGGATGTATCCCTGGTACACAAAAGGACTTTGGGAGCACATTCCCCATGGAGGGATACTCCCTTAGCCTAGAGACAGGAGAGAAGTCCTAGTCCCTACTCCAAATGACTTGACAGATTGAGATGACCCCTCCTGGAGGGCATCACCCTACATGTGGAGTGGGGGGGGTCAGGGGGCAAGAGAGGTTGGGAGAGAAAGAGGGAGGAAAGGATAGAGGGAGGGAGGGGGAGAAGGAGAGAGAGAGGGAGCGAGAGAGAGGGAACTGGTATCGATATGTAAAATAAAAATAAAAAATAAATTTATATATATATATATATTAAAAAAAACATTGTGTGAGCATTCCAGTAGATAAAAGGCATTAAGTATGAGGTTTTTCACAAAACACAAGCATGGCTGAGGATACGGCTCAGTTGGAGGGGACTTGTCAAGCACCAGAACCACATAACCAGGTGTGGTGACCTAGCCTAAAGTCCTAGTGTTACGAGCAGGTTTTCCCAGCAGCCTGGTCCCACAGTGGCGCCAGCACCAAATAACACACAGAGACGCTGTATTAGATATAAAGCTGTTGGCCTGTTACTACTGTTTCTTATTGGCTAGCTCTGTCTTAAATATTAACCCATTTCTATTCATCTAAGTGCTTCCACATGGTCTTATCTTACAGGAGAAAGGGTCTGAAGTTCTTCTCTCTTCTCTCCTACATGTTGTTCTTTTCCTACCTCTCCCTGAATTCTCCTTGCCTCCTCGTCCCACCTGTCTTGCTTTCCTATTGGCCAACAGTGCTTTATTCATTAACCAACAAGAGAAACATATTTACAGAGTGACATCTTCCATCATCCTAGCACTCCAGAGCTAGAGGCAGGAGAAGGAGAGGTTCAAGGCTATTCTTAGCTATATAAAAGTGAAGTATAAGACCCACAAATAGAACATTGGTTGAGAAATTAAAATAATACAAAATAAAGAATAATAAATAAATAATAAATCATTTTGCCTCACTCACACCACAAAATGTTGTTACATACTTCCAAACCAAAAGATTTCTGTTGAGAAGTCCAAGTTGGTTACCATAGTAAGGATGGTGGGCTACTTTTCTAGTTAGCTGTAAAGAGAATTTAGATTCTCTCAGAATGGAGTAGGTTCTAGACTGAGGCCATTCTGGCTCCTCTGAGCTGCAGGCAGAGCCAGGAGCTGTGTTTGCCTCCATGTTCCAGCCACAGCTTTAAGAGGTGGAACTAAAGGCTGGGGGGGCTCAGCTCAAGGGCAGAAAAGCTCAGAGCAAGGAACGCATACGTGGAGGGGGGGTTGGCTAAGAGAGGAAAAAGGGAGGCTCACCTATTTTCATAATGTTTAGAGAGCAGGCTTGTCTTTCTAATCTTTTATGAAACCTATATTTAATTTTAAATAAATATCATGGGGAGGGGAAGCACCATTAGGAAAATAATCGTAATCCAGGTATCATGCTCTATACTTGTAATCCTAGCTCTCACCAAGCTGAGATGAAAAGATGCCAATTTCCATGACAATCCGGGCTACAAAGCAGGTGCTATCCAAAAACTAGCCAAGGAATATCAGTCATAATGTTAGCAGATAATTTATTCAAATTAAATTAAATGATTTTCAGCCTGAGTGAGGTAACCCAGATCCAGAAAGACAAACATGGTATGTGCTCATTCTTAAGTGGATATTAACTTTAAAGAAAGGACAGCCAGGCTACAATTCATAACTCCAGAGAGGCTAGGTAACAAGGAGGGTCCAAAGAGGGACGCATGGATTTCCCTGAAAAGGGGAAATACAAGAGCTCTCCTAGGTAAACTGGGGATGAGTGTGGGGGTGGGAACTGGGGATGCTAAGAGTAGTTTTTCATGCCAGCCGCTGTGGTCCCACTGCTGCGACAGCCCCAAATAACACAGAGATGCTGTATTAAATGTATTTCTGTTGGCCAGTTACTATTTTCTTAGTGGCTAATCTGTCTTAATTATTAACCCATTTCTATTAATCTAAGTGTTTCCACATGGTCTCATTTTACCTGAGAGAGGGCCCAGACCTCTGTTCTCTCTCCAGTTTCTACATGCTGACTCCTCCTTACTACTTCCGGAATCTTCCTTGTCTCCTAGTCCCACCTATCTTGCTTTCCTATTGGCCAACCGTGCTTTATTCATTAACCAATACAAGAAACATATTTACAGAATGACATCTCCCATCAGAAGGGATTGGGTTAGGTGGGTTGGGAGCAGGATGGAGAGATATCTTTATTGAGGCGGGGACATTTCGGGATTAGGGAGAAACTTGGTGCCAGGGAAACTCCCAGGAATCCACAAAGATGACCCCAGCTAAGACTCCTAACAATAGTAGAGAGGGTGCCTGACCTGGCCATCTACTATAATGAGACTGGTTACTACCCTAATAGTCACCATAGAACCTTTATCCAGTAACTGATGGAAGCAGATGCAGACATCCACAGCCAAGCACTGGGCTGAGCTCCAGGAGTCCTGTTGAAGAGGTAGGAGGCCAGGGTGGTCAAGGCCATGACCAGGACAGGGCAACCCACAGAGACAACTGACTCTGGACTGACAGCTATGGGGCACACATGGGACCTACCTAGCCCCTCTGCATGTGTGTGACAATTGTGTAGCCTGGTCTATTTGTGGGGCTTCTCACAGTGAGATCAGGGACTGTCCTTGGTGCTTGAACTGGCTTTGGGGAACCTATTCCCCATGCTGGATTACCTTCCACAGCCTTGATGCAGGGGGAGGAGATTGGTCCTGCCTCAACTTGATGTGTCATGCTTTGTTGACTCCCATGGGAGGCCTTCTCCTTTCTGAACTGACATGGAGGAGGAGTGGGGGGGGGGGGCAAAAGAAGAGGGGCGTGTAGCGGCTGGTGGGCTGGGGGAAAACATAACTCGTTACAGGGGCGATGGGAGGAGAGGAGAGAGGGGAAACTGCAGTCAAGAAGTAAAACAAATAAAAAATAATTAAATTAAAAAATATATATTTAAAAAAGAAAAAAGTTAAGCGATGTTAAGCATTTATTTTCAAAGGATATAAAACTCTGAACCCCAATTTGCTTATGCTGGGTGAAAAGTTGAGTAAAATCAAATGCAATCCATGTATAGTAACAGAAAGCAGATATATTGTTGCCTCAGATGAGGTACAGTGGAGCAGAGTGCATCCTGAAGAAGATATGAACACGTGGAAACCTTAGGAATCTTAGGACTCACCCATTATTTCAGATGTGCTGTTGGTTTCCCTGATATACCTGCATCAACCCTTTTAAATCTGTTTACTCTATGTATGTAAAATATGTTACATATAAATTTCCCTCAGTAAAACAGTTACATATTTTTAAAAATCCAATTTAAGACTATATAATTAAGATATATAATTAAAGAAAAGGTCATGAATTTAAAAGTAGTGGGGACACAGGAAGAGTTGGGGGGTAGAAGTGATACAAATACAGTACTGTTATATAAAATTCTCAAAAAATTAAATTAGGAAAAATCTAATTTATTGCCAAAATAAAATCCTATACCTACTCAGTTGATAATTATTCAAAAAACTGATTTTAAGCAACATACAGTCTATTTTTTCTTTAAAAAACAAAAGCAAATTAGCATTTACACTTAGTTAAACAAACAGTAGAACATAATTTTTCAATATGACATAATTCATGTGAAATCTGTATTTTGATAAACTACTAATTTAATATTTATAAAGATTAGAGGTAAATAGAGTTTATAGAAAGATGATAGATTCAAAGATAAGCAAGAAATGGCCTATCCTTTCTTGTGGCAAACATAAATTATTAAAGACACATCTGACACACACTGAAAGACTGAACTCTGATTTAGCAATCTTACTTGGAATTCAAACTCAATAAATCAAGATGTATGCTTTCTGGCCTTATCTTTAGAATAAAAATATAATGCACTACTAAAAATTAAAATTTCACTGATTTTAAGAGGTTTCATCTTTTTTTTTCCTTATCTTTCAGCCATTTTGTGTGAAAATAGCTAAATCTAGGTCTCAGAGAAGCCTATGTTGGCGCTTTTTTCTTTTTCTTTTTCTTTTTTGGTTTTTACATCTATTATCTTCTACTCTGTAATCTCTTTGACTTTGAAGATATGTGCCCTTTTGAACCATGTTTTTAACTGGTCTGCATTTTACTTTGTATACATTAAGTTAGTGTTTTACAGTAAAAGTTGGTACTAATTGTCATTAGTCATTCAGGTATTAGGAGACTTCTTGTTTTTTTTTTTTTTTAAATATTCTTTTTTTAAATATTTTAAGATTAGAAGATGTGAAACTGATCATACACCATCACAGAGACTCTGAATGTTACAGATTTCAGTTTTTACTCAGCTTCATATTGGAGCATGGACTGTTCTGGGAATGAGCTTCAATCTCAGAGAAACCCCACAATATTGATAAACTGCTCTAACCATTTAGTCCCTAATGACCATTTAATGCACTCAAGAGTGATACATTAAAAGGTTCCCTACCAAATAAAAATGTCCCAGAGTCCCCAAATGGATTTCAGGCCTTGATCATTTCAGACTAATTAAATAGAAAGGTAGCTAGCAATCTGGATAATTGAGATTTCTAGATAATCTTAAATAAATATAAAATGATGTAATTGTCTGTAAAATTCCAACCACGAGTCTTACAGAATAGGCAATTTCAAAGAAACTCGAAGGATTTTACCCTGAGTCTGTTCTTGGCTCAATGTCCACCTTTCCCTATGAATCATACAGATTTGTTTTTTTTAGAAAATCTTGTTCATCTAGATTCCCAGTACTTTGCATAATTTGCAATCAAACTTTGTTTTTCTTTTGAAGAAATATTTACATGTATGTGTATAAGAAATGGGTTCTTTATGTCCACCTTAACCTTTTTCTAAGCATTTTGGCAAATATTCAGTAATAATAAGTGCTAAACCATAACTTCTACCTGAATATTTTTAATTCTTTCAGCCAATCATTATCTTCTCTTGATATATATCCCAATTCTCCAATAGCCCAATGGAATACAAGAGTACCTCTTGGCTCATTTTTATCCAGCATTTATTCATTTATTCAAAGAAATCAGAGTGAGTGATTATACTAACATAAATATCATTATAATTATGAGTTATTAATTTATTGGTTGATAAAATGTAAAGTTTATCAAATAATTAATAATTCTACAATCCTCAGCAAACTGTTGAAATACTTTTCAAATCATGAGAAAGTTCTACAGTCAAGTACTAAAAATAGAGACATTTATTCTTCAGACACATTGCCATTACTGAAAATGCAATATTTGTTAAACAAAGAACATGTCCTTACAAATGGTGTATAGTAAATAATAAAATATAAAAAATGGTAAATGACAATGTAGCCAGTTCATATAAGAACTTGAGTCAGGCCTATTGCCCACAGAGCTTAGCTGCAACAAACATTTTTATTCCTAAAATAACACTCTTAAATATAATTTGATAATTCAAACTTTCCTTAACATATTCACTTATCAACTGCTAAATATTAATTTATTCAACACCAATATTTATCATATTTTGTTTGCATGAATTATATCTCTGAAACTCTATTGCTTTAGTCATGACAGTACTCATTATTCCTAAAATTTCCCTCTTTCACGAATTTCCATGCTTTTAACACGCTGAAACTTCCCTATTTATCTTGCTTTGTTTACTGAGTCTATTATCATTATGTCCAGTGACTTACACATTCTTGGTACTACATAATCAATGGAGACATTGAAACATACCAACAAGAACTACAATAAGGAATCAATAAACATAATTTATTTTCAGACCCATCAAACAAAAAACACGTGTCTCACTGCGATTGTACAGGGCTCCTATGTAGATAATCATCTGCTTTAAAGGAAAATGTTTATGGTACTAATTAATTTGGAACACTTGAGAAAGTGAGATTTCACCGAAGCAAATGCCAGGTCTCTATGAGTCTGTGTGACTCATGTCTTCTCCTGCCTCGATGCTTTTCTGTAAGTTCCCAGAAGAGCATCAGAGATATGCAGATAGAAAAATGCAAGCAGAAAAGAATTTGGATCCTGTGTTCTCTGCATCCCTTCTAATTCAGTATCTATCTGCAACTCACGAAACCAACATCTGGGAAATAGAGTTAACAGCACTGAAAAACAACCAGATGTCACACAGCCCCATTTTTTGTACCCAAGTCAAGCAGGCCCTAAAGATAACAAACAGTTAAACATCTCAAAAGACAAAAATAGTTGAAACAGCCTCATTGGTATCTATCACACTATAACAAAGTGGTGGGGTGAGTGTGGTATGGCCCATGTTTTCATGATCCAGATGGCTCTTATGTGAAGGAATTCTCCTTAGATGTCAACAAAACTAGACTGTGAGTGTCTTTTCAGAGTCACGTATGCGAAGACACACTATCTGACTTATGCAAGAGTTGCTAAGGGAGGAAAGCAAGCATGTTAAGAAAGGCCTTCATGGCTAAGAATTCATTCTTTCACAGTGGCAACATTCAAAGGCCACGAACTCCATTTGCTCTGCAGACACTATTGGAAGATCTCTGTGACACAAAGACAAGCACTGTCCTTTCAGCATCGACTTCGCTTCTGAGAGGTGTCACAGTCGAAATCCCTGACTGTCTATTGGTAGAACACCTAAAGCAAAATGAGTCAAGGTCTTATCCTCCATGCTAGCTGGAAAACTTGGATGATTCATCCACACACACATCATCTTAAAAACAAATAGGAAATGTTGATGTTTTAGTTAATGTGGCATGGAGAATAGCTATCTCTGCATCTAAAGTGGACAGATACATTGTTCATTTTCTTGACTAAAAAGAGGGGGGAAAGGCATGAACTGAGTAGCATTTGTTTTAAATGCTATGTGGCACTCCACTTTGACAGAGTTGGGAATAATAAAAATTGGCTAACAGTAACATAAAAAGTGGGAAAAAAAACGGCACCCAGGTTCAAAATTTGCTGTTTCTGGTTCTTAAGCCATACAAAAATAAAAAATAAAATCTTCCTTTCTCCTCCTGTAAACAAGTGCAAAGTGATTTTTCTAATGAGAATTGTCACATGCTTTGGCTAGTGCAAATTTACTTTTTTTAACTACGTATTTTTTTTTACAATATATCAAATAAAGAAGTCAAAGCCTTTATTTGCATCTGTTGATATTGAGCTACATTTCTGTTCCCCCCATACAGGACTGTGTGATTCACTGCTTTATACCCAAACTACCTTGATAATCTGACACGGAAAGACAAAAAAGGAGATGGAAATATTTCCAGCGAGTTCCTACTGGATGAGTGGGTGGTCAGTAGCTTTTGACACTGTGTCTTCTGCTCTAATTGTTGGTATCTGCATTAAATCTACCTTCCCATTATTAAGCCTTTTAAACATAAGTCATACTTTACTAATTTATGGATTTCTTTAGTAGAGGGACATAAATAATATTTGAATATACCCATCCAAGCAAATATCTCTGCAGACATCCTGTGAATGTTGAAAGAACACTTAAGCCATACATGCATGTACATAAATATATAAAGTGAAGTTTCTTGTTCAAAAATATGTTATTTACAAGCTACTAAAATTCTGGGGAGAAAAAAAAGAACTAAAATGTGTATTCATAGATTCTACTTTTTTTTTTTCTTTCTAGGAAAAGACAGTAACCAACAGTTACACAAGGTTTAAAAGTGAGGAAACTTTTGTCTAATGAAATTAAATAATTTACCTAATGTTATGCATCATAACAAGCCAAAACCAAAATGAAGGCCTCGCATTTGGTAACGAAGCATCCTTTGTGCCATGTGACTAGACCATCTTTCTCACATTTCTGAATGAGTACACTGGCAAACTGGCAACTATTGCCAAGTAAGAATGATTAGACAAATACCGTGTAACAGACCAACGTAGTTGAGGTCAACCTTCCCAGGCTATGACTCTATCTGTGCAAGGGTCATAACTTACTTTACGTAAGTAAATATCTATGATATACTACACAAAAGCATACTGGAGTCAGAAGTTACCTCGATTTCTCTTGGCTGTCCCCCGCACTTTACTGGGGCAGTCACCTTTTTCTTATTTCAATTTGCCTGCGTTCTTACTTATGTTTGCAAAGATGCTAAATGATAACCAGTTGAATTTCATCAAAGTTCTTGGAATGTCCAAGTTCATTTCATGCCAAGATTTATACTAGATCTGTGAGTTTTCTACTATTAATAATAATTTTCATCATTGATATTATTTTAACTGAAAAGTAAAAACATCTAAAATATGCATGTACAATATTCCTCCCCATTGTCCAGCCCTTACATTCTTTCTAGTGGTATGTGTGTCAGGGGTGTTAATATAAATGTCCCATTTAATGCTGATCAACTTGGGTTTTATTCTCAACACTTAGACCTGTTATGCCTCTTTTTATTGACTACTGCACATTGCAAAAAGAAACTTCTCTAGCCAAAGTTAAGAGTAGTCCATGTCCATGGATATAAATAAAAATATTTAGGAGGCAATTTTACAGTGTGCCCATTTAGCAAAATAATAATACATTCTACCCTTCAGTGCATGATCTTCCTAGTCATGGGCTTTTGACCAGGATTGCTTTACCAGATGAAGTTTCCTCCTGTGAAGCTGGCCTCAAATCCAATAAAAAAGTATCTTGTTACAGCCTTGCTGCTATTGCATATGGCCTACATAAAATCAAGCCAACCAACAACCTGGAATAGATAAGTAAATGATCAGAAGGATCCACCCCACACTGAGGAGCTATTGGCAGCAGCTAGTCACTAAGGGATGGAGAACTACTCTATATCAAGGATGTGGTAGGTTCCCCATGCTCTGGTAGATGGCCCCACACCCATGCATATATGGGAAGCACAAACCGGACTCAGTAAATTATCCATTAAAAAAAAAAAAGACAAGAAGTTGAGAGAGGAGCATGTCAAGTTGAAAGCAGGAAATTGGAGGTAGATATGATCATATTTTGTTAAAGGAAGTTTTGAAAACTGATTTAATGGTAATATTAAAGAACACATTATATCATTATTAGCTATAGTCATCATGCCATGTAATAACGTATTTCTCCTACCTAACTGAAATGCTACATCCTTTGAATGAACCTTCTCGTATATTTTTTTTTAAGCCAGACATTGGCATTTCCAGGTGCCATGTAATTTTCTGGTCAGGGCAGGAGGGAAGAGCTTTCTTAGTACAGCCATGCCTCTGCTGCCCTGAGCAGTAATGTTCCCGTTGTTGGGTATTATTTAGAGAAGAAAAAGCAACTAAAGGATGACCAAGGCAAGCCAATTCCAAGCTGCAGGTTATTCTGCCAGATGCCTGAGCCCTGTCTTCACTCAGACACAGAAACCAGAAGCCTTCCTATTGTCTCCTGTTCAGTCTTTGAAGCCACCGTGAAAGACAGACTTTCTCACCATTTAGAACTCAACAATCACATTCCATTTCCAAAGGAGGAAAAAATAAAAGACGCAGGTCCCCATATCCTCTGGGCTTGAAAAATTTTTTGAAATACATATTTTTAGTTCCTCCAAAAAAAAAGTTTAGCTCTCAAAAACACTGTTTATAATAAATCATATGTCTCTGTTTTTAAATTGTAATCAACTATAGTGTGAGAGCAGCTCTTTTATAAAAACTCTGAAATTAAAACAACCACTTAACACTCCAATCTAATGCCTGCAGTAAATCAAATGTCTTTCTTGTTTAGATTTTAGCTGAACAGGTCCATATAAAAAAAGAAGTTTTTAGCACTATTTATAAGAAGAATTGTCTCTCCAAACCCATCCAACAAGCTTTTCATTCTTAAGGTTAAAAACTTCAGCAGGAATTTAAACGGAGTATAGGCATCCTACCAGTAACTTCTTCTGCAGGATGTGATATAGCAAGGCCAAATTTTAATGTACACACAAGCATACAGCAGCTTTTAAAAAGCCGTTGTTCAGAAAAAGTGTCCAATAAATCATCACAGGGCTGGGAAGGCTGGGTAGCATGTGTTAAAACTACATCTCTTGTCGCCAACATACTGTGTGAGTCTGGGTATACCACTTAACCCCTCTGCTTCCCAGGTTCCCTGTATGTGACCTCTGCTACTCGGCGTTATCTTCCCAGGTCAAGTCTCTGGGAATTAATTCATGTGGCAGTGTTCCTTTACATGCCCCCTATAAGCCATGTGCCTCGTGTTCCAGGAAGAGCGTAATCCGGTGGCTGTTTTTCTCTGGACAAAGTAAACCTTCCCCATAACAAGACTCTCCCGTCTTGCCAAAGGCAGCTAAAGAGAAGGCAGCAGCAGCAGAAGAGCCACAGCCAGGGAGGAAAAGTACTGAGTTGTAAATTCAAAGAACCTTGTTTCCAGCCCTGGCTTTGCCACTCCCTGGTTTGCAAAAGACACTTGACCTTCTCTGTCCCTGTTTCCTGGCCTGTAAAAGATGAGTTTGGAATATGATCTACTTGTAAGTAAAACCACATGGTAACCAGAGCGTGAAAAGATGAGCACCAATAGACTACCCGACCGCACGGGGAAATCAGTTGCCGTAAAATTGGTATCTCAGGTGGCAAGAATAAAGCGGTCATAAATGATAACTGTGATAACAACACAGAGATTTGGAATAAAAAGTAAATAAACTCAGATCCATGTCTAATAACATGTGTAAGAGTGAACTCTATATGTAGATTATGAGAAAAAAAAAATATTAGCTCCTCAAGTACCCGAGGAACACGAAGACGACTTTAACCCTTAAAGCTTCGGGAAAGGGAAAGAAAGACTACCACAGGAAGTCTTTGTGACAAAGAAAACGCTGGTGAATTGTTAATGTCTGTTCAGCCTACTAAAGGGCAAAACAATTCAAGTGTCAAGTTAGAACACAAAGGGACAGCTGCTACAAATGTTTTACTTCTGCATTTTGTTTTGTTTTTGGTTGGTTGGTTTGGGTGTTTTGTTTGTTTTGTTATATTTTGTTTAGTTGATTTAAGCTGGCCTCAGTATGTAGTCAAGGATGACCCTGAGCCTTCAATCCTCTTGTCACTACCCCCAAGTGAAGAAATGACAAGTGCACCATGTGCATGCAGTCATTATACAGTGCCAGAGATAGCACACGCTAGACAAACACCGTAACCATCCAGCCACGTCACCTGCATGTGTTTTAAACTTAAAACTTTAGAAAATTTTGTGCAAGAGAATGTTCAAGAGGAGAATTTGTTAATAACATTTTATTGGACTGGATATGAAAGAAAGGGATTGAAAGAGGCTGGTAGTGGGTTTTTGTTGTTGTTGGTGGTGGTGATGGTTTTGGTTTTTAAGTGTAAGCCAGAAGCGGTGGTGCACACCTGAGAAGCAGGAGCTCACCACTGGCCTGGCCTACATATAGAGTTCTGGGCCAGCCCGAGCTGTGCAGTAGGACCCTGTATCTAAAAAGAGGGGAGGAAAAGAAAGAGCGGGGGAGAGGAGGAGGAAGAGATGCAACAGCAGATATAATCTCAGTTCTAAGGAGGCTGAGGCAGGAGAACGCTCAGTGTGAGGCCAACCTGTGAGGTTCGGTGAGATTGTGCTGAAATTTAAAAAGGAATAAATGGGGATCAGTGGGTGAGAAGTGGTGAGGACATAGAGATGAATGGGGATGAGAGGGTGAGAAGTGGGAAGGACACAGAGATGAATGTGGATGAGAGGGTGAGAAGTGGGAAGGACACAGAGATGAATGGGGATCAGTGGGTGAGAAGTGGGAAGGACATAGAGATGAATGGGGATGAGAGGGTGAGAAGTGGGAAGGACATAGAGATGAATGGGGATCAGTGGGTGAGAAGTGGTGAGGACATAGAGATGAATGGGGATGAGAGGGTGAGAAGTGGGAAGGACATAGAGATGAATGGGGATCAGTGGGTGAGAAGTGGTGAGGACATAGAGATGAATGGGGATGAGAGGGTGAGAAGTGGGAAGGACATAGAGATGAATGGGGATGAGAGGGTGAGAAGTGGGAAGGACATAGAGATGAATGGGGATCAGTGGGTGAGAAGTGGGAAGGACATAGAGATGAATGGGGATGAGAGGGTGAGAAGTGGGAAGGACATAGAGATGAATGGGGATCAGTGGGTGAGAAGTGGTGAGGACATAGAGATGAATGGGGATGAGAGGGTGAGAAGTGGGAAGGACATAGAGATGAATGGGGATGAGAGGGTGAGAAGTGGGAAGGACATAGAGATGAATGGGGATGAGAGGGTGAGAAGTGGGAAGGACACAGAGATGAATGGGGATGAGAGGGTGAGAAGTGGGAAGGACATAGAGATGAATGGGGATGAGTGGGTGAGAAGTGGGAAGGACATAGAGATGAATGGGGATGAGTGGGTGAGAAGTGGGAAGGACATAGAGATGAATGGGGATCAGTGGGTGAGAAGTGAGGACACAGAGATGAATGGGGATGAGAGGGTGAGAAGTAGGAAGGACACAGAGATGAATGGGGATGAGAGGGTGAGAAGTGGGAAGGACATAGAGATGAATGGGGATCAGTGGGTGAGAAGTGGGAAGGACATAGAGATGAATGGGGATGAGTGGGTGAGAAGTGGGAAGGACATAGAGATGAATGGGGATCAGTGGGTGAGAAGTGAGGACACAGAGATGAATGGGGATGAGAGGGTGAGAAGTGGGAAGGACACAGAGATGAATGTGGATGAGAGGGTGAGAAGTGGGAAGGACACAGAGATGAATGGGGATCAGTGGGTGAGAAGTGGGAAGGACACAGAGATGAATGGGGATCAGTGGGTGAGAAGTGGGAAGGACATAGAGATGAATGGGGATGAGAGGGTGAGAAGTGGGAAGGACACAGAGATGAATGGGGATCAGTGGGTGAGAAGTGGTGAGGACATAGAGATGAATGGGGATGAGAGGGTGAGAAGTGGGAAGGACACAGAGATGAATGGGGATCAGTGGGTGAGAAGTGGGAAGGACACAGAGATGAATGGGGATGAGAGGGTGAGAAGTGGGAAGGACACAGAGATGAATGGGGATGAGAGGGTGAGAAGCAGGAAGAGGGATTAATCATCACCAGAAAAAGCACAGCCTGTGCTCAGATCTTGTTTTCTAAGCATCATTTCCCACTCAACTAATACTTAGCATGTGTGGTGTCAACCCAAAGTTTTCTACCACTTTCTGCATGTAACCATTTCAAAAAACCCTGATAAGTGTTAGAGATTTTTGTTTAGGGGGATTTGTTTTAAGTGTAAATGACTACATTCCTGAGAATAAAAAAAATTACAGCACGTATGGGATTGGGATCCGAAGTTTCTGACAAGGGTGATATTGCTATTCAATGAAGTAACAGCCAAATGGAATCAGTTTTGCCTTATTGATTGCTGAGGAGGAGGTAACTGGAGACAGAGCTAGGAACCCAAGAAAGGAAACAAAGGAAAACTTTCTCTTCCTTTTAGAAGAAAACAAAAACAAACAAACAGACAAAAACTTTGAAATTGTACCCCTGACTTGAGAGGAAACTGAGGGCAATAGGAATGAGAAACAACTGTCACCAGATAAAAGGTATGGAAAATGAAGTGCCACCCAAATGCCTTGGGAGGGCTGGCGAGGTGACTCGGCCACAGGCTCGGCTCACAACCAAATGCCATCCTTGGGAAGATTTTCTCCTGGAAAGCAGAACTCAAATTGATGAAGAGTCAGACATCCCCAAAGGCTTTGGGATTTGCGTGAATTTCTAGCCACCGTTAATGACCTCAGCAGCCCCCCGGGTTAGTAAAATGAAAGTTCTGTTGGACCCTCGGCTTCCATACGCACTCCAAAGACACCATTTGAGTTACAGCAGGAAACTTTCTGCTGGTTTCTAAAACCAGAGCACTAACTTGCCTCTTAGGTAGAGTTTCTTCCCACATGTGCTATGTAAGGACTTAACAGCGATGCATAACCCCCATCTCCTATTCTGTTGTTGTCTTTTGGTTTGAGGAGAAAAATAAGTAAAATTTTGTAGCTCATGCATACACTTGGGAGGCTGAAGCAGGAGTACTGCTATGAGTTCAAGGCCAGCCTAGGCTACATAGTTCCGGGTCAGCTTGGTATACAGTGTGGGACACTGTCTCAAAGAAATTGGAGGAAAGACTAAAGAGAAAGCAGAAGTTCCAGATGGAATTCATGGAACATTGACACCTCATGAGCCCCTTCTCTTAGCTTCCAGCCACCCTATAAGTTATTCTGCTCTGCCATACCCTCCCCAGTGATGTGGCCTCACATCACTGAAACAGGTTGATTGATGGGAGTGTACAAACAGGAAGAAAAGTTATTGACCCTAAAAATGCAGTGAGTTCTATAAATGATGCCTTTGGTGTTGAATGTGTTCTGGTGACACTTGAAATCAGTTCCAAAGATACCTTGCTTATGTATAAGAAAAAACACTTGGCATCATCCCAGTGCTAGATTTGTCCAGGAATATGGAGCCATAACTTCAGGAAAATGGAGACATCTGTCTGCTCAAAAAGACATGAAGAGGTGTGAATCTGGAAGAAAGAAAGTACTACAGATTATAATAAAAAGGTAAAGATGAACATTGTTTCTTCTCAATTGCCTGTCTCTACAACTTGTTGGGCAGCATTTTAAATGTCCCTCTTCTGCAATCATTCACACTAACTGCAAGAGATATTGCAATAATTAAATTGTTCACATTGAAACCTGGTTATATGATAGAAAGTCATTAATTTCAATAAAATTCAAAGTTAGTGGGAAACTATAAAGTTTAAAAGATGTCCAACAAAAGGATGAATTTTACTAACAACTCATTTTGTGTCCTATAGATTAAAAATAATTTTACAGCTAAACATTATTAAATCTTAAATAGAAATATTAACAAAAATGAAAGATCTGCCACATCTCCTTAGCATAATTCAATAGTATGATTTAATTTCCATCCTCTTTTAACTTTCTTTTATATTTTATTTTTATTAATTATATCCATACATTTAGATCTGGTTTGTTCACTTTAATTTTTCTATACTTTTTGATTCTAAAAGACAATTTGCTTTCTATGTTGCTCTGTATTTTAGTTGTACACAGTAAGGAATTTTATTATGACATCTTAATAAGGTCACATGATATACCTTGGCCATATTCATTCCATTCCATCCATTCTTTCTCCTTCTACTGTTACTTTCCCACACCCCTAATAGCCCTCCCTTTTCCTTCATGCTCTTTGATCACACATATGCAAGGAAATATGCAGTTATTGTCTTTGTGAGCCTACTAGTTCTTGAAACATGATGATCTCCAAGTCCATCTACTTTCCTGCAAATGAATGATTTCACTCATGTTTACAGCTGAATAAAACCATTTTGTAATTTTGAAAGGAAATTTCTTGAGTGAGCCATGCAGTTTATGCCCTAAAAACAAGTAAAGAAATCAAAGACACAGAAAAGATGGGAGAGGACACCAGTAGACTGGCCACTAGAGCCTCCAGGGAACAGAGCAAGAACAGTAAGGATGCAGCTCCCCCATGAGCTGGGGGTTGGGGAGACACCAGTTTCATTAGCATGGAAAGGAAGCTCCAGAAAGTGAAACAGGAGAGAGAATCCAATCTGTTCCAACAAGTGCAGTCCCATTTAGGAGGTGCTCAGCCTCCACGGTGGAGTGAACAACATTTACCAGGGATAAAGACAATGAACAAGCCTCAGAAAATCATCACTCTACTCTTAGCGTCAATAACTTACAGAAATAGAGAGAGAAAGGGTGTGCATGCTAAGAACAAAGGCTTTTTGGCAGACCGAGAGATAAAAATCAAAGATGAAAAATAGGAAAAAGGAAAACAGAGACTGGATAGTATAGACAATCAGAGATTGTCTCTGAACAGAGTTGGAGTCTACCCACCTACAGGCACTGGACAACCTCTCATCTTGGTATTTGACAAGAGCAAATGCCAAAAAAAAAAAAAAAAAAAAAAAAAAGCCACTTTAAACAGGCCATTTTAAGTAGGTAGTTACACAGCTCTAGAGATGTCTCTCACCTACTCTGGAGACAGAGAAAGTGTCACTTTTCTGAAAGCAGGCTTGCAAAAGGCTTTATTGAAAGGGGGAAACTACAGGGTTCTGTGCAGTGGGAATCTTGTCAGAGTCACATAGTAGAGAGAGAAGATCACCAGCTTCCCCAGAAGATACCCAAGTAGCAGTAAGTGTGTGAAGGTGCCAGAGTCTGAGGTAACCCAGAGAAAGCTAGTCAACACCCTTCTTCAGTCCCTAAACACTGACAGACTTCATCTAGTTGCAATACACACTACCCAATCCTCTGACTGCAGAGCAAACAACACAATAATTACAAGAGGCTTCATCAGTAGACAGAAACCCAAAGAACAAGAAAGGGGAACACAAGATATAGAAACAGATTCTGCCCCTGGACTAAGAAAATTACGGCACACAGAAGCAGACTGGACCTTTGCTCAGGCAAGAGACTGCACAAAGACAGTCCACACTTACCAGGTGAGCAGCCGTGTGCATGGACACATAATCTGTTCAATATCCAAGCTGAGTTTTGCAGGCATTTTCTCCTATACTGTTCTCCACTCACTGACTTTTGTTATAGTCTCTCCAAAAACAGTTTGAGCTAGAGATGGTAGTCCCTCTGCCACAGCTTTCTGGATGCTGGGATTGTTTTGGCTTGTGTGGATGTGGTTGTTATCATCATCATCATCATCATTATTATTATTAAATTCTCTTTTTGGTCAACCTTCAGCTGGAGTTGACTTATTTTCTCCCGTCTTCTTTGTACCCCTCCCTTCATCCACTTATTTTTCCCTCATCTATCTTTATTTCTATTCTAACATTTATTTCTAGTCTTAATCTGCTTATTTTACTTGCATTTCTACCCTTAGTGACTAATACCTTACCATACATTCTAATGGTATTGTTCCTTTATTCCTCACAAATTCTGTTTGAGGAGGCAATTTTTTGTTTTCAGTTGTCTTTTTACTGTATTTCCACAGTGGGCCTATCTATCAGTTGTGGTTACTTACCAAATCAGTAATCTACTCTCAGAGTGGAGCTGAAGATCATACCTTACACCCTAAACACATGGCAGCTTCACTACTGAGCCACAGTCAGTCTAGTGGGAAAGGATGTCATAACCCTCTTACAGTGTAGTCCCTCTTAAACACTGCAAACATTTCAACAGAAGCAATATCAACAATAAAAAGGAGACCACCAACCTAATCCCCAATGTATAAGTCCCATGGCAGAAATATGTTAAAAATCAAAGCAACATGACTTCTCCAAAGATTGATAGTGCAAAAATCCTGTGTTTCAATCAGAGTGAATTAGACAAAATTCCAGACAAACAGTTCAAAGAGAATGTTCGATGACATGAACATTGTATGCGCTTCCTGGCAACACGTACACCTTTTTCTAACACACTATGTTTTAGGTGACAAAGTCTTCCTACATATGAGAAATTTAAAGTAATTTTATTGTACTCTACTTAATCACAAGTGTTTAAAAGCAGAATCCAACAGCAAGGAAAGCTACCGAAAATATACAAACTCATAGAGATGACAGAGTCGTCACAGAAGCTAGGATGGACATGTTTTTAATTCACTGAGTTAAATAAAGATGAGCACAGAAGATACTAGAGACTGTGGGTAAAATAAAAGGAGTTTTAAGAAGAAAGTTTAGAAACCATAAATACTGGCATTAAAATACCAGAGAAATTTCCAACTTAAAAAAAAATCAAGGCTGAACCTCAAGTCTTAAAAAAATCAGTAAAAAAAAAAATGATAAAGATCAGGGCAGAAGTTAATGAAATGGAAATGAAAAGAATGATATGAAGAAATGTTAGTTCTTTAAACAGTGATAAAGATGAACAAATTCTCTCCCAAACCAATTTACCAAACCAAGCAAAGGAAAGAGAAAGAAAACCCAAATTAACAAAATTAGAGACAAAAAGACATTACTGCAGATATCTGTAAAATTCTGACTATCATTAAGCTTGAAAATCTATACTCCCAGCAAATTAAAAAACAAGTCAAATTATTTCTTGTTTGTAAATATATGATCTTGATGTTAAGACTACCAGAGACCAAGACCTAACAAACACTCTTAACAAAGTAGCAGGATAGAAAATAATGCAAACATCATTGATTTCCTACATAAAAATAATAAACATGCTGAGAAAGAAATCAAAAAAAACAATCCTACTCATAGCAACAAAAACAAACACCTTGAAATAAACCTACCCAAAGAAATAACTCTATAATGAAAAGTCCAAAAACTAGAGAAAGAAATTGAATACACCAGAAAACAAAAAAAAAAAACTTCCGCTCTCATGAATTAGCAGAATTAGCAGAATATAGTGTAAATGGTTACATTACCAAAAGCAATCCATACAATTCAATCTCTATCAAAATCCTGATCACATTATTCACAGAGATAGAAAAGAAGTCCTAAAATTCATATGGAAGCACAAAAGACTGTCATAGTTTGCTTTCCAGGGCTGTGATAAATATGACAACCCAAAGTAACTTGGGGAAAAGGGGGTTTATTTGGCTCACACTTCCACTACTCAGATCATCTTTGAGGACAGTCAAATAGGAACCCTGGAGGCAGGAACTGGCGTAGAAACGATGAATAAGTGTTCTTCGTGGCTTACTCAGCCTGTTTTCTTATACACCGTGCCCAGAAGTGGCACAGCCCATCCAGGCCTAGACCCTCCCACATCAGTCATTAATCAAGAAAATGCCTCACAGACATGCTCATAGGCCAATCTGATGAAGCAATTCCTCAACTGAGTTTCCCTGATGACTTGAGTCCGTGTCAGTTTGACAAAACCTAACCAGCAAAAACTCAACACAGCAAAAACAATCCTAAGCAAAATTAGAATCATGTTATGCTACAGAACCATGGTAACAAAACCAGCATGGTATTGGCACAAAAATAAACAAGTTGATGAGCATGGTAGCTACTTTATTTTAGACAAAGATTTCAAAAGCACGCATTGAAGAAACGATGGCCTCTTAAACGAACAGTGCTGACAAAATTGAATATCAAGAAGTTTAAACTGGACCTCTATATTCCTCTATATTCCTACATGATTAATTCAAAACAGATCAAAGACCTTAACACAAGACTTGAAACTGAAGGTGTTAGGGGCACAGACTAACTTTCCCACTTGCCCTCCATCCCCCCTCCTTTCCTCCCTCCCTATTCCCTCCCTCTCTTCTCTCTCTCTCTCTCTCTCTCTCTCTCTCTCTCTCTCTCTCTCTCTCTCTCTCTCTCTCTCTCTCTCTCTCCTAAATCCAGATGCCAGTTAGAAGACATCATGGAATTTGCCCATTAATCTTTCCATTTATTGATGAAATGATAAACTTAGAAAAATATTTTCCATTTCTAGCAAAAAAAACAAAAAACAAAAAACAAAATCTAACTGATCATTTCAAACCACACACAGTTAAAGATACTTGAAGACAAAGACAATGTTTACTAGAAATCTATATTCCTTTTGACAAACAAGTCTACCACTTTGCAAAATTGGAGGGTTTTGGAGTTGAAAGATGGTACTCTAGCCACCCATGTAGAAACACACTTACCAAGTTCCCATTGTTCTTGCATTATAAAGTGTAGCTTTCACAAGAAAAAAAAAATGTTGATCCTCATATGGAATAGAAATACATAACCATCACATATATCATCCTTCCAGATACAGTAAGAAGGCTTTAAAATCTAGCTACATTCTTCCGTGGCTTTCTTCATTCCAATCTTAACATCAAAGGTGAAATTCCTCAATGTGTGAGACTCAGGTTTTTCCATCAGGTTTAGCAATACCCCTACACAACATCTCTAAATCATTTCTGACTTAAGGTTCACCATTGGTCATTCTCTGTGTGAACAGTAAGATGCGTGGTGTGTTTGCAGATGGTCCAATATTCTAATGGAAGACATAGTGCTAAGCCTCTCATCCTGTCTGCCTCTGGTTTGTGTCAAGCTGACAGTGTATGGGTCAGTTCACTCATCCTCAATACATTGTTTAAATATACAGTAAAAGCAATATTCATGGAGTAGTATAAATATCAAACCCCAAATCAGAACCGTTTTATTTAAATACGCCCATCGCCTACAAAACTCATGGAGATTTCAATGTTTCTATGACTGAAGATCTAAACAGAAAAAAAGAAATGTTGAGGTGAATTATAGGAAAGCAGAGTATTAAAAAAAAAATAGTTTGTCTCAGCCGTTAAAGGCTAGGCTCACAACCAAAAATATATAATATATAATATTATATATATATATATGTATATGTATATATTATATATATATATATATAATTTTGGCTCCTTTTTTGAAGCTACTTTTCAAGCACATTGCTTTGCAACATTGTGGGTAAGCACTAGTGAGCATGTGGATCATCCTAAGAGATACAGATCTGCTCTCTGAAATTCTATTTATAAAACCCTTTGTCCACATTGAGGAAGTCATAGTGGCTACAAGAGAGGTTGATGACATGAGCACACACACTATGGCATTCATCGTTAAGGAAAGAAGAGTAAGAATTAAGCCTCCCCAGGTAGAATAAAATCACTGAGATTATTATTAAATTGTTATGCTAATTTCCCATAGGTGAATAAAATAGCATATGACCAGAAATAACACATAGTACTAGCAACTGTTTTGATGACTGAGGACCCAGTTGCTTTGACGCCCCTGCAATCTGAATTCACAGACATCCTTACAATAAACAGCTCACACTGGATCTAGGAAAGACTGAGAGAGAGAGAGAGAGAGAGAGAGAGAGAGAGAGAGAGAGAGAGAGGGGAGGGAGGGAGGGAGGGAGGGAGGGAGGGAGGGAGGGAGGGAGGGAGGGAGGGAGGGAGGGAGAGAGAGAGAGAGAGAGAGAGAGAGAGAGAGAGAGAGAAATTCATCTACATTCCAAAGTAATTGCTAAATAAATGTGTGAGTTCACTCAGAAATGAGAGCATAGCACTTGGGATTCCCAAGACTCTTCTATTGGGTTATCAGTCTATTATTATCAAAAATAACTTCTTAAATCCAGAAAGAACAAAGTATTTTCCTACAACATGAAACTTCCTAAACCCACCACTGGTGGTTCTGTTAGAAAGATTTGGGTAGACCACTTTTTTATTATTATGCAGAAAGTAGGTTTAACTCAGAAACACAAGAAAATTCAAGACAATTGTATATTTGGTATTTCACCTCATTTCAGCATTAGTACTAAATACACTACTCCTCTCTTAGGACAATTCCAATGAAAATGCTAAAATCTATACAATAAATGAGTTGAGCTGAAGAAGGCACATTTAAATATTTTCCCTTCAGAAAGAAATGCAGAGATAGCATAACTCGTACTTCCATGAAGAGCTTGCTGACATGAAAGAGGGTAACAGACAGTCAATGGCACAGGGTAACTCTGAGTCATACCCCAGAACCTCAGCTGAGAGCTTCAAAGGCTACAAGAATTACCAGTTAAATAACATTTAAATCCATTGATATAAAAGGAATGTTAAGTATTTTTGAAATGCAGTAGCCTGTAAAATAATGAAATTCAGTGAAGACTTTTACTGAGGACATAAAAAGAGGAGGAGGAGGAGGAAGAGGAGGGGGAGAAGGAGGAGGAGGAGGAGGAGGAGGAGGAGGAGGAGGAGGAGGAAGAAGAAGAAGAAGAAGAAGAAGAAGAAGAAGAAGAAGAAGAAGAAGAAGAAGAAGAAAAGAAGCCTCACCCCCCCCCATACGATTCAACACTAAAACTTATACAAACTAAATTTTTGCCACGTAGGCTCCCTTCTCTCTCTTTCATTACCATCAGTCTCTAGGCAACATATTGCCATGTGTGAGCCAAAGCTCCAGCTCCTTGACTAGCTTCAGTCCTTTCCAACTTACTATGACATCTTCAGTCCTTTTTACAGGAAATGAACAAGAGCTTCTTATCCATCCCCACAGCCAACAACACACAGTCGGAAGGTCCTTGTCAGTAGTACAACAGGCCCTCACCTGACCAGTTGTGTGGCTGAGGCACAGCTCTTGGTATTTGGCAAAGGAACAAAGAAGAGTAGCTTCTCCATTTCTGTTTCAGTTTTCATCTATTCTCTGTCTGGTGCTTAAATCATTTTTGCCATTTCTCTTATTGAATCTAAAGTGTTTAAAATATTTAATAAAGCAGACCACACTGACATTTCTATCATTTGCTGGAATTTGCTAAAAGTTGGTGTATTGTTTCCATAACTCTGCAATCCATTTCCCCACTCTGGCAAGAGCCTGCTCTCAGTCTTAGAAGATGAACTAACTGTAGCATTGCAGAAGGATGAAGGATTGCCCGACAGACAGCTCCTAAATACCATCAACCTGTAAGCTTCTGAAAAACCAGGATAAAAAAAAAAAAGGAGGGTTACATTTTGCTCCTTATACAAACTACTTCCAATATAATTTCTTTGCACTCACTGGCAATTCCAGAAGCAAATGGACTATTTTTTCTTTCATGAGAATTTTCAAAGCCAAAGGATAATAATTTCAAAGACAGGCAGAATGATGAAACAGCGGTGCCATTACCCTTGCAATGAGGGGGGAATCAGCATGTTCCAACTGAGTGGTCCAGTTATTACTAATGAATACTTATTTTCGTTGCTACAAAAAGGAATTAAAGCAGCTTCAAAAGAAGTTAATAATTTGGTAATATACAATAGCTTAAAACACATAAAGGAAGGAATCTGATAAATCAAAGGGAAAAGAAATGAGAGGTAGATAGGATTCAGTAAATAATACTCGTTCATAGGAAGTCCTCTTCCTTGTTGAAAGTGTGTCACTGGTTATTGTTTTCATTATTAACTAAATGTAGCTAATAAATTCACAAGTCTCAGAACCACCTGTTGTAAAATGGGAACACAGGAGTGGAGAGACTGAGGACTGATTTTGTGATGAAGATGTAGAACTTAGTTTATGTTAGAGATAAACAAGCATGCATATGCTATCACTGAGATGCTCTGTCACAGTTCAAGTTCCCGAAGTCCTAAACATAACAACTAACCTGAAAAAAAAAACCCTATTGGGGGCCTGTACTCATCTGTTAAAGATCATGCCTTGAAGACTCGGCCACATGTAAGTGTTTCTGACTTGCACCATGATGTTGATTTCACGGCATGTCATACATGGATACTGCCAAGCAACATTTGTAATCTGGATCTACCCCTCTCCTTTCTCTAACAGTTTCTCACACACCTAAGGACCAAATCCCATCAGTGACCCAGGGGATAAGGATATTATCCCATTTTATTCATGATCTGTCAATATATTCCTCCATAGTTTTGGATGAGTTGCTTATTCACACACACACACACACACACACACACACACACACACACACACACACACGTTCTAGTCAACAGTCCTGCATGTGGTGTGTACTGACACAGAAGGGGGCTTCCCAAGAGCAACCTGTATTTTCTGTTGCTATTCTTCTTTTTAAATTCATGAAACTGAATACTTTATATAGAAAAAGAAAACTCAGTCTGGGAGCCTGAAAGGTAAGACTTGAGGTCAGTGTCTGGTGAGGACCTCCTTGGCTGTGTCACACTACTGTGATGACATCACAGTGGAACATTTGTGATAAGCATAGATTAGGCAGGGAGTGAGTAACTCAGGGGTCTAGCACATTCCCATATGTATTCTCATGGGAACTAGTTAGGACCACATAAAAACTACCCTAATTCTTTCTGAGGGCTGAATCTCCATTTTACCATAGGCTAAGTCCCACCCCATCCCCCAGAAAGATTCTACCATCTCTCAACATTACCACAGTGGGACCAAGATTCTAGCAGCAGAACCATTGGGAGGCACAATTAAACAACAGCACCCACTTTAGTTTTTTCCATGAATGGCAGAGTTGAGAATTTCCCTGGCTCACTGCTGTTTCCTCTACTGCCAAACTCATTATGTAGAGAGAGAGAAAAAAATGGGCATAAAGAGAAGTTCAACTAAATTGAAATGTCTCTTGAGGTTTTTTTTTTTTTAATGTTACTCTATCCTTCAATGACAACAACACAGAAAAAGAATTATGGGCCTTTCTACACTGGCCAAAGTGCTGGCAACGTTTTAGGTTAATGTTAAATTTTTCATCATAGGACGTAGATGGTTTGTGTTGGCTCACTCCTGTGGTCAGATGTGCTCATGCTGCAGTGAATGTCAACACACACCCACCGGGGCCCTTCAGAGCAGAGGGATTCAGTTTGCTGTGAGGGACTGAGATTTCTAAAACTCTTTCAAGGTAGAACCCAGTGCAAAGTTGGAAGATATTGAACAAAAATGTGGTGTTCTTGCTATGAGTCAAACTCCATGACTATCAAGGGGTTAAGATATATTGAGAGCCTCTTGTATCATTTCTACAGACCCTTTTGGTGTAGCAAGGGCCAGAATGAAAACTTGCCTGTAGATGCTCTTGTTTTCATGAAAACTCAGTCACCTGTCCTTTGTGTCCACAGAAATGACCACCATCATCCCTGCCAAAGCAATCATAGCAACAGTATTTCTTTCGCACGGCCTGCTATGTACCTGGTATGGTCCTATGTTACAGCATGTTGTTCCCAGCCGGCCTCCCGGACCTGCTGCCATGGTCCTGCAACCACGTGTGCCCCAAATAACACTCAGAGACTCTGTATTTGATACAATCCTGTTGGCCAATTACCATTACTGTTTATGGGCTAGCTCTGTCTTAATTATTAACCCATTTCTACTTATCTAAGTATTTCCACGTGGTCGTCTTATCGGGGAGCCGCGCGGCAGGCATCCTGCTCCTTCCCCGGGCTACATCTTGACTCCAACTACTTCCTCTCTCCTCCTCCTGGTCTCCTAGCCCCGCCTATCTTGTTTCCTATTGGCCACAGAGCTTTATTAACCAGTATGAGAAACATATATACAGAATAACATCTCCCATCATCTCCTCTTTTCTGTCTAAAGTAAAAGAAAGGGTTTAACCTTAACATAGAAAAATATAACATACAACAGTTATCAAATAAGAATCACAGTAAACAATATTTAGTCCATTAACATTAAGACTTAAAGAAAATATCATCTATCCTATCTTTGTGAGTTTAAAGTCCTATATGTAATTTATCTTTAATCCTAACTAAGGAAAACTATAACTATAACTACCTGTCTTCAACTCCTTCAAAGACCACAGAAGGATAATATATAAACTCTAGAAATGACAGAGACAACTCATTGCCTGGTCACTCACCCGAAGTTCTTCTGTAATGTTCCATCTTCAGCCCATAGGCCATAGTGTGTGTCCAGACTCCTCAACAAAGTAGAAAACTTTTCTCTGTGTCCTGTAGACTGTCTGGCTGTCTGGCAGCCTCTTCCATGAAGCAGGAATCCTGTAGCAATGTCCATCTTGCATCAGTAGTCACCTTTTTTGTGGGTCCTGCATGTCCAGTTTCTACAACATAAAGTCAAACAGTCTAGACAAGAGAAGTACCTTGCTCAAATGGCTAGTCTTGCCATATTAGAAGCAAACTTCATAATGTGTTTCTTCGATGTCCATCTTCCTTTCTTCTGTAGGTGGTGTTACCAGGAGCAGTTGTGCCTCACTGTCAAGAAAAACCCTAAACCATTTTAAATGCCATATTCTATAGGTCTTTGAAAGATTTGAAGAATGCCTATCCATCTCAAATACATTTCTATATATCTAGAAAACCTAACTAACTTAACTCCAAGTATTGACTATCATAGGTAACTCTTTAATTGTACTAAATTATACATTACATTTTCAATGAGCTATATAAACACAATACCTAAACAAGAGGAGAAATATAAATATCACAAAATTGACCTTAAATTGTATCAATAAAAGAATATCCATTTCAAAGCAAAGTATTCATATCTATACCATAATTCCCTTTTTACCTTTAAAAAGATCAGTCCCAGATGTCTTATTCTATTGGGTCCTCATAACAATAGGCTTATGATACTGAAATTATCACCCATATTTCACAGTACAGGCAAGCAAAGGGCAGAGAAGTGGAGTTCTTATCCACAATCACCCAATAAGCAAGCAGTTGGGTTTGCAAGAGTCCGTGTAAACCTGCTGAAAATGTCTAGCAGGCCCTCCGAGAACTAAATCGCATGAATTGTGAATTACCTGAAACTTGGGAAATGGTTGTTTTGGGTTTTTTGTTTTGTTTTGTTTTTGACACTATTTATTCACCAGCCACCAATTACCTGGAAGCACTGTCGATTGAACATACAAAGTGGCATTAGTAGGCACAAGACCTGACTCCAGTGGAGATTATCCAAACAGGCTAACACTGTGTTTGTGACTCTGTCAAACACTGCTACTTGTTATCATCCCAAGAGAGATAATGGTCAGCTAAGTGGCAGTAACTTTCTGATCATCCTAGCTACACGGTATTCACATGGCACAGTCATTCATAATTCACTCGAATACTCAGACAGGCTCAGACTCCCTAAAAGCACCGTATGTGTTTCAAAGACTTCCACAAAACTCTGTCCAGCTGAGGCTGCAAGGTGCCCCCAACTAATCCACAGCTTGTGGGATCATGGGGAGCTAGTTTGGGAGGTCAAAGCTTACACACAAAGGAAAACAAAACGTGTGCAGATATAACTGACTCCCTCCTCCAGGGGCGTGGCTAGAAACTCATGTAAATATACAAACACACTGAGTTGTGTTGTGAAAGGAGCTGTTTGTTTTAACTAACGCAAGTTGGTATGGTGTGAGATTTTTCTTGGCAAATAAGCAGAACACAACGGAAAAGTTTGTAAACAATAGAGATCTTTGGCGGTTTTTTTAAAACTGAATGACCAGACTTTCCGAAAAGGAGAGAGAGAGAGAGAGAGAGAGAGAGAGAGAGAGAGAGAGAGAGAGAGAGAGAGAGAGAGAGAGAGAAATCTTCTTCCCCCATCTCCCATGAGATGCTTTTCACTTATAATCACTTGAAAAGTCAAAGCAGATGAAGAAATATGGCCCAGTGATCAACAAGGCTCATTTAAAGTGCCATTTGGTCAGCAGTCAGCTAACATGCCAAATACTCAATGTGAGCAAGTATGTAGGCCAAGCCTGGCTAGCCAGAATGGCCAGTCTCGCAGTGGTAGACGCACATAAGAGTTCAGAAGGTGAAGAAACCACTCCTCTTCCCAGAATTCCTCCAACAGAGGTTCACATGCAAGCACTGCTTTAACTACCAAATGCTACGTTACAGCCTCATGGTCGTACTTAAGCTTATAGGTTTCTAGGAAAGCTATTAGCTAAAGGTCAAAGCCGTAAAGAAATGTTTCTCAGACGTAAGGTATATGGTATTGGCTTAAAAAATCTGAACCTGGGGCTACAGGGAGGGCTGGGTGGTTAAAGCAGGCATTGCTCTTGCAGAGGATACAAATTCTATCCCCAGCTGCCTCTAACTCCAGCTCCAGGGCACCCAACACCCCTTCCTAGCTCTGAGAGCATAGCACTCACGTTTACATACTCTAGACAGAGATACACATGCATATACACAAGCATGTTTTTTAATTTTTAAAAAGCTAAACCTAACCACTCCAGATCGAATGGATTAAGTCTGTCTTTAACAAGTTATACATCTCTTTCTCTGCTTGATCATCCAACACAGCTGAAAATACACTCAGACATCGTTGGTATCCTCAGAAGTAATTAATATGCTCACACATCCATAAAAGATTATAAATTCAATCTTTTCTTAGATTGCTTTACATTGAAGACATTTTTTTTGTTTGTGTGTGTTTGTGTGTGTATATGCTCTTGCTGATGTTGGTGTACATGTACGTATGTTTATACACATGGAAAAGTGTGGTGGTCAGACGTCAACCTCAGGTGTCATTTCCCAGGAGACACACACCTCGTTTTTTGAGACAGGCTCTCTCACTGGGAGCAAGAGTTCACTGGTTAGGCTAGGCTGGCTGTCCATCGAGCCCAAGGGTTCCTCCTACGGCCTCCTGCCCGGCACTGGGTTTAGGAAATCCAGCTGTTTACATGGATGCTGGCAATTTAGCTCAAGCCTTGAAGAATAAGCACTATGATGACTGAACTGTGTTCTAGTTTTAACAAAGACTCCTATGCACTTTCACCTTGCAAAACTATATAAAACTACATGTAGAAGATTCAGGCTGAGTTTTGGTGTCCAACTCCAGTTTCTTCTCCCTACGGAGCTAAAACAATATTGTGCCTAAGAGGCTGTCCCTTCTGCCATGAGAGAAACCCCCTTGCTGGAATGTTAACCGCCCCAGGGACTGGGCTGTGTGTGACCTGAAGAATCTTGGGCGGGTGAACCTACCCAGCTCATGGGCTGCAGAGCTAAATGTGGCCAGCAGAGGGCTCACCTGTGCAAGTAAGAAAAACTAAAGTCACACAACCTGTCCAGCATGGACCCAACATCGGCATAAACAAGATACGCAAGAGTTCAAACGTTCAACAACAGCCCTCCATGAGTATAACTGGCATTCTCCAACTTACAAGGACAGAGAAAAAAATTCACTCCAGTATTTAAAGCTTCTTTTTTTTTTTTTCCAGTTTTTTATATTAGCCAAAAGAGAGAAAGCAGATCACTATATATAAATAAAAGGAACAATGCACTGAGTAATGCGGGTAATAAGATTGTGGGATACAATACAGGCTAATTGAGGTTTATTTGGGGAGAATTCACTTACACAAGAAACTGACGACCGCAGCCGGATCCGCTCTAAGGATGTCCTCATATCCTCTCTGTCTCCGACCAGGAAATAAGTCAGTGCATCCGGGTCAGGACCCAGACCTAGACTCCACCGGCCACGCCCACACCTGTCCCCACGCCCCAATGGGTGTGGTCAGTACAACAGGCGTGGGCAGGGTGGATATCTCACAACAACTGAGATGATTTAAAAATTGCAAGCATACACACACCAAATATTGGCACACTGATCATAGAACAAAGATACATGGACATAAATGTCAGCTAGGTCCTGATGCAACAATAGCGGATGATTTCAATATCCAACTCCCATCTCTATCCAGGCCTTCAAGTAGAAAAATCCCAAAACTAAAAAGGCCAAACACTATGTACACATACATATATGTATATGTCCATGTGTACATATATATTTCAGTGAAGGTCAGAAAACCAGAAAGAGGATCCTGAAGAAGGAAAATGACGTAACAGGGATATAAGAGAAGGAAGCACAATGTATATGACAAGAAAATCAGTCAGGATGGCCAAGAGGGAAGCAGGTCAGAGGGGAGCAGAAGGCACAAGAGAAGGAAATGAAGGACATGCACCTATGCCAAAATACAATGGCTCATCCATATACAAATGCCATGATGCAACTCTTTAACGGGTGAGCTCGGTTTAAAGATATAAAGGTCTCTTCGGGTTTTGTGCAAATAATCACACTGCTGAGAGTAAGACGCTGTCTCACGCAGTGCCCCTGACTCTCGGCCGTTACATCTCCTGCCCAGCCGTTCACACTGTCCTCTGAACCTTGGGTGCAGGGGTTGGGTGGTATAGATGGCTCACTGGGGCTGGCCACTCCATCATCACTTACTCTTTGCACTTTGAGCAGCTGTGGGTCTCTGTAAGAGCCTCCATAACAAAAGAAGAGACGCTTCGTTTAATGAGGAGAAGAGCTGCGCCTATCTGTGTATAAGGATAAGTACTGAGGAGGCCATTGATGGGAAGCTATATCACATTAGTTACATAGTGTGTTCTCTTCCAGGGAGGTCCTGTGACATCTCCAGTCATGGGCTCTGGGCTCGGCTTATGGTGCCAGACATGAGCTCCCTTGAATTGAATGGGCTTTTGGTCCAATTAGACAACTGTCAGTTTCTTTGTGATACCACCCAGGCTATGTTGCAAGTCCCGTTCTTATGGTTCTCGGACTTCACAACCGGGAAGGACCGTTGATAAGTGTTCTTAGCAGCTTAAATAGTGAGCTTCTATACTCCATACTATTTATCCCTCTTCTCTCTCTCTCTCTCTCTTTCTTTCCCTCTCTCTCTCCCTGTCTCTCTCTTTCTGTGTGTGTGTGTGTGTGTGTGCGTGTGTGTGTGTCTGTCTGTCTCTGGGTCTCTGTCTCTGTCTACCTCTTTCTCTCTCTCTCTCTTTCTGTGTGTGTGTGTGTCTGTCTGTCTGTCTCTAGGTCTCTGTCTCTGTGTCTCTGGGTCTCTGTCTATCTCTGTCTCACTGTCTCTCTGTCTCTCTGTCTCTGTCTCTCTGTCTCTGTGTGTGTGTCTCTATGACTCTGTCTCTCTCTGTGTCTCTGTGTGTGTCTCTGTCTCTGTGACTCTGTCTCTGTCTCTCTGTCTCTCTGTCTCTGTCTCTCTCTGTCTGTCTCTCTGTCTCTGTGTCTGTGTGTGTGTCTGTCTGTCTCTGTGTCTCTGTCTCTCTCTGTGTCTCTGTCTCTGTCTCTCTGTCTCTGTGTGTGTCTGTCTGTCTCTGTGTCCCTGTCTCTGTATCTCTGTCTCTCTGTCTCTCTGTCTCTGTGTGTGTCTCTGTCTCTGTGACTCTGCCTGACTCTGTCTCTGTCTCTCTCTGTCTCTGTCTCTCTGTCTCTCTGTGTCTCTGTCTCTCTCTGTGTCTCTGTCTCTGTCTCTCTGTCTCTGTGTGTGTCCGTCTGTCTCTGTGTCTCTGTCTCTCTCTGTGTCTCTGGGTCTCTGTCTCTGTGACTCTGTCTCTGTCTCTCTCTCTCTCTCTCCTATCTTCCCTTCTCCTCTCCAGTTAACCCCCTCTCTTTTTCCTCTTTACCTTTCATTGCACCTGTACCTGGCTATCCCCCTCTCCAGAGGCCCCTCCACTCCTCCCTCGATGGTCGCTTCCTATTTTACTGGCTTCTACAGTTACTCTAACTTACCTATTCAAAGGTAGATATTTATCACTGATATGCAAATAAGTGAGACCATATTATGTTTACTTTTCTGGGTCAAGGTCATTTTACTCAGTATAATGTCTTCCAGCTACGTTAATTTACCTGCAAATTTCATGATTTATTTCCTTTATGATATGTCAACATGGCTGGAGGAAATTTTCACAAAGTGCCAGGAGTCAATGGCTGTTGAGGAAAAGAGAACCAGTTTTTCAGGGACAAGCCCCCAATCCAGAATGTTTACTTCTGAACACACACAAGTAAAAGCAAACCCAATTGGATTGAGGAGATTATATGTATGTGCATATATAAAAACAACCATAATAGAAGAAGAGGTCATGAGTTTGAAAAAGGAGGCTGAGGAGACAAGAGAGCAATGTTAGGATAGAGAGGGGGTGTGGAAATGTTGCAAATACAGAGTAGTCACATGTAAAAGTCCCAGATAAATTGTAAAAAGAAAGGAAATTAATAATAGTATAATATTAACAATAATATTAAAGTATTTGCCTATCCCACCCCCCCCAAAAAAAAAAAGAAACCAAAGATAGTGGTGCACGCCTTTAATCCCAGCACTCAGGAGACAGAGGCAGATGGATGTCTATGAGTTCAAGGCCAATAGTGAGTTCCAGGCTAGCCAAGGCTACATAGTAAAACCCTGTCTTAAAAAATGAATAAAATTATTGGCAGAGGTTTCTGTCCTGCCCAGTCCTGCAGCCGTTCAGTCCCAAGTAAGCACACAGAGACGTATATTAATTATAAGCTGTTTGGCTTATAATTGCCCAGTCTTATTACTAACAAACCTTTATAACTTAAATTAACCCACAATTCTTATCTCTGTTCAGCCACATGGCTTACCTTTTCTCAGTAAGGCATTCTCACCTTGCTTCTCCTGCATCCAGCTGGCAAGCTTTATCAAGTCCTTCTTACACTTTATCCAAATCCCTGCCTAAGTTGCGTGTCTTCAGATTTCTATATTAAAAGTCACCCCTGGGGCTGACTGTGCTCACAGAGGACTCGGGTCCCATTCCCAGCACACATGTTAAGTGGCTCACACATGTAACTCCAGCTTCAGAGTGTTCAGACACCTCTCCCCCAACCCTAGACCCACACGTGTAATTAAAAATAAATCCTAGTTTTAAAAGTTATCCCTTGTTTTAGTCCATTTGTCTTTGAGTCACTGACACAATTTAAAAAAAAAAAAATATGATGTTACCACTCGTTTTCTTTTACTAGAATGTAAGGGTCATGCTTTGTCCTGAGTATTACCACCAGCCACCCCCTTGCACTCTGCATTGTATGACTAGATGCTATGTAGGCATATGTTGAATAAATGAATGAACAGAACAAATTTAAAAACACACACAGCACATGTAGATTTGGAGGGGGTCTTTCAAGAGAATTCTGCTTGGAGGCATTTTTTGACTGGATTGGCTCAAGCACACACTTCATTTTGTATTAGTCCTTTATGCTACCAAATGCTTTCCACAAGCAGAGACAGTTTGATTATTTTTTTTAATAGAAGCAGATAATTGCATAATGGCCCTAGGGATTCTTTACAATACTTGTACTATTTCACAGAGTTTCCATTTAATTTCACTATTTGTGGTCTTCCTGGCCATGAATGCATAGCTCTTAGAGACCAGTGACGACGCTGAGAAAAACATCTATGTGGTATTCATGTCACTGTTTGCTGTAGTGTCAAAGGGAATCTTGGAAAAATGGATGTCAACTCGTGTAAATTGCTTCTTATTTTCCTAAGTCCAAAATACCTGAAAAGACATCCAGGCTCATTATCTCCTGTTCATACATACTTATAATCTGCATACAGATTTCAGTTTCAGTCAGTAGAGGTAGTTAATTCGTTTGCAATAATTGTTCCACAAAGTGGAAAAGGGCTGCAGTCTCCATAGAGCAGAATATTAGCAAAGATATCAGCATTTAACTGTTATATCCTATATGCTAGCTTATTTTAATTTTACTATATTTTCTGGTCTGGGAAGTTTCTCAATTTCATTAAATGAAATGGTTGCCTCCACCTCAAGCTCTGTGGGATCCCACTCCTTCTTTATCTTATTCAAAATCAAAGAAACTTTGTAGAAGATAAAAGTACCTAGTTTCACCAGATGATGGGGAGACCTGTAATTTGCATGAGGACAGTAGGACTGCTCAATCCCTAAGACAGTGTGACAAGTGTAGTGAAACTTGGGTCTTTGTTACAGCATGTTGTTCCCTCCGGCCTCCAGGTCCTGCCGCCATTGTCCTGCAACCACGTGTGCCCCAAATAACACTCAGAGACGCTGTATTTGATATAATTCTGTTGGCCAATTACCATTATTGTTTATGGGCTAGCTCTGCCTTAATTATTAACCCATTTCTACTTATCTAAGTATTTCCATGTGGTCGTCTTATCGGGGAGCCGCAGAAAGCGTCCTGCTTCTTCCCTGGGCTACATCTCGACTCTCCCTACTCACTTCCTCTTCCTCCTTGTCTCCTAGCCCCGCCTATCTTGCTATCTCATTGGCCACAGGGCTTTATTAACCAGTATGAGAAACATATATACAGAATAACATCTCCCATCATCTCCTCTTTTCTGTCTAAAATAAAAGAAGGGGTTTAACCTTAACATAGCAAAATATAACATACAACAGTTATCAAATGAGAATCACAGTAAACAATATTTAGTCCATAAACATTTTGTAAGACTTAAAGAAAATATCATCTATCCTATCTTTGTGAGTCTAAAGTCCTATATGTAACTTATCTTTAATCCTAATTAAGGAAAACTATAATCATAACTACCTGTCTTCAACTCCATCAAAGCCCACAGAAGGATAATATATAAACTCTAGAAATGACAGAGACAACTCATTGCCTGGTCAGTCACCCTAAGTTCTTCTGTAATGTTCCATCTTCAGCCCATAGGCCATAGTGTGTGTCCAGACTCCTCAACAAGGCAGGAAACTTTTGTCTGTGTCCTGTAGACTGTCTGGCTGTCTGGCAGCCTCTTCCATGAAGCAGGAATCTTGTAGAATGTCCATCTTGAATCAGCAGTCACCTTGTTGTGGGTCCTGCATGTCCAGTTTCTACAACATAAAGTCAAACAGTCCAGAAGAGCAGTACCTTGCCCAAATGGCTAGTCTTGCCATATTAGAAGCAAACTTCATAACGAGTTTCTTCAATGTCCATCTTCCTTTTTGATGCAGGTGGTGTTACCAGGAGCAGTTGTGCCTCATTGTCAAGAAAATCCCTAAACTATTTTAAATGCCATATTCTGTAGGTCTTTGAAAGGTTTGAAGAATGCCTATTCATCTCAAATACATCTCTGCACATCTAGAAATCCTAACTCATTTAACTCTAAGTTTTAACTATCATAGGTAACTCTCTAATCTGTATTAAATTATACATTACATTTCTAAATGAGCAATATAAACACAATACCTAAACAAGAAGAGAAATATACATATTACAAAATTGACCTTAAATTGTATCAATAAAAGAAAATCCATTCCAAAGCAAAGTATTCATATCTATACAATTCCCTTTTTACCTTTAAAAAGATTGTTTGTGGTTATAGCCATTTATAACCAAGTCCATTTAAATGAAAACAAACATTTATAAACAATATTTGGGAATTGGGGCGTCGTTCTTTCCAAACTACTTCGTGCTGGTACAAGGCGCTGTCATGGGGGTTCAAAGAAGATGCAGAAATCTTGGCAGTAGTCTGCGAGGCTTTGTCTCAACTGCTTTGAATGTTGGATCACCTGGGGCGCTGTTTCAGGGGGTCTGGCTTGATCAAACCACAGAAGTCTGGAAAGAATCCATAGCTTTTCATTTTCTGTGGAAACGAAAATAGAAATCCTTTTCCCCAGTAACTTGTCCTTAGCCTTAAATTTTTGCGTCAAAGCATTTTTAAAATATATAAATTGAATTAATCCAGCAGCATTTCTTTTATCAGTAGTTATTTTCTCAGCAATTAAATAATTTAAAGACAACAGAATTGCATATAGTATCCAAAATTTCTCTGTGCTTTCCATTTTTACATGGCTTTTTTATTATTCTATTTCTTCTACTTCTATTTTTACATATTTTGAGACAGGGTTTCTCTGTGTAACTTTTTTCTGTTCTGGAATTCACTGCATACCAGGATTACTTTGAAATCACAGAGATCTGCTTGCCTCTGTCTGCTGAGTGCTGGGATTAATGGCGTGCACCACTATACTCTTTCATTCTTCCTTTTTTCTTTTTTAAACCATTGTAACCCGTTTCTTTTTCTCTCCCAAGCCAGCGTATTTTTTAAAACACAGTGTAAACCTTCATTGCAGCTCTTGTACACACCAATGAATTGCTAGCAGAGCTCTTTAAAAGCAAGGCGGCTTTTTTGCCGCTTATGCTAATTGGAAACCTCCCTTAAAGGAGCCGTGCAAATCTCTGTCTACAACAAAACAAATCCTACCGAGAAAATGTTGCTACCAATAAGTCTTGCTAGTCTCTGTTCCTTTGTTTCTAAAAACTATTTTTTAAGCTTTTGTTAAGTTTTAAGTGAAAGTTCTCAATCCCGCTTCTGACACCATTATGTTACAGCATGTTGTTCCCTCTGGCCTCCAGGTCCTGCCGCCATTGTCCTGCAACCACGTGTGCCCCAAATAACACTCAGAGACTCTGTATTTGATATAATTCTGTTAGCCAATTACCATTACTGTTTATGGGCTAGCTCTGTCTTAATTATTAACCCATTTCTACTTATCTAAGTATTTCCACGTGGTCGTCTTATCGGGGAGCCGCAGAAAGCGTCCTGCTTCTTCCCTGGGCTACATCTCGACCCCTCCCTACTACTTCCTCTTTCCTCCTTGTCTCCTAGCCCCGCCTATCTTGCTATCTCATTGGCCACAGAGCTTTATTAACCAGTATGAGAAACATATATACAGAATAACATCTCCCATCAGGTCTTCCCAGTACGTTTCCCTCCTCCATCCTTAAACCAACTTAAGGCTTGTAGTAGTTTCAATGTGATTGGCCCCCAAAATCTCAGACAGTGGCACCATTGTGAGGTGTGGCTTTGTTGGATAGGTGTGGCTTTGTTGGAGTGGGCGTGGCTTTGTTGGAGTGGGTGTGGCTTTGTTTGAGTGGGCGTGGCTTTGTTGGAGTGGGTGTGGCTTTGTTGGAGTGGGCGTGGCTTTGTTGGAGGAAGTGTGTCACTGTGAGGGTGGGCTTTGAGATCTCATACATGTGTAAGCCACACCCAGTGTCTTAGACTACTTCCTGTTGCCTGCAGGTCAGGATACAGGACTCTGCTCCCTCTCCAGCATCGTCTGGCTACCCACCACCATGTTGCACCATAATGATAATTGGACTAAACCTCTGAACTGTAAGACAAACAATTAGATGTTTTCCTTTGTAATAGTTGCCTTAGACTGGTATCTCTGCACAGCAATAGAAACTCTAAAACAAGACCTCTTTGATGCAGATCCTAAACTATCTTCATCAAGATGTAACAAGGATGGTAGAAGGGAGCATGCACCTTTCCTTTTAATTCCTTAAATGGTTTAGCCTATTATTTGTCAAATACTGAACTAAACATTTACAAATATTATCACATGTAATGCAACAGCCCTCTACCTCAGCTATGATTTAACTAGTTAATTTGTTTGTATAAGTCATATTACAGGAGATAAAGCCAAGGTTTGACCCTTAGAAATGTAACTTCCCAAGCTCATGACTGTGTTCTTTATAAATTAACTCTATATGATTATGTAAGAAAAAAATGACTTCTCTCTGGAAGGCGGAACATTGCAATTTAGGTTCCCTTAACCCATGGACATTCTATCTAGTTTGACACGTTGACATATTTCAAACCTCCCCTGAGTAATATACTGTTAACAGTGCTTTCAATAAATACAAGTAACAGTCAAATTGGGAGAAAATACATATTGGGGGTTCAAGAGAGAGAGCAAGTGTGTAGACCAAGCAGGGCATTGGTGGTGCACGCCTTCAATCCCAGCACTGGGGAGGCAGAGGCAGGCAGATCTCTGTAAGTTTGAGGCCAGCCCTGGTCTACAGAGCTAGTTCCAGGACAGGCTTAAAAATATACAGAGAAACCCTGTCTTGAAATATTAAAAAAAAAAAAAAGCAAGTATATAGAGTTTTATCACTGGGATCTACACAACAAGTCAAATTAGTGGCTCACACCAGTGAGTCTAATACTGTTGAGGCAGGCACAAACGGTCCCTAAATATCAGGGGGCAGACAGCCTAAACATATTAGGCAGCTCTAGGTCCATTGAGTGATATTGGCCCAAATAACAAAGTAGATGACTCATTAAGAACAATTCCCAAGGTTGACCTCTGGCATTCACAAACACACACACACACACACACACACACACACACACACACACACAAGAGAGTTTTTTGTAAAATACCAATTAAAAATGAACTAGCAAGCAGTAACAACTCCTTTATGTTTTAATGCAAAACTACCACATCAGCAAAATTCAGCTCTATAAAAAAAGACTGAGTTCAAAAGGGGGAAAAAAAAGTAAATATTAATGCTTAATACTGTGGATTTATGTTACACCACAACTATTTACCCATGATAATTTGACTTGCGTTGCTAATTTTAAAAAGAAAGAGTGTTCCAGAAAGTGTTCTACTCCAGAGAAACGCACACTTATAAGCCTTGTAATCTGTGGTTATGTCCCATAGCGTGTCAGTTATCCCAACTTGTCCAAACAAAATTAGGTTAGTTTCGTACAGTATATACATTTGATTGTATGCAATTAAGAATGTATAAGTCCAATCTTCCTATTATGTCTAATGCTTTTTAGCAATCTTTGGAATGCTTTGTATTATGGGGAATTTGTTTCATGCAATGCATTATGAAGCTGAAATTGGAAAAGACTGTGTTCTTGGTGGAAGGAAAATGTTAAGGGAAAACTGTTTATAAAATACATAAACTGACAATGATGAGTTGAAGAACTTCATCCGACCACCTTTCATTTTATAATTTCTCCCATCCTTGAAGCTGAGATCTCAGACAAAACTCTATTCCAAAGGGGGAACTTTGGCCTCTGGTTGCTGAGAAGTCTGAGTAATGTGTAGAGTCAGTCAGCAAGAGAAAAAAAAGATTCAAATTGTCCACTTATAAAATCAATAAAAAAAATATTTCCTGTCTGATCAGAACAATACTACACAGCAAAGAGCTGAAAATAACACTGAACCTTGTCCCGAAACCTAGAAAACCTATAAAGTTTGAAAAAAAAAAAAGAGACAAGCAAAACATAGAAATAAATCAATAAAAATGACCAAAGCTACACCAAGTTGTTAAGGAATATTAATAAGAAAAGATTGTCACATCAAAAATATAAATTGTGTAGTGAGGTTAATTATGAATTTATATGTATCAGAAGTTGTTATGAGCTTAAAACTGTTAAAACTGTGAATTTTTTTCTATTTAAATTTCAAAGCAAAAACAGAGGCGAAAATGCACAAATGAAAAAAGAACAAAACCAAAGGTTATCACTATAGAAAATGATGAAATAAAAACATATAATGAGCAAAAAAGAACCTTTGTTCTATAAAACAATAAAAATAAATTACAAAAAGAGTAGTAGTAATTCTTTACCTATCAGTAAAACCTTGAGTATAGATGCAATAAATTCTCCAATCAAAAGATTGACTTAATTTAAAAGAAAAATCCAAATATAAGATGTCTATTACATTTAAGGAAATGTGTAAGCTAAAAGCAAAGGTGTAGAAAAAGATATTTTCCAAATGGTCTGCCCTGAAAACATGTATGTAAGTAACATGGAATGAACAGGTTATATTTATAAATATATGCATATATTTATATATGTATTTGATAATAAAAAGAGGTAAAAAAAATTGAAAGAAAGCAGGGGGGCTGTGAAGGGATTTGGAGGGAAAAACGGAAAGAGAAAAATTTTGTAATTAAATTTTAATCTTTAAAAACAACATCATAAAAAAGAATATTTGAAAAGCTCACTAAGTAGTGACAATACTTAGTAAATAAAATAGATGCTAAGTCAAAAGCTGTCTGGCTATCAATTACCTGTGGTAGAGAAACTAATCATCAAGAATATAAAACTGTTATGTGCACATCCAAAATTGGAGAAGCTAAGAACATACAAAATTAATTAATGAGTATGAAGGAAGAAATGCCAACACAGCAAGATAGGGAACTTCAGTTCCTGGCTCTGAAAAACAGATATATCAACCTGTCTTAAAATTGATAAGGAAACACACTAAACTTGAATTTCACACTGATCAAATATACCTAACAGATACACACGTGGGATTTTTCCATCCCATGATGGCAGAACACACATTATTTCTTGCAGATAAAATGTTCTCCAGTGTAAGTACATGTCAAACCATCCACCCAATCTAATCTAAGGTGATTGAAATCACACCTCATACTACTTTTAATGGTATGAAACAAAATTTCAATCATAAAAACCTTGGAAATTTCACAGGTACATAGAAATTAAACTATGTGCTTCTAAACAGAAAATGGGTCAAATAATAAATCAAAAGGAAAACATGTAAATATCGTTAAACAAATGGCAACAAAAACACAACTTACTGAAACCTTTGGATACTGGAAAAGCAACTCCAAGAGAGAAGTTTATAGGAATCTGTGGGCCCAGACCGGCGGCTGTCGGGCTGGCGGCCGGCAGGAAAAACCTGCTGTAACATAATGGTGTCAGAAGTGGGATTGAGAACTTTCACTTAAAACTTAACAAAAGCTTAAAAAATAGTTTTTAGAAACAAAAGAACAGAGACTAACAAGAACTCTTGGTAGCAGCATTTTCTCGGTTGGATTTGTTTTGCTGTAGACAGAGATTTGCGAGGCTCCTTTAAGGGAGGTTTCCAAAATTAGCATAGAGGTAAAAAGCTGCCTTGCTTTTTAAGAGCACTGCTAACAATTCATTGGTGTGTACGAGAGCTGCAATGAAGGTTTACACTGTATTTTAAAAAATACGCTGGCTTGGGAGAGAAGAAACAGGATACAATGGTTTAAAAAAGAAAAAAGGAAGTAGAATGGATGGGTATGATGGTGCACGCCATTAATCCCAGCACTCGGGAGACAGAGGCAAGCGGATCTCTCTGATTTCAAAGTAAACCTGGTATGCAGTGAATTCCAGGACAGATAAAAGTTACACAGAGAAACCCTGTCTCAAAATATGTAAAAATAGAAGTAGAATAAATAGAGTAATAAAAAAGCCACGTAAACATGGAAAGCACAGAGAAATTTTGGATACTATACGCGCTTCTGTTGTCTTTAAATTATTTGATTGCTGAGAAAATAACAACTGATAAAAGAAATGCTGCTAAATTAATTCAATTTATATTTTTTAAAAATGCTTTGACTCCAAAATTTAAGTTTAAGGACAAGTTACTGGGGAAAAGGATTTCTATTTTTGTTTCCACAGAAAATGAAAAGCTGTGGATTTCTTCCAGATTAATATGGTTTGATCAAGCAAGACCCTCCTGAAGCAATGTCAATGGGACATTGCAACCTTACAGAACACTACAGCCAGGATTTCTGCGTCTTCTTTGGACCCCCATGACAGCACCCTCTACCAGCAGGAAGTAGTTTGGAAAGAATGATGCCCAAATTCCCAAATATTGTTTATAAATGTTTGTTTTCATTTAAATGGGCTTGGTTATAAATGGCTAGTCACCACAAGCAATCTTTTAAAGGTAAAAAGGGAATTGTGGTATAGATATGAATATTTTGCTTTGGAATAGATTTTTATTTATTGATACAATTTAAGGTCAATTTTGTGATATGTATAATTTAGTACAGATTATGCAGAGTTACCTATGATAGTTAAAACTTGGAGTTAAGTTAGTTAGGATTTCTAGATATGCAGAGATGTATTTGAGATGAATAGGCATTCTTCAAACCTTTCAAAGACCTACAGAATATGGCATTTAAAATGGTTTAGGGTTTTTCTTGACAATGAGGCACAATTGCTTCTGGTAACACCACCTGCATCAAAAAGGAAGATGGACATTGAAGAAACTCGTTATGAAGTTTACTTCTAATATGGCAAGACTAGCCATTTGGGCAAGGTACTGCTCTTCTGGACTGTTTGACTTTATGTTGTAGAAACTAGACATGCAGGACCCACAAAAAGATGACTGCTGATGCAAGATGGACATTGCTACAGGATTCCTGCTTCATGGAAGAGGCTTCCAGACAGCCAGACAGTCTACAGGACACAGAGAAAAATGACTGACAAACTGTCAATACAGGTGGACAGTTTAAAGTTTCCTGCTTTGCTGAGGAGTCTGCAGACACACTATGGCCTATGGGCTGAAGATGGAACATTACAGAAGAACTTAGGGTGACTGACCAGGCAATGAGTTTTCTCTGTCATTTCTTGAGTTTATATATTATCCTTCTGTGGTCTTTGAAGGAATTGAAGACAGATAGTTATGGTTATAGTTTTCCTTAGTTAGGATTAAAGATAAGTTACATATAGGACTTTAGACTCACAAAGATAGGATAGATGATATTTTCTTTAAGTCTTACAAAATGTTAATGGACTAAATATTGTTTTCTGTGATTCTTATTTGATAACTGTTGTATGATATAGTTTGCTATGTCAAGGTTAAAACCCTTCTTTTATTTTAGACAGAAAAGAGGAGATGATGGGAGATGTTATTCTGTAAATATGTTTCTCATACTGGTTAATTAATAAAGCCTGTGGCCAGTAAGAAACAAGATAGGTGGGGCTAGGAGGAGGAAAGAGGAAGTAGTGGGGAGGAGTCAGGATGTAGAGCATGGAGGAATCAAGATGCAGGGGCCGCAGCTCTCGGGTAAGATGAGCCACGTGGAAATACTTAGATAAGTAGAAATGGGTTAATAATTAAGACAGAGCTAGCCCATAAACAATAATGGTAACTGGCCAACAGGATTGTATCAAATACAGAGTCTCTGAGTATTATTTGGGGCTCACATGGCGGCGGGACCATGGCGGCAGGACCGGCGGCAACCAGTGGGAAAAACCTGCCATAACAGAAATCCATGTCTATATTTAAAAGGAAGAGCAAATATCCTAGCATCATGATAAAGGAATGGGAACAAAAAGGAAGGTCCAAATGAGAGGCAAGTTTAGTAAAAAGCAGGTAATAATAAAAATCAAAACAAGAATATTTAAGAGAAAGACTAGGGAAGTCACAGAAATATCAGTGAAGCTAATAATTGGACTTTAATAAAGTAAATTGTACTGATAAATCATCTAAATAGATTAAGCAAAAAAGAAACAAGACTCAGATAAACAAATATTTAAATGAAGGCAAAGACCCTAAAGCAGGTACCTCAGAAATGAGGGTCATTAAGTAGAAAGTATGAGAATGTATGTTCCAACAAACTTGATAACCTAAAGGAAAAGGACAAATTGTCAGAAAAATGAAACTACCAAGATTTAAGAAGAAAGGTGTAAAGCTTGAGAGGCCAATGACAATCGTAAACGTGGGGAGGGGGAGTTCCTCAGGGCCTGGTCAGAAGGCTCACTGGTTAAGACCATGTTCTATTCTTGCAGAGGACCCAAGTCCTTTCCCGGTGCCTATGTCAAGTAGCTAACAACCTCCAGTAACTTAAACTCTGGGGTATTTGATATCTATGCCTTCTTCTTGCTTCCTCCTGCTCCGGAACTTATGTGCACATACCCACACACATAAACATGTATTTAGAAGTAAAAACGGTTTTAATTTTTATTGAGTATGGATCCTTTTCTCAAACGATATATCCTGATTATGGTTCCCCCTCGCTCTAGTCCTCCCAGTTCCTCTCCACCCCCTTCCCTCCCATATCCACTTCCTTTCCGTCTCTCATTAGAAAAGAACAGGCTTCCTGGAGATAACAACAACACATGAAAAAAAAATGTAGCAAGAAGAAACAAAGATTTTCATATTGGAGTAGGACACAGCATGCCAACCGGAGGAAGAGTCCCCAAGAGCAGGTAATGGAGTCAGAGACCCACTCATTCTCATAGCGGGGATTCCTATAAAACAGTAAGCTATAGCTGTAATATACACACAGAAGACCTGGTACAGACCCACGTAGGTTCTGTGCCTGCTGCTTCAGTCTCTGTGAACTCATGTGCACCCTGCTTAGTTGACTCAGAGGGCCAGGTCCTCCATCCTCTCTAGCTCTTACAGTATTTCCATCTCCTCTTCCTCGGGGCTCATGCTCTGAAGGGAGAAAATTGATGGAGACGTTCACTTTAGACACTCTTTCCACATAATGTCTGGCTGTGGGTCTCCCATCCACTGCCAGAGCAAACCTCTCTGATGATGACTGGATAAGCAATGATCTATGACTAATGCAGAATGTCACTATGAATAATTTTATTGATTTTTTTAAGATCAGTCATGTTTGGTTTTATCATACGTCTCTGACCGATCTATCCTCTGGCTCTTGGTTACCCAAACAGTGTTAGGTATGGGCCCCTCCTCGTGGAGTAGGGCTTAAGTCAAAGCAGACCTCGGTTGGCTACTAGCCCAAGTTTTGAGACACCGTTGTCCTAGTGTGTTTTGCAGGCAGGATAGATTGTATGTCAAAGGCTTTGCGGCTGGATTGGTGTCCATGTTTTCCTTTCAGGAGCCTGAAGAATATGTTCCCAGCACCAAAGAAACAAGAATGTGGGGATGCGGGCACCCCCTTGACTTCTCCATGTCCAATGAGTTGTGGATGTTGCCCTTGTCAAGGGCCCCACTGTCAGTTTTCAAAGATCAATACTTTGTCTTTGCATCAACCTAGATTGTTTGGAGATTTCCATGGGACGCCCTTGGCCTACAACTCAATTGAATATAAGCCTTGCAGACTTATAATCCACTGGAAGCCTTGCAGAGCTACAAGAGATGGCCAGTAGATACCTGGAATGTCCCATTAATGGGAGTCCTCATTAGGATCACCTTCATAGATTCCAGGAAGTTACCACTGCACTAGGTTTCCACATGACCCCCTCAAATTCCCCCTAATTCCAGCCACCTCTCCCCACACTGTCTGCTCCCATCTCATCTCCCCTCCACAACTGATCCCTCCCATTCTTATCCCCTCCCGGCCTCAAGTCCTCCTGCAAAGATTGACCATGTTTTCCCTTCCCATGCATCCCCTCAGAGCCCTCGTCTCTACCTATCTTCTCTGCATCTATAGATTGTAGCTTAGTTATCATTTACTTAACAGCTAATGTCCACTTATACGTGAATGCATACCATTCTGTCTTTCTGGATCTGGGTTACCTCACTCAGGATGCATCCATGTGCTTACTAATTTCATGATGCCCTTTTTTTTTAACAGCTGAGTAATACTTCATTGTGTAAATGTGTCATGTTTTCTTTATCCATTCTTCTGTTGAGAAATATCTAGGTTGTCTCCATTTTCTGGCTGTCATAAATAAAGCTGCAATGAACATAGTAGAGAATGTGTCCTTGTGGCAGACGGAACATCCTTTGGTTATATACCCTAGAGTGGTATAGCTGAGTCTTAAGATCAATTTCCAGTTTTCTGAGGAAGCACCATATTGCTCTCCATAGTGGCTGTACCAGCAATGGAGATGTGTTCCTCCCTGCTCCACATCCTTGCCAGATGGCACAGCTGTCACTTGTGTTATTGATCTTAGCCATTCTGACAGTGTAAGATAGATTTTCAAAGTACTTTGATTTGCATTTCTCTGAAAGCTAAACAAGTTGAATGTTTAAGTGTTTCATAGCCAGTTGCAATTCCTCTATTGATAATTCTCTGTTTAGTTCTGTATGCCATTTTTAATTGTATCCATTTTAAAGTAGTTTTTAATATCTAGTTTCTTGAGTTAATTATATATTTTGGATATTAGTCCTCTATTAGATGTGGGGTTGGTAAAAATCTTTTTCCATTCTGTAGGTTGCTGCTTTGTCTTATTGACAGTGTCCTTTGTCCTACAGAAGCTTTTCAGTTTCATGAGGTCCCAATTATTAATTGTTGATCTTTGTGCCTGCCTTATCAGTGTTCTATCCACAAAGTCATCTCTCCGTGCAATTAAGAAGCTAGTCCCCACTTTCTCTTCTATCAGATTCAGTGCATCTGTTTTATGTTGAGGTCTTTGATCCACTTGCACGGGAGTTTTGTGCAGGGTGATAAGGATGAAATCAGGGACGGGTGATACCTCCAGCAATTATTTTGTTGTTCGAGATTGGTTTAGCTACACTGGGTTGTTTGTTTGTTTGTTTGTTTTTCCATATGAAGTTAAGGACTGCCCTTTCAAAGTCTGTAAACAATTGTATTAGAATTTTGATGGAGAATGCACTGAATCTGTATACTGATTTTGGTAGGATGGCCATTTTTGCTATATTAATTCTTCCAATCCATGAGTTTTGGGAGATCTACCCATCTTCTGAAATCCTTTGATGGCTCTGTGTTTTCCTCTTTTATTGGCCTGCTCAACTGGTGTGTTCACAGAAAGTGACTGCTGATGCTGGAGGCTGAGATACAGTGACAAGTGAGACAGAGGGAAGTTAGGAGGGGATGGTCTGTGGGATCCACTGGCGATGTAGGCAGGGGGAAAGGGAGGCTGGTGACCTTTCACAGTGTTAGGGGAAAAACTGAGGGATTGGGTCTAGAGCAACAGATAGTTGTGCTCATTTTTTTTAAGATCTTCCCAAAACACTCCATGATGAGTTTGAATTTCCAGACAAATTCAACCAAAAATTCAAACAAGACTTAGTATTAATTCTTCCCACCAAATACCTTAGAAAGAATACTTCTAAACATGATTTGTGAAATCATCATCTTGATATCTAAGTAAAATAAAGACACCTTAAGGAAGGAAAACTAAACAACAGTATTACTGATTATCATTGATACAACAATCCTCAATAAAGTATTAGCAACACATCAAAAGTATTACATATCATAACCAAGGGAGATTCATCCCTAAAATTTCAAGGCCTATTCAATAGGTGTAAATAAGTCAGTGTAATACAGCATGGTGACATAATTAAGGGTAAAATAACTATTCTGATTGTTACAGAAAAGGTATTTGACAAAGTTCAATGATAACTCTCAGGAATAAATTTTATTTCCAAAGAGGAAAAAAGATTAGTATGCTACAAACCACAAAATGTTGAAACAAAGAATATACAATAAGTGAGTATCTATATTCATGGAGTGGAAAGTTAGTAATGTTAAAATATCAGTACTGGATACCGGCCAGGACGTAAGTCAGCTTTTCCTGATACTCTTGCTGTGGGCTTTCACCAGAGAAGACTATTCAGGTTTCAGCCTGTAGAAAGCCATTATTAACTTTGAGGGTGTCTACACTAGGTGTTCAGGATCCCAGTGTAATCTCAAGACTTTCTCAGGGTGCTCAGGGTGAGCTCTTACACACACACACACACACACACACACACACACACACACACACACACACACAAATGCCCTGGGTTGACATGCTTCTGTTTACAAGAACAGTAAGCCAAAAACAGAACAGCAGAAGCCAAAAAGCAAGGTTAGCACATTTAGAGACTTCTCCAGAACTATGGACTTTGATGAATTAGGTCTTTGTTTTTGTTCTAGCAGGAGGTTCGGTCTACGTGCTGAGTTTTATGGCCTGAATGGAACTTCTACCGTGGAGTCAGTTGTGCTAAGGTCTGGGGAATCTATTGTAATGCTCCGTGATGCTCTGTGATACTCTGGGCTTCCCTCTTTCCCTACAGCCTTCCTCCAAGCCACACGGCTGCTTGTCACCTATGTGTCTGACTTTCATGTCAGTTTAAATGGCGTAACGCCCCCCCCCCTTCTTTTTTATTTCCCCCTGCTCTGTGCAGTTACTGAAACTACAGCTTGCCTGCCACGGAAATCTTATAATGTCTAATAAAATTGTCCACAAGCTTCAAAACCCACCAGTAAGTACTACACAGTACAATATCACATGGATTTGAAGAAACTTCTATCCACATCTCACTAGCCTCCACAGAATAGAAGCTACAATCCAGAAATTCACTGTGTTGACTTTTCAGCCAACCTAAGTAGATCTCGTCTGCTGGACCTGGGATCTGGGAACCTTAAAGAATGGGCAGGGCTCTCACAGACACTGCAGTACATTGAGCTCCATAGAGACAGCGCCGGGGCAAGCGCGAGCCGGACGGGCACTGGGCGATTCTGCATCCCGCTAACGAAAATCAACTAAACACGGGTAAAGGAAATCCTAAGAAGCCAAGAGGCAAAATGTCCTCACATGCATTCTTTGTGGAAACTTGCCGGGAGGAACTGCCGGATGCTTCTGTCAACTTCTCAGAGTTCTCTAAGAAGTGCTCAGAAAGGTGGAAGACCATGTCTGCAAAAGAAAAGGGGAAATTTGAAGACATGGCAAAGGCGGACAAGCTCGTTTTGAAAGAAATGAAAGCATACATCCCCCAAAGGGGAGACCAAAAAGAAGTTCAAGGACCCCAGTGCACCCAAGAGGCCTCCCTCGGCCTTCTTCTTGTTCTGTTCTGAGTATCGCCCAAAAACTGAAGGAGAACACCCTGGCTTGTCCGTTGGTGATGTTGCAAAGAAGCTGGGAGGGATGTGGAACACAACCGCCGATGACAGGCAGCCCTGCGAAAAGAAGGCTGCCAAGCTGAAGAAGTACAGGAAGGATACTGCTGCTTACAGAGCTAAAGGGAAACCCGGGGCAGTGAAAAGGGGGTGGTCAAAGCGGAAAAGAGCAAGCAAAAGAAGGAGGAGGAGGAGGAGGAGGAGGAGGAGGAGGAGGAGGAGGAGGAGGAGGAGGAGGAGGAGGAGGAGGAGGAGGAGGAGGAGGAGGAGGAGGAGGAGGAGGAGGAGGAGGAGGAGGAGGAGGAGGAGGAGGAGGAGGAGGAGGAAGATGATGATGATGATGATGATGATGATGAATAAGTTAGTTCTAGCGCGGTCTTTTTTTTTTTTTCTATAAAACATTTAACCCCCTGTACACAACTCATTCCTTTTAAAGAAAAAACATTGAAATGTAAGGTTGTGTAAGATTTGTTTTTAAACTTTTTTTTTTTTTGTATAGTTAACACACTACAGAATGTGTCTTTAGATAGCCCTGTCCTGGTGGTATTTTCAATAGCCTCTAACCTTTCCTGTACAGTCTGGGGGTTGTAAATTGGCATGGAAATTTAAAGCAGGTTCTTGTTGGTGCACAGCACAACAAATTAGCTATATATATGGGGATGGTATTTTTTGTTTTGGTTTGGTTTGGTTTTTTGTTTGTTTGGTTGGTTTGTTTGGTTTCTTCATCTTCAGTTGTCTCTGATGCAGCTTATACGAAGATATTTGTTCTGTTAACTGGATTCCACTCTGTAATTGCAAAAAAAAAAAAAATTGCAGCTGTTTTGTTCACATTCTGAATACTTCTAAGCAAATACGATATTTTTTATTAGTAAAAAAAAACAAAGAAAGAGCCACCTTCGGGGAAATTCCTGGAGCCGATCTGAGCACAATAGACTGGCCTATCCACGTGGGACCACCGGTAATTCCCACCTACCTGGTCTCTGACCCCCACCACCAGTCTTCTACTGGAGTTCTGGGCACCTCCCAGAGATCCACCTATCTCTGCAGGTCCACTCTGAGTTCCTGTGGGCTGGATCCTTGACCCCCATCGCAGGACCTCTGCTAAAGAGGCCCTACTCAGTTGGAGAGTGCCAGGTAGACCCGCCTATCAGTGCAGAAATATCCAGAGTACCAGCCCAGCCTTTGTCCCTGTCACCAGGCCTTGATTACAGGGCCCCTGCCTACAGAGAGACCTCCTAGAGAGCTTGGACCACCCAGAACTACAGATGTCGAACCTCTGACCCACCTAAATCCATAGAGGGAGAAACCCCACCAACACCTACTGGAAGAAGCTATGGGAAGACTGCAATACAAGAAAACACCTAACATTGGAAAGACAAGCATAACACCACCAGAATCTAGGGAAGCTACACCAACTAGACCAGAACACAACAAAGCAAATGAATCAGAAGAGAACGATCTAAAAATTATTGTCATAAAAATGATAGAGGTCCTCAAAGAAGATGTGAGAAAATCCCTTAAAGAAGTGGAAGATAAAACAAACAAAAAATGGGAAGAAATGAATAAATTTCTTAAAGAAAGTATAGAAAGCCAAGAAAAAAAAACAATTAAATAGGTGAAGGAAACGGTTCAAGACTTGAAAACGGAAATGGAGGGACAATAAAGAAAACACAAACCGAAGGAATGTTGAAAAGAGAAAAACTGGGCAAACAATCAGAACTACAGACACAAGCATAACCAACAGAATTCAAGAGACGGAAAAGAGAATCTCTAGATAAACTAGAGAAAATAGATTCATCGACCAAAGAAAATCGTAAATCCAACAAATCCTTAACACAAAACATCCAGGAAATGTGGGACACCGTGAAAAGGTCAAACCTAAGGATAATAGGCATAGAGGAAGGCGAAGAAGCCCAGCTCAAAGGGGCCGAAAACATATTCAACAAAATCATTGAGGAAAACTTTCCCAATCTGAAGAAGGACATGCCCATGAAAGTACAAGAAGCATACCAAACACCAACTAGACTGGACCAAAGAAAAAAGACCCCTCAACATATAATAATCAAGACACCTAACATACAGAATAAAGAAAGAATATTGAGAGCAGTGAAGAAAAAAGGACAGGTAACATATAAAGGCAGGCCTATCAAAATTACGCCTGACTTCTCCATGGAAACCCTCAAGGCCAGAAGGTCCTGGATAGATGTTCTACAAGTACTAAGAGTCCACGAATGCCAGCCAAGGCTACTATACCCAGCAAAACTCTCAATCACTATAGATGGAAAAAACAAGATATTTAATGAGAAAGCCAGATTTTCACAATACGTATCTATAAATCCAGCCCTACAGAAAGCTTTGGAAGGAAAACTCCAACCCAAGGAAGTTAACTACACTCACAAAGACGTAGGCAACAGATAATCCCACTTCACCAGAAACCAAGGGTAAAGAAGGACAAATAAATTCACAATACCACTGCCAAAAGCAAATCTAAAACAAACAAACATTAACAATCAATGGTCCTTACTCTCCCTCAACATTAATGGTCTAAACTTGCCTATTAAAAGACACAGGCTAACAGAATGGATACAAAGACAGAATTCATCCTTCTGCTGCATACAAGAAACACACCTAAGCTACAAAGATAGACATTACCTCAGGGTAAAGGGCTGAGAAAAGATCTTCCAATAAAATGGACCCAAGAAGCAAGCAGGTGTGGCTATCCTAATATCTAACAAGTTAGACTTCAAACCAAAAATTAATCAAAAGAGATGAAGATGGTCATTTCATATTCATGGCAGGAGAAATCCATCAACACAAAGTCTCAATTCTGAACATCTATTCTCCAAATACAAAGGCACCCACATTCGTAAAAGAAATGCTACTAAAACTCAAAACTCACATAAAACCTCACACACTTATAGTGGGAGATTTCAACACACCACTCTCACCACTAGACAGGACCACCAATCAGAAACTCAACAAAGAAACAAAAGAACTAACAGAAGCTATGTCTCAACTGGGTTTAACAGACATCTATAGAACATTCCATCCAAACACAAAAGAATATACCTTCTTCTCTGCTCCACACGGAACCTTCTCTAAAATTGACCACATACTAGGTGGCATAACAAACCTCAACAGATACAAAAGAATTGGAATAGTCCCATGTATCTTATCAGACCACCGTGCTTTAAAATTAGAATTCAACAACAACACAAATCGCAGAAACCCTACAAACTCATGGAAACTGAACAATGTGCAATTGCACCACACCTGGGTCAAAGAAGAAATAAAGAAATTAAGGACTTCTTAAAATTCAACGAGAATGAGGACACGACATATCCGAACTTATGGGACATCTTGAAAGCAGTGTTACGAGGGAAGTTCATTGCACTGAGTGCCCATATAAAGAAAACAGAGGGTAGTCACATTAGAGAATTAACTGTGCAACTGAAAGCCTTAGAACAAAAAGAAGCAAACTCACCCTGGAGGAGTAGACACCAGGAAATAATCAATTTGAGGGCTGAAATCAATAAAATAGAAACCAGGAAAACAATACAAAAAAAAATCAATGCAACAAAGAGTTGGTTTTTCGAGAAAATCAACAAGATAGACAAACCTTTATCCAAACTAATGAAAAAGCAGAGATCATGCAAATTAACAAAATCAGAAATGAAAAGGGGACATAACAACGGACACAGAGGAAATCCAGACAACTTTCAGGTCATACTTTGAAAACCTGTACTCTACAAAATTTGAAAATTCAAAGGAAATGAACAAATTTCTGGATAACTATCACCAAAATTAAACCAAGAACAGACAAACAACTTAAATAGACCTATAACCCCCAATGAAATCGAAACAGTCATCAAAAGCCATCCAACCATAAAAAAGCCCAGGACCAGACGGCTTCAGTGCATAATTCTACCAGAAATTCAAGAAAGAGCTAATTCCAATACTCCTCAAATTGTTCCACACAATAGAGACAGAAGGCACATTACCAAACTCTTTCTACAAGGCCACAATCACCTTGGTACCCAAGCCTCATAAAGAATCGCTTAAGGTGATTCCTCTAAAATCAGGAACAAGACAAGGCTGTCCTCTCTCTCCATATCTCTTCAATATTGTACTTAAAGTTCTTGCTAAAGCTATAAGACAACAAAAGAAGATCAAGGGGATCCAAACTGGAAAGGAAGAAGTCAAAATGTCTCTATTTGCACGATATGATAGTTTACATAAGCGACCCAATAAACTCTACCAGGGAACTCCTACAGCTGATAAACACCTTCAGCAGGATATAAGATAAACTCAAAAAAAATCAGTAGCCCTACTTTATTCAGACGACAAAGAGGCTGAGAAAGAAATCAGAGAAATATCACCCTTTATAATAGCCACAAACAACATAAAATATCTCAGGGTAACACTTACCAAACATGTGAAACACCTATATAATAAGAACTTTGTGTCTGTAAAGAAAGAAATTAAAGAAGATACCAGAAAATGGAAAGCTCTCCCATGCTCTTGGATTGGAAGGATAAATATAGTAAAAATGGCAATCTTTCCAAAAGCAATCTACAGATTCAAGGAAATCCCCATTAAAATCCCAGCACAATTCTTCACTGACCTTGAAATGATAGTAATCAACTTTGTATGGAAAAACAAAAGACCCAGGATAGCCAAAACAACCCTGTACAATAAAAGAACTTCAGGAGGCATCACCATCACTGACTTCAAGCTCTACTACAGAGCTATAATTCTGAAAACAGCCTGGTATTGGCACAAAAATAGACAGGTAGACCAATGGAGTCGAATCGAAAATCCCATATCAACCCACACACCTATGAACACCTGATTTTCGACAAAACAGCTAAAAGAATACAATGGGGGGAGGAATGCATCTTCAACAAATGGTGCTGGCACAATTGGATGATGGTATGTAGAAGACTGCAGATAGACCCATGTCTATCACCATGCACAAAACTCAAGTCCAAATGGATCAAAGACCTCAACATAAATCCAGCCACACTGAACCTCTTAGAAGAGAAAGTTGGAGGTACCCTTAAACAAATTGGTATAGGAGACCACTTCCTGAACATAACTCCAGTAGCACAGACACTGAGATCAACAATTAATAAATGGGACCTCCTCAAACTTAGAAGCTTCTGTAAGGACAAAGTGAATAAGACCAAATGGCAGCCCCCAGACTAGGACAACATTTTTACCAACCCTACATCTGACAAAGGACTGATTTCCAAAATATACAAAGAACTCAAGAAAATAGTCAACAAAACACCAAATAGCCCTATTAAAAAATGGGGTACAGAATTGAAGAAAGAATTCTCAATAGAGGAAATCAAAAAGGCTGAAAGACACTTAAGAAAATGTTCAACATCCTTAGCTATCAGGGAAATGCAAATGAAAACAACTTTGAGATACCATCTTACTCCTGCCAGAATGGCTAAAATTAGAAACACCAATGACAACTTATCCTGGAGAGGATGTGAAGAAAGGGGAACACTCCTTTGCTGCTGGTGGGAGTGCAAACTTGTACAGACATTTTGGAGATCAGTATGGTGGTTCCTCAGGAAAATGGGAATTAGCTAACCACAGGACCCAGCAATTCCACTCTTAGGTATATACCCAAATGACCCATATCCATGCAACAAAGGCATGTGCTCAACTATGTTCATAGCAGCATTATTTGTAATAGCAAGAGCCTGGAAGCAACCTAGATGCCCCTCAACTGAAGAATGAATAAAGAAGATGTGGCACATCTACACAATGGAATACTACTCTGCAGAAAAAAAAATGGAATCTTGAAATTCACAGGCAAGTGGATGGAACTTGAAGAAACCATCCTGAATGAGGTAACCCAGTCACAAAAAGAGGAACAGGGTATGTACTCGCTCATATATGGATTTTAGACATAGAGCAAAAGATCACCAGTCTATAATACACACCACCAGAGGAACTGGGATACAAGGAGTATTCTAAGAGATTCATATATGGTCCCTCACAAAAGGGGGAAGGGACAAGTCCCCCAGAGCACATGGGAAATGGGGGGCAGTGAATGGAGAGAGAACTAGGAGAAAGAGAAAGGGGAAGAGGAAAACACATATGACTAGATAGATTGAGTCAGGGTGAGAGGGGGGCATAAAAGAGGGAGCCATTATTGGTTTGATGAGAAAACTGAACCTAAAGAAAGGTCTAGAGAACTACAAGACCGACTCCAACTAATAATTCAAGCAACCATGGAAAGGCTACCATAAATGCCCTTCCCTGATAGTGAGATCATCAACTAAATTATCCACCATCATGGAGCCCTCATCTAGTACCCGTTGGAAACAGAAGCAAACACCCATAACTAAACACTGAGTCGAACTAGAAACCAGATGCAAAGAGACAGGGTGCAGAAGCCCACAGAGACAGCTGACCCGAACAAGGAGGAGTTAATGCCCCCCCCAGACTGATAGCTGGGAATCAAGCATGGGACTGACTCAGATCCCTGAATATGGGTCTCAGCTAGAAGGACTGAGCAGTCTGGGGGACCTCGGATAGTAGAAACAGGATCTATTCCTGGTGCACAAAAGGACCTTGTGGACACATCCCCATGGAAGGATAGTCCCTTAACCTAGAGACGGGAGAGAAGTCCTAGTCCCTACTTCAAATGACTTGACAGACTTACATGACCCAACCTGGATAGCATAGCCCTACAAGTGGAAAGGGGGTGGGGGGAGGGGAGGGGAGGGGAGGGTGGCCAGGGTGCATGTCACAGGGGAAAGAGGGTAAGAGGGAGAGAGGGAGGGAGGGTTTGAGGGAGGAAGGGAGAGGAAACTGGGATCCACATATAAAATTTTAAATTATATTATTAATATAATATAATATATAATATAATATGTAATATAAGGAAAAAAACAAAAAGAATGGTCAGACTTGGCATAGTGCTGTAGACAACCTTCCTTTAGCTTCAGTGTACTTTTATACAGAAATGAAACAAAGAAAGCAACAATTTAAGGAAGGCTGTTTGAGTTCAGAAACATGATCAGAAAAAAAATGTAAATAAATATCAGTAAGCACACACTAAATATTAACAGAGCAGCTGTTTCCCGGAACTTTCTCAGGACAGACCAATTTAAACACAATTGCCTGGCAGATACTAGAGATTATATCTGGGAAAACATAAAGGCCAGACAGAGGCCATATCTAGATTCAGGGTACACTGACCAGATTGGGTTCTATAGCTATGCTCTGACATCCAACAAGAATAAATATATCTTACAAATTAACTGCAATTGTTCGTCACAGGAGGAACAAATCACATCTGAGCAGTCCAGGGGACAGAATGCACCTGTGGTAAAAGGCTCTCTGCCTTTCTTCCTGGAGCCCCTCTCACAGCTCCCCCGAGGCATCGTTTACCATGCATCACTCTTTTGACTGTGTTCTGATAACAGTGAACCACAAAAGTCCCCCAAACAGCCAAAGCAATCCTGAAGGAGGAAAACAAAGTTGGAGACATCACAGTTCCTAATTTAAAATTACATTGCAAAGCTAGAGTTATCAACAATTTTGTGCTAGCTTGAAACACAGATATGGAGATCAATGTAACAGGACAGAGAGCCAAGAAAGAAAGCCAAACATGCACAGTCAACTTAAACAGACATTTAACAACCAAGGAGATTGAAACAGTAGTAAAAAGCCTGATGATCTGAGTTCAATTCCCCCAGAAAACCAACTTCTCAAACTTGTCTCAAGGCCTCCACATATGTACAGTGATGTATACATACGTGATATAAACATACAGACATACACACACAAACTAAATAATAAATACATATTTTAATGCAATAAAAAGATAAAGAGTATGTTTTGTTTCTTAAAAATAAGAACACAGAAAAAAAGAATGCTGTTAGGACATTTTAAATGATGAAATACAAATTTCTAAAAACTATGTAGAGCCATATTTTAAAGCACACAGATCTTGTATACAACTCTATTGCCACACCTTGCTCAGGTTTGATTACACAAACAAGCTATCTGTCTCCTCGGCATCTCACCTTTCTCTATCAATACGTGATACAGACATGCTTATTTAGTAATACTTGTAGAGATTAAATGAAAACTTCACACACACCCTCATTGAAACACGTAAGTACCTGGTAAATACATCAGCACCATTACAGTAAAGGTCTGAAACGTTGTATCCAATTAGGAGGAGATGATGTACAACTACTTTGCTACAAAACCAAAAGGGAAGAAATCAGCAAACCATCCTAAAAACTAAACATTTTATGGATCACTTATCAATACTAAACACACATCTCCTTGAAGTGGTGGGAAGGGTGGTCAACTCTACAAACAAGAGGCATAATGGCGTTGCTTGAAGCGCCCAGAGTGTGGAGTGCAATCAGTGGGAATTTCCGATTGCCATAGCCTACTCCCATTTCATGGCATTGGTCCATTTTCCTAGTCACTTCCTGCTCATCCCAGTGTACAATTCCCATTGTTGTGCCAGCCTGTGTGCTCATCTGTTGCCTCATCTCTGAAGTACATTTACCTTTTTCTTTCTGGTGTATAAACACCTGACTGCCCATCTCTTTGTTGTTGGTTTTTGTTGTTGCTGCCATTGTTGAGATTATGGCATCATTTTCCCCTTCCTTCTCCTCCCTTCAACCCTCAAATCCCTGGCTTCTCTTTCTTTAATCACTGGTGTGTGTGTGTGTGTGTGTGTGTGTGTGTGTGTGTGTGTGTGTGTGTGTTTTCCTAAATACATAAATAGAACCTGCTCAGGTCATATAATGTCACTTGCATGTATATCTTCAGGACTGAACTTGTCCTTCCATGTCACAGTCCATCATTGCTATTGAATAACCAATTGGTATTTTACGATGAATAACCAATTATTGTTTTGTTCCCTAGGGGTGAAAAAACTATTTCTCCCATTCTCAGCTTTCCTTGGTTGCCTGTAGCTTTTTGTCTAGTATTGAGGCCTCCTGAACTTTTCCCCTTATATGTAGCATGTCTATTGGTGTGGTCTTTATTAGATCTTGTTTAGACAGCCATGTTGGAGAAACTTCATGGGTGTGTCTTTATGACTTGTTCAGACATTCTTACTGTTATTTTAGCCTCTTCTTTTTTCTATATTTATCTCCTTTCACTTCTCCCTAATTAGTCCACAAACACAATTTCCCATTTCCATCTTTAAATCACTTGTGCTGATAAATTTAATCTTTACCATAACAGTAAGAAAATTTCTGTATTTTTCCACTGTGAAATGCCAAATTAAAATATCCCAATTCAAATTATTTTTTCCATAACTGAGAATAAGACTTTAAGCATTTTTTTCGCTATTTCAATATCATCCATAAAATTTTAATACTGATCATAATGAACGATCAGAGAACTTGCTGTAGAAAAGATTCACATTTTAAATTTTATTTTAGCTGATATATAAAATGCCAAATGACATGTATTAGTATGGTACCTACAACACGATGTCTCAGTGTTCAAATCAGGGTAACATTTACATCTCTGCAAGCTTTTATCATTTGTGGGGGGAAAAGTGTCCGTAATTCATAATCCTTTCCTAATAGCTTATTTTTAAATATGTGGTACCTAATTGCTACCTATAATCACCCTACTGTGAATTTGCACACCAGAGCGTCTTACTCCTAAACGTAACTTGCAGCCCTGAAATCAACTTCTCCTAATCCCTACCATTCCATTACTACCTCTACCTTCTACAAATGACTGTTCTCTCAACATCTGTGACATCCACTTTTTCAGTACTTCTGGTTCTATGCCTGGCTTATTTTATTTAACATAATGATTTCTAATTCCATCCACATAGTCACAAATAAGAGAATTTCATCCTTTTCATGGAGGACTGGTATTTTTTATGTATAGTTGTATACATTTTCTTCTTTATCTGTTTACCAGTTGACAGACACTTGAATTGTTATCTTTTCTTTGCTGTTTTTCCATTGTACTAAATCAAACATAGAAATGCAGATGTTTTGTTGACATGTTCATTTCATTTCCTTTGAATATGAACAACCTTGGGTGGCATTTCTGAATCATATAGTAGTTCTGTTTGTTCCATTTTTATTCATTAAAATGTTCCCTTCTAATATGTTGTCTTAGTCTCCGTTCTATGGCTGTGAAGAGACACCACTGTTAGAAACCTGCAGTCTCACCCTGTTGGGCCACGCCCAACCCTCACCTTTTTAATAGCAATAAGAGGTGGGAATGTTGGGGCTGGGCAGTCTGTGGACCCCGCCTCTGAGGGGCGGGACGCCTATGGACTTGGCAGTCTGTGGTCCTCGCCTCCGGGCGTGACGCCTATGGCCACGTAATCACTACGTCAGGCCTTACCTAGCTGCCCAAGCTACCTGGCCGCAGAGACTGGGTTACGCATGAGCAAGCTCCCCTTTTAAAGCAAGCGCGCCAAGCGCACCTCTCTCTCTTGCTTCTCTCTCACCTCCCTCTCTCTTGCTTCTCTCTCTCTCTCCGCTTTCCGTTGGCCACCAGCTACCCCCCTCTTTCCTCTCCCCTCTCTCAATAAACTCCACGTGGACACTGAATCTTGTGTTTGTGTTTCTTAGGCCATAGCAGCTGCATCACAGCAGCTGTATCAAAAGAACAACAACCATGACCACAGCAACTCTTACAAAAGAAAGCATTTAACTGAGGGCTTGCATACAGTTTCAGAGGTTTAGGAAATTTTCATCATGGTGGGGAGTGTGGTGGCATAAGGGCAGATGCTGAAGTAGTAGCTTAGAGTGCTATATCCTGATCCACAAGAATGGGTTTTTAAAGCCTCAAAGTCTACTCCTAGTAACACACTTCCTCCAACAAGACTACACCTCCTAATCTTCCTACTCCTATCAAAGAGTTCCTACTCCTACCAAAGGTTAGTCCATGGTGACTAACCATCCAAACATGTGAATCTGTGGGGGGCCGTTCTTATTAAAACCACCACATATGTGATGATTCTGATAGTCTAGCTTTTACCTATTGCACTGCAAACTTAGCATCTATGGAGCAATCTAACAGTGCAGATATACTTTCATTCACATTCTCAAGACAGTTTGAATGAGCCAAAATTAGCAATTCAAATAATAGCCGATGACGCATAAAGTTCTTACATGTGCAGATAATGCTGAATAAAGTATACGAATCAATATAGACCAAATAGCAGCCTTTGCTGCTAATAGCAGCCAATAGCAAATTGTCACTTTCTCCATTGTATAACATGGAAACTAAGACTGAAAAGTTCAAGTCCCCCTGGTGCTTGCATCACACACAGCTGTGATTGCAAGGATTAGAATAAGAACTCTGTATGCCATAGAAACTTTTCTCTTTCTCTCTTTTGTGGCCCTGCCAGACAAGAAAGTTAGCACTGAGCTATGCCCCATCCCAGAATCTTTTCTCTTAACCACAAGTCTTTATCTCTAGTCATATTTAGGAATCTGTATCTGATGTGGGATATCCTTCTGTGTGCTACAAATATATGTTGTTCTTATTGGTTGATGAATAAAGCTATTTGGCCAATGACCAGGCAGAGTATAGCTAGATAGGAAATGCAGGCAGAGGCAAAGAGAGAGAGAGAGAGAGAGAGAGAGAGAGAGAGAGAGAGAGGGAAGGCAGAGTCAGGGAGATGCTGCATGTAGCCACCGAAGGGGTGAGATGCCAGAATATTACTGGTAAGCCATAGCTTACACAGATTATTTAAAATGGGTTAATTTATAAGAGAGAGCTAGATGGGTAATAAGCCTGAGCCATTCGCCAAACAACTATATTCAATATTAGCATCTGAGTGATTGTTTCTTAAGTGGTTGCAGGTGTTAGTACTTAGACATCTGTACTGTCCTGCCTTTGGAGTCCTGACAGGACACACCCTCAGCTGTTGCCACTAAGAGCACCACCTGTGCACCTTCATCATGTTTGCTTTAGAGGGGTCCTGCCCACCACCCCCCATACCTCTCTCTTTCTCTCCCTCTTTTTCCTCTCTCTCTCTCTATATATATATCTCCCTCTCCCTCTCTTTCTTCTCTTCCCTCTCTCCAGCTGCTCCTGTACTCAGAGGTCGGCCTCTCCCCTCCCCTTCCCACTTTATACAATCCTTATCCCCTAACCAAAAACCCCTTGGGTTGAACTCTGTCACATGGCATCTTTTTCTCTCAAGCTGCTTTTTCTTAATTACAACAGTGGAGACACACAAGTGGGAGAGAAACTGGTTCGGGGGAAACAAAGAAAAACATTCAACTACATGTATCATTGCAGTTCTCAATGAATTGTTAGCAGAGCTCTTTAAAAGCAAGGCGGTTTTTTGCCGCTTATGCTAATTTTGGAAACCTCCCTTAAAGGAGCCGTGCAAATCTCTGTCTAAAGCAAAACAAATCCAACGGAGAAAATGCTGCTACCAAGAAGTCTTGCTAGTCTCTGTTCCTTTGTTTCTAAAATCCCTTTTGAAGTTTGTATTAGTTTTAAGTGAAAGTTCTTATAGCCACGTTGGGCGCCACCTGTAGCTTGTTGTTTTCCGCCAGCCCACCCACCGCTGGTCTGGCACACCGGCCCCAAATAACACACAGAGACTCTGTATTTGATACAATCCTCTTGGCCAATTACCATTATTGTTTATGGGCTAGCTCTGTCTTAATTATTAACCCATTTCTACTTATCTAAGTATTTCCGAGTGGCTCATCTTACCGGAGAGCGGCGGCATCTGATCTCTTTCGGCTCTCCATGCTGACTCCTCCTAACTACTTCCTCTTTCCTCCTCCTAGTCTCCTAGCCCCACCTATCTAGTTTACTATTGGCCAACAGGGCTTTATTAATTAACCAGTATGAGAAACATATTTACAGAATAACATCTCCCACCATATCATAATTACTATACAAGCTTTTCATACTACTTATTAAATAATGAAAATACAAACCGACATCTGTAAAAAATCATATCTCAACATCTGTAAGTCCATAGTACTTTCAGTTAGAGCCTGGCATACCTAGTGTTTGATGAAAAAAATTGTAATTGATATATTTCTCATCTTGTACACACACACACACACACACACACACACACACACACAATACTCAAAATAAGCCAATGACTCCATTTAAGGCTTGTAAGGAAATCATAAGGGAAAGTATAAAAGGAATGCTTTAAGACATGGCATAGGCAAAGATTTTCTGAATAGGGCTTTTATAGCACAATAAATAGTTGCAAGAATTGACCATTGGGAATATATGAAGCCAAGAAGCATTTTCCCAACAAAAGAAACAGTCATCAGAGTTGTGTCAGTTTGAGCAAGAATGGTCTGCATAGGCTTGTATATTTAAATGCTTAGGGAATGGCACTATTTGAAAGTATTGGGAGGTCTGGCCACGTTGGGTTAAGTGTGGCCTGTCACTGGGTGTAAGCCTTGAGGTTTCAAAAGCCCAAGCCAGGCCCAGGGGTGTTCTTCTGCTGCCCGTGGATCCAGATGTAGAACTCTCAGCTACCGTGATCCCCACCATGATGGCAACAGTACTAAACCTCTGAAACTTTAAGCAAGCCCCAATTAAATGCTTTCCTTACAATAGCTGCTGTGGTCACGGTGTTGCTTCACAGTAACAGAACACTGACAGAGAGTGAAGAGTCAGCCTACAGATTGAAGGGAAATGTTCTGTCAACTGTACACAGACAGGTGGTTAATATCTAGGATATTAAAAATAACTCCAATAATCAAGCACTAAAAATTTCAAATCATCCAATCAACAAATGGGGAGATGAGCTAAACATAAAGTTCTCAGAAGAAAAAAAATGGAGGCTGTAGAGATGGCTCAGCTCTGAGTGCTCTTAACAACAACACTTACAGAGGGCCTGGGCTCTGTTTCTAGAACCCACGGTATGGCTCTGCAACTGTGCAATCTAGAGGATTCAAAGACCACTTCTAGCTTCTGCAGGCACACACATGGTATATATGCAGGCAAACACTCATACACACAAAATAAAAATAAATATTTTTACAAAATAATGAATAAAAACTTGAGAATGTTTTCAACATCCTTAGCAATGTGCAGGGAAATTCACATTGCTTTGAGATTCCATCCCACCCCAGTTTAAATAGTTATCATCAAGAAAATAAATAATAACAAATGCTGGCAAGAATGTGGGGAATAAGGATCCCTTAGTAACTGTGATGGAATGCAAACTTGTGTAGCACTATGGGGGTTCATCAAAAAAAAAAAACTGAAAATAAAACTACAATGTGTTCCAGTAACACAGTTCTTAGGTATATACACAAAAGACTCTAGATTTACACACTACAGAGATACTTGCCTATTCATGTTTATGGTAGTACTGGTCACAAAAGCCAGGAAATCGAACCATCCTGGATACCAATCAACAGATGGGTGGATAAAGAAAGCACAAAACTAGCCCTGTCAACAGTTAGTCACGGATCCATGTGCTAAAGTGACATACTCTTGGAGAGGGGGCAGTCGTTATCTGCAAATGTGCACCCACAGGTGAGTTCACCAAGTTCCAATGGATAGTTCCAAATCTGTGGGCATACAGCTGGCCGTAGTTACACTAGGTGGGTCAAAGCAAAAGACATCAATGTGGAAAAGAGCTTTGTAGAGCAGAAGAGTTAACTAACAGAAGTGGGAGAGACAAGGGAGGATGGTGAAGAAACCAATCAAAATATCTTATACACAAAATTTTTGAAGAACAAAGTCTGTGTCTTAAAAAAAATAAAATACATGGCATATATACACAATGGAATTTTATGCAACTGCAATAAAAATTAAATCATAACATCTGGAGGAAAATGGATGTAACTGGAAATCATTATGTTAAGTGAAATAAGCCAGACTCAGAAAAATAAATATCCCATGCTCTCTTCTGTTGTGGAACCTTAATTCAAAATTGCATGTAGGTGCATGTGTATTTCTGCACCAGTATGTTTGAATGTGTGTGTGTGTGTGTGTGTGTGTGTGTGTGTGTGTGTGGCTTTACAAAACTGAAGGAATTATGAGCAGAGCGGGAAATGGGACATAAAGAGGGTAATG